>CM062817.1:1585328785-1585928785 GCA_031772625.1 Pinus tabuliformis
TTTTATTAAGTAACATTCCATATACGTTCGTTTCACACTATGCAATCCAAAAAAAACCATAATTTGTTGTTTGATTATGCTATGACATTAAATTTGATTGGTGTAATTGATATTAATAATGGAGAGAGATTCAAGCACTAATTGATCAGGTGCTTATGTCCTAAGTGTCGTAAAATGCTCAAAATTTAAAGTGCTCAGAACTGGTTCAAAGTTGAACGACTGGAAAGTGCTCATCTTCCTGATTCCGGCGCTGCAAATGGTTCAAAAAACGGTCGCCATATGAGGAAGTTATGGCAAAAAGAAGAATTTGTCCATAACATTAGAAATTTTAATTTTTCAAAAAAAAATTAAAAAAGGAATATTCTCTTTTCGGCAGCCAATCACAGGCCGCCACGTGGTAGGCCCGGAGGCCGCCACGTGACCCCCAAATGACATCAGCAAGCTCAATGGCGCATGTCAAAACTTTTGGGTGGCGGTGAGGCTTGATCCCACAACCTCCAACCTATTAGCCAAGCACTTTACCGTTACGCCACATGGTCAGTTGTTGTTGAATGGGTGAAACACATGATTCTTGAACGTTAAAGTTGGTTGGGGCGGAAATCAAAGGGGGCCAGCCTCCCTTTCATATGACCGTGACCGAGAACCGTGGGCCAAACCCAACCTCCAGCGAATTTGGCAGAAATTTTGGCGGACATGGTGAATTTGGTGGACCCGCCATAATTGGCGGAGCTAACTGGACATTAACTAAAGTTAGCTGGAGTTCTTTTAGGCTAAACTGGAGGGGATCATTAAATGGCCATAACTTTGGCTAGGAAAGGCGATTTTGGACGATTTTTTTTTTTATTATTTTGGGTATTTTCGAGCTTCTGAAGCCATTGGTGCAGGTCTTACAGCCATCTGAGGTCATTTGCAGAGGTTTTGGAGTCATGAAAGTTCTAGGAGCCACCAGGGCCCAGTTTTGTGAAGACTGTATAGGGTTGCAGGTATCCATTGGAGGTGATCCAATAGTCAATCCTGAAGGATTCAAGTGTTCTGAATCCATTTTTACCATCTATTTCTCCTATAGATTCTTCTATTCAGCTGTATTTTCAATTTGAGAATTTAATAAAAACAAGGACAAGCCCGGTTGGGAGCTTTGGACCCAGCAGACGTAGCCCTGGAGGGGGTGAACTGCTTTATCAACTTCTTTTGCATTTGTGGTTGATCTATTTTGTAGAAAAAATTCATTTTAGTGTGTTAAACAGTAAAAGGAAATAAATCTGCTATGCTTAAATGGGTCATGAACAGCTGAAAATTTCATTTGTTTTCTTTCTGCAAGACATGGAAATCTTTTAAACATGTATCATTCTGAATTGAATACCTTGCAAACAAATTACAAGTAGTTTCAAATTCAGATCAAGTTGGTATCAGAGCTCAGGGTTTTGTGCAAAGATCTTCTAACTGTTTTGCAAAGTATTGATGCTTACCAGGTTGAAACTTAAAAGAGGGGAAGGACAGTTGACTAGAGAACGAGAGAATCCTCAGTCAAGGAAGGCCAGAGAGCCATCACCTCCACCTTCAATTTCACCCTCAAGAGTCTCAGCAGAAGCTTCAAGAATGTCTGCGCATGAAGGAGAAATTCCTACAGAGATAGATCCAAGAGAAGAAGAAAGAGTCTTTAGAAAGGCTTTCTTGGACTTCACTGAAATGGTGAGGATATTGTACCAAGAAAGAAATGAGAAATTGGCTGGAGAAGGGTCCAAACATCCACATGAAGGAGAGGGCTCTTCAGGAGGTAAGAAGGATGATGATCATTCTAAGAAAGGACATGGAGGAAATGGTGATCCACCAACCCCATCTTCACCTTCTTCCTCTTCATCCTCGTCTTCTTCTGTTCATAAGCATAGATCCTCTGGAAAAAGTCCTTTTTTGAAGCTTGATGTAAAATTCGAATTACCTATGTTTAATGGTGAAGTGAATGCAGAAAATATTGACAACTGGATTAGGCAGTTGGAAGTTTACTTGAGGATCCAGAATATGCATGATGATGCCACAAAGATTCAGTTGGCTTCTTTGAGAATGGATGGAGCAGCATTGGTCTGGTGGGAGGCCAAGACTAAAGAGGAGATCAAGAAATTTGGTAAGGTTACCTTAACATGGCCTGAATTTTTGTTAGCCATTAAAAAATAGTTTTATGCTCTTGCTCACATGCAGAAAGCCATTATGAATTGGCAAAATTTCAGACAACTTAAGGGTCAGAGTGTCCAAGACTACACCCAAGAATTCAGGAGAAGAGCTCTCTTGTTAGGGGTAGATTTACAGACCCAAGAAACCTTGCTGAAATACATCAGTGGCTTGCATAGCTACCTTAGACACACCATCTTGATGTTTAACCCTACTAGCTTGGATGAGGTTTGTGTCCAAGATACCCATTTAGAGGCAAGGGGAAAAAACACATTTGAAGAGGGTAGAAACAAGCCCCCCAAGGGGAAAAAAAAGAGAAAACCTCCAAGGGAAAGGGCAAAAAGAATGCATATGTCAAACAGGAGAGTGAGAAAGTGATCTGTAAACACTGTTCTAAACCAGGCCATGAGGAGAAAAACTGTTGGAAACTATATCCTGAAAAAAGACCTCAATTTAACAAATCCAAAGGGAAATAGAAAACTGTTGCTACTACATCTACACCACAAGATTTAGGGGAAGATTCAGGTGATGAAACCAAAATTGCAGCCATGGGTTTGAAAAACTTGAAGGGAAAAGAAATTGAAACTCAAGCCAGCACTAGTACCTCAAACTGCCATGTACAAGCTCCTAATGAGGAAGAAAGAATTGAACTGTTTCATGTGAGGGTGATTTCAAAACATACTAAATTTGACACACTTTTTGATAGTGGGTCACAAGCAAACCTTATATCAGAGGACTTGGTCAAGCAGCTTAAACTTGAGACTGTTCCACATCCGAAGCCATATCCACTTGGGTGGATTTGCAAGGATGCAAATTTACAAGTTTCAAGAAAGTGCACATTGCGCTTTGCAATTACTGCACATTTTATTGACATAGTTGAACTTGATGTGGTACCTTTTGATATAGCAGGAATTGTTTTGGGAAGTCCTTACTTGTTTGACAGGAAAGCTATCTTTCATCGCCATGAAAACAAATATCATCTTTTCAAAGATGGCAAGGAGTTCATTGTTAGAGCTCATCGCAAGAAGACAAATATAGAGATGGTGAATGTAGGACAGGCAAAAAGGCTGGTCAATTCAAGTAAGAATTTTGTTCTTCTTATGATTAAGCCCAAGGTTGATGTGAATCATGAGTCATTTGACAATTGTGATCCAAAACTTAAATCAGATCTATATGATGTAGTTGATGCATATCATGAGATGTTTTAGGAGCCAACAGGTTTGCCTCCTAAGAGGGAGATTCAGCATGAAATCCATTTGCATCCAGATTGTCCTCTTCCAAACATAGGCATGTACCGCATGTCTATTATGGAGAATGCTGAAATAAAGAAGCAAATCAAGGACTTGTTGGACAAGGGTTTCATAAGGCCAAGTACTTCGCCATGTGGGTCACCGATTGTATTGATTCAAAAGAAAGATGGCACTTGGCATATGTGTGTTGATTTCAGGGCCTTGAACCAGATAACGGTAAAGAATCATTACCCACTCCCAAGGATAGATGATTTTCTAGATCAGCTGAAAGATGCTCGATATTTCACTAAGCTAGACTTGCGCAGTGGATATCATCAAGTAAGAATTGAAGAAAGTGACATTTGGAAGACAGCCTTTAAAACCAAACAAGGACTCTTTGAGTGGCTTGTGATGTCGTTTGGTTTGTGCAATGCACCTGCAACTTTCATGCGGGTAATGGATGATGTCTTGCGTCCTTTTCTTGATGATTTCGTTATTGTCTACTTAGATGACATCTTAATTTTCAGCAAGTCTAGAGAAGATCATGTCATGCATGTTAAGAAAGTACTTGATGTTTTGAAGAAGAATCAGTTATTTCTTAAAATGTCAAAGTGTGAATTTGGAAAGACTTCTTTGGTTTATTTGGGACACATAGTAGGAGGAGGTGCTTTGAGAATTGATCCTGCTAAGATTGAGGCTATTGTGAAGTGGCCTACTCCCAAATCCATAACAGAGGTAAGAAGTTTTTGGGTGTAGCTCAATATTGGAGGAAGTTTATCTCTAACTTCTCTTCTATAGCAACTCCTATGCATGCAGTGACAAGTGTGAAGCATGCTTTCCAATGGGGAGGCAAGCAGCAAAAATCTTTCGAATCTTTGAAAGAGAAGATTAGTTCAGCTCCAGTCCTTGCATTACCAGATTTGAGACACCCATTTGAGATACAAACTGATGCTAGTGATTATGCTATGGGTGCAGTTCTTCTACAGCATGGTAAGCCTATTGCTTTTCATTCTGAAACTTTTAATGATGCTGTTGTAAATTATCCTACATATGATAAGGAGTTGTATGCATTGGTACAAAGCGTCAAAAAGTGGAAACACTATTTGATGGGCAAAGAAACTGTTATACATACCGACTATCAACCCTTACAGTACTTGCAATCACAAAGCAAGTTACAACAGTCACAACACTTCAGATGGATGGGCTTCTTGCAACAGTTCCATTTGGTAATAAGGTACAAGAAAGGTACTTTGAATAAGGTTGTTGATATTCTTTCAAGGCCTATTATTGGTGTTGTTACTTTACTTAAGAATGCTTCCATTGTACATGATAGTTACATAGAACAATATGCATCTGATGAAGGCTTTAAAGATGTGTATGCTAACTTGAGTAAAGGGAATCGTGTAAAGGAAAACGACTATCACATGCATAACAATTTGCTGTTTCATTTGGGAAAGTTGTGTATACCACAGGGGGAGAGGATAAATGTCATAAGAGAAGCTCATTCTTCTCTTATTGCTAGCCATTTTGGTGTGAGCAAAACAGTTGCACATCTACAGAGGTATTGCTATTGGCCTCGCATGGTAGATTCTGTTTCAAGGTTCATAAGAGGTTGTTCATTATGTGCTACAAGGAAGCCTAGCAACAGGAAGCTTGGTTTGTATACTCCTTTGTCGGTACCTTCTAAACCATGGGAGAGCATCTATATGGATTTTGTAGGAGGTTTGCCAAAATCTCGAAAGCAGCATGATTATTTATATGTAGTAGTTGATCGTTTCAGCAAAATGTGTATACTTATGCCTTGTAAGAAAACTATAACTGTTGAACAAACTGCTGAATTATTTTTTCATCATGTATGGATTCACTTTGGTTTGCCTACTTCCATTATTAGTGACAAGGATTCCAGATTTGTGGGGAATTTTTGGTCCAACCTATGGGAGATGATGGACACAAAGTTGAAGAAATGTACTGCTTTCCATCCGCAAACAGATGGACAAACCGAAGTTGTGAACAGAACCATTGTGCACCTCTTGAGAGGTTATTGTAGCAAGCATCCCAAGCTTTGGGATGAACATTTTCACTACATACAGCATGCTTACAATCGTGCCAAGCACTCTTCCACAAACACCTCACGTTTGAAGCTTGTTTTGGTTACTTGCTAAAATCACCTCTTGATTTTATTCTTGAGAAAGATGTTGCCATTGAGAGACATAGTGATATTGACAAAGCTCGTTCATTCATTGAAAGAATTCAGCAAATACATCTGCAAATTCAAGAACAGCTTGAGAAGAGTCAAGGCAAGTACAAGGAAAGACACGACAAGCATAGAGTCGATCACAAGTTTCAAGAAGGAGATGAGGTATGGCTGTACATTAGTAAGGAAAGGATGTAAGGAGAAGGTAAAAAGCTGAAGCCTATTCGTTATGGTCCATTCAAAATCCTCAAGAAGGTTGGAAATAATACTTTTCAATTAGATTTGCCTTCCTACATGCAAATGTATTCTGTTGTCAATGTGGAGAACTTACGTTTGTATGAACCTCCTTTGATTGTTGATCATGAAAGTGTTGTTCAGCTGCCATCTATAGAAGATTTCTCGCCAGAATTCTTAGATGAGTTGAAAGAAGATACAATCCTTGACAGAAGGACACGCACTTCAAGGAGGGGCAGTGTAGATTATGTTCGGGTTGGTTTCAAAGGCAGCAAACTGAACAAGGCAAAGTGGATGGAGGTGGACAGAGTGAGGGAGATGTACCCTCACCTATTTGACAGGTAGTTGAAGGCTTTTGGGGTCCAAAAGCTTCCCAATGGGGAGGCGTGATCAGGTGCTCATGTCCTAAGTGTCGTAAAATGCTCAAACTTTAAAATGCTCAGAACTGGTTCAAAGTTGAATGACTGGAAAGTGCTCGTCTTCCCGATTTCGGCACCGCAAACGGTTCGAAAAACGGTCGGTGTATGAGGAAGTTATGGCAAAAAGAAGAATTTGTCCATAACATTAGAAATTTTAATTTTTCAAAAAAAATTAAAAAGGAATATTCCACAGAACATTCCTTGGAATATTCTAGGGAATATTCCCTTTTCGGCAGCCAATCACAGGCCGCCACGTGGCCCCAGATGACGTCAGCAAGCTCAATGGCGCATGTCAAAACTTTTGGGTGGCAGTGAGGTTTGATCCCACAACCTCCAACCTATTAGCCAAGCACTTTACCGTTACACCACGTGGTCAGTTGTTGTTGAATGGGTGAAACACATGATTCTTGAACGTTAAAGTTGGTTGGGGCGGAAACCAAAGGGGGCCAGCCCCCCTTTCATATGACCGTGACCGAGAACCGTGGGCCAAACCCAACCACCAGAGAATTTGGCGGAAATTTTGGCGGACATGGTGAATTTGGCAGACCCGCCATAATTGGCGGAGCTAACTGGACATTAACTAAAGTTAGCTGGAGTTCTTTTAGGCTAAACTGGAGGGGACCATTAAATGGCCATAACTTTGGCTAGGAAAGGCGGTTTTGGACGAATTTCTTTTTGATTTTGGGTATTTTCAACCTTCTGAAGCCATTGGTGCAGGTCTTACAGCCATCTGAGGTCATTTGGAGAGGTTTTGGAGCCGTGAAAGTTCTAGGAGCCACCAGGGCCCAGTTTTGTGAACATTGTATAGGGTTGCAGGTATCCATTGGAGGTGATCCAATAGTCAATCTTGAAGGATTCAAGTGTTCTGAATCCATTTTTACCATCTATTTCTTCTGTAGATGCTTCTATTCATATGTATTTTAAATTTGAGCATTTAATAAAAACAAGGACAAGCCCGATTGGGAGCTTTAGATCCAGTAGACGTAGCCCTGGAGGGGGTGAACTGCTTTATCAACTTCTTTTGCATTTGTGGTTGATTTATTTTGCAGAACAAATTTGTTTTAGTGTGTTAAACAGTAAAAGGAAATAAATCTGCTATGCTTAAATGGGTCATGAACAGCTGAAAATTTCATTTGTTTTCTTTCTACAAGACATGGAAATCTTTTAAACATGTATCATTCTGAATTGAATACCTTGCAAACAAATTACAAGTAGTTCCAAATTCAGATCATTAATCTAAATTTAAATCATAACAACAAATATATATATATATATAGCTTATCAATCCAAAGTTGAATACAACTACTTAGAATGTTATTTAGACTCAGCTCGTTGTTATGCTCAGCAAACAAAGCTTAAGAGTAGGAAGTGAGTTTAGGATTAGGATTTGATATTTGATTACGACTAGGATCATCTCTGAGCTCAAGATCAAGAACATTTTTTTGAAGTAAAAGTTTCAACCTATACCTCCTATTAAAATTTCAAAATAAATTTCTACCTCATTAATAATATTTGTGTAATAAATGGAAGCTACCAAATATTTTTTCAATCACATTTGTAATATCCATTTTAAATATATTTTTTTGAATCTAAAATTATGCCTTTTATAAATATTTTTTACCTAGATTTTTGACATATATTATATTTGTTTTTTGGTCTAAATACTTTTCAACTTTATTATCAACCTAATTTGCAACCCCTATTTAAAATATGGATGGATCACAAAGTCACACAATAGTTTGAAAAAACATTTTCGTAAGTAATTTCAAGGTGCATATGAGGCATAAAAAAAGGCTTATGGTTGTAGTGCTTTCTAATTCTCTTATACTACTAATTAACCATAAATATGAAGATGATCAAAATAAACACCATGAAATGGGAATCAATTCTCCTTGGTGAAGAGATAGAGAGGTTGTAGATGAGCATAGAGGTTGGGTAACTAAGGAATATTTCACCCATTAGCTAAATTGATCATTAGTTATTTGAGAGGCACATTTTAATCTTCCAAGTTATTCCTAGAAAGGATTCAACAAATTGGACTCTTTCTTCCTACACTAAAGAGCATTAAAGGGAAGAAAATCCCTAAGGCATTGTCAAGTATAGTAGGGGAATATCTTCCTTATGTTGTGTAGGGAAGTGAAAGAGAGTGCCATTGATATGTGTGGGTTATATTATATGTGTAATGTTTTGTAATGAGTGAAGTAACCATTCCATGATAGAAATGGGTTGGGTTGATTGAGTGCGAGCCTATATCTTATATTGATTTTCACCAGTGACCTAATAACCCAACTTGAGGATGGCATCTTAAGTGGATGCCTATGACTAGGAGGAAAATTGTTCATATGAAACTAATTTCCTTGGACCATTCTTAGTTAAAAAACAAGTGTCTATGAAATGTGATTAAATATTATTTACTATAATAAATTTACATGGATTATGCATGTTATGTGTGGTCAGGTTTAATTTAAACATATATTCTTTGTTGCTATGAAATTCTAATGAATTCTTGTTTAATCCCATTTCTTTTTTGTTACTACACCTTATGTTTTCATTTAAATGAATTACATACCTCCTTAAGAAAACCATATTTGTGTTATAATGGTGAAATGGTCCCTCAAGGGCCGAAATTTTAATGGCCTATAAGTGGCTATCGATCTATGGCTGAAAATGCATGGGATGGAGATGCCAAATTACTTTTGCTACCCCTTTAAAAGTTTTGACTTCTTACTAATGTTTAAATTCCACTTGAACTAGTGGAACCAATTTCTTAAGTGGGCTCACCATTTTGTTTTTGAATTTATCTTGCATGTTTGCATTCCATTCATCCCATTATAGAGTCATCTCCCAAAAAAACAAACAACATAAATATGACATATCCACAATCTTGAGTTTTCTTAGTCATTCAAGATCCAATATTAGATAAATTGGCATAATTTAGTTGTATCTCCATGGGTAATTTAATTGATTCATTTGACTCAAACATGTTATTAGGTTTAGCTTCCAATACTACAATTACTTTTGTTCAAGGTGTGATTGTTCTACCAAATTTAATTGTGATTACATTGGATTAAGAGGTGGAGAATGAAAATATAGTAATAAAAACCATTATTTTTTTGTCCCTCCAACTTAAATAAAATCTACTTTGTTTAATGATAAAATAGTGCAAGAGAAGATGTTGAGATAATCTATGTGCCTTTTTATGTGGTCCTTTTACCAATCCAATTTCTTCCATTAAAAAACACACCCTTCTAATGCTAGATAAGTGTCCCATCTATGTTGTAAAAAAATAAAGAGAAGAAAGTTAATATGATTCAATAAATTTAGAAAAATAAATCATCAACCCCTCTTTATTTATAAAAATTGGTAAAAAGACATTAATAGTGTCAAACCAATTAATTTAAAAATATATTAATTAAATCTACAAGATGTAACAACCTATTCATTAATATATTTTTTATTGTTTATTCTTAAATTAAGATATTAATATTTTGTCAAATCATTTATAAAATTGGGTACTTCACTCCGAAACATTTTAACAAGTATCCATGCTAATGGTAAAAAATCTACCTATAGCAGAAATCCCTGGAAAATTTAGTCACACTATAATTATCAAAGGGAATTACATGATAAAATTTTGTGAATCAGCAATAACTCCTAAGTACTATTAAACACCAACACGCACACATTCTCACCTCTCCCAGATCTGGGAATTTAAATTTTGTTCTCTTTCTCTTCCACCATTTTCATTTTCTAAATTCTCACAATATATTCACTCCACCATTTCCATTTTTTAAATTCTCACGATATCTTCACTGGCGCATCTTCAATCCTTTCCAGACTTCAATCCATTTCAGACTTGCGGGCTTCTGGATCTACATGGTATCACATTCCTGAATTCACGTTCCCATTCACCAAGTATTTGTGCTTGCTTATCGCTACAATTCTACAATGTTGATTCTCTAGAATAAAAGGGCAAAGAAAATGGCAGTATTCAACAGAATGGCCATTACAAGAGAGACAAAGATAGGCAAGAGAAGAGAAACCCTGTTGGATTGAATTTGGCATACGGTTTGTTTGGCTTTCAATTTTTTAGTAATGGAAGATGTCTTCGGTGGGTAAGGGGGGGCAGAGTCAAAGTGATTTCACAATTTCACTACCTTCTTGAATACAGTTGCTCGAGCATCTCCAGACATTACCTTTGATGGCTCTTCTAAATATGATAATCTCGATGACTCTTCTAATGCTTCAGATCAATATGTTGTTTCTTCCTTTACTTGACCTTAGTCTTTGTGCTCTCTTTTATGTGATTCCATTAGATGGGTGCTTTGTGTTTGTTTCTATTTTTCAACTACCTTGAATTTGCAATAAATACTTTTTACAAGGATAAATGAAGGTTATAATAATCTTGTGATACATCTTCCTCGGGCCTTGCAAAGCATTCTGGTATTATCTTTATTGTGTTCTATTGGTTTCTTATTAGCAAATGTTATGTACTCCATATCTATTTTCTTCTTTTTATGTTGTTAGTATAATTTCTATTGAGTTGATTTGGCAAATATTGATTCTGAAATTAAGACTAGAAAATGATTGCACACAGGAAGCTAGAACATATGATACAATTATTCTATTAAGCGATTTGTGTATTTATATGCAATATATGGTAAAGATTGACTATTATTGAGAATAAATCCACATGTTGTTGTGTTGTATGCCTCAAGCTTACAATTATGGCCCTTTTACTTGGCTAGAGTTAGCATGGTGGTTCTTGTTGTATTTTTGATATACAAGGCAGATGAGAGAGAATTTCAAACAAACTTGTGTAATCACTGAGTCACATGATACAATGGGGTTAGTCTCATTGTATATCGTTACTTTAGGTAGTTATGCTACATTACATTTTTTAAATACCCCTTTTAATACAATATCAATCACCATTTCCCATACAATTAAGGATAATCATAAAATCTAAAATACATCCTTGTTCAAACTTCAACAAGGAAACACTACGCAGTTCTAAGGCATCTTGTATGTGGAGTTTAAATTGGTAAGTTACTGAACGAGAATTAAGATAAGTAGTCATCACTCAATTCAGTATCATTCATATTAGAATCATTGTTTGGATTCATGCCCCATGACAGTATTACAATTCCTCGTTCTTGTTTCACAGTATGGGGGTTTTCATTTTTAGAACTAGTATGAAACCTTTGAAGATAGAGTCAATTCACTTTCTGGAAATAAGAAAAATATCATCTTCTAAAATTAAATTATACGTACATTTTTCCCCTTTTATGCTTTTAGAACATCAAATTCGAGAGAATTGGTTTCCTCTGAAAAATATAATCTTTCTAAAATATTATTGTCTTCTTTTAGTTTGACTGCATATGGGATGGTGGGCTGCTGGAAATTGCTGCTAACTAATCTTATTGTCTATTGTGTGGATTAAATATTTTCCCTACTGTATAGTAGCTTAAAACATATGTTGTATAGTAGCTTAAAACATGATTTTCTCAAAATATCAAAGAGTTTTTATTTTCTTACAGACTTGATTCCAAACTCTTCTATCTCTTTTGAGAACCCTTGATTCATGACCATGAATAAATTTGATTGAACTTAGGTTTTGATATGATAGCATGTGGGATTTTCGACTATGCAAGAAAAAGGATATACAACAATAAAACCTTTGAATTTGCAGAATCATGAAACCTTTGGAGAATCATAAAACCTAATGTTATGCCCATTTATGAACCTGAGCTTTGAAAGGGGATAGGGTAGGTGCATCCCCATAAAGTGGATCTGACTTTCTGGCAAGGGTTGTGACAAAATTTTCTTTTAGCGTTTACCAACCATGCCAGGATGTGATCCTCAGATGCCTTTGCTTTAAGCATTCCTCGATGAAATGAACAAATTCCTTGCGATGACCCTTTCTTCATCTACCATCACCCTAACCAACGCGTTAGCACCAAATTTCTATTCAAATCTTCATCTTGTTTTATTGCTTGGGGTATTTTTGAGGCACATGTAGAACTAGAAGCCCCTTTGTTTCTAGTAAGAGTCTGAAAAACTCCTAAAAGAGGTCTCCTCTATGTACTATGTTTCAAACTAGATGAGTGACTGCATTATACATATTTTAAATGCTTCAAAAAGTGTGGGTCCATTAACTACATCATAGATATGAAAGAACCATTTATGCCATCTGTATGGATAACATGCTATAGGCAATGGTGGAAAGGAACTTGCCTTGGACCCTTCCCATTCATGGCAGCCCTTATGATCCACCTAGATGCAAATTTTGGTCTTTCATCTTGCATATCAATCAAACAAAGCCCTTCAGCCAACCTAGCCATTGTATAGATTCGCCATGATACTAGTAGGATATTTCTCTTTCATCCATGCTCCCTTGAAGGAACTTCCTAAGGAATATCTCTAATATCCTTTGTCTTGTTGTAGAGACAAAGAGGCTGGTTGGAAGACAGTAAATATGATTTTCTTCCAAAATTCTATCTGCTATGGTGATTCTTCCTACAAGTGGTATATCTAAGTGAATCATTTCTTAAGCTTGTTCTCAATCATGGTCAATATCTAGTTCCAGAGGTCTGCTAAATATACATCAATTCCAATGAGAATACCCAGGTGCCTTATAACCAACATGGTTGAATGACTTTCGGTTTTATAACAATCTAGTGAGGAAAGTCATCATGCCCAATAATAAGAACCTTCATCATGATCCTCTCTAATTGTTGCTTCTAATGTTTTAGTGAAGATGTCTAGACACTTCATCGTTCCCTCTACACAATTTCAGTGAGCTATGGGGTGAGAGCAGAATCATTTGAAAAATGTAGATTAAGAAACTGCTCTCCACCAGGAAAGAGAATTCATCAAATTTGTCCTTGCAATCAAGTAGCTTCAATGATATATCCACAAGTATCCAATGAAATAACATACAAATAGGGAGGCAATGGAAACCCTTGTTGGATAGACCTTTGTAGAAAAATCACCTATAACAAGTTCCTATTGACACAAATTATGTATTTCTTTTGTGTCAATAGCAAAAATCAATAGTCTTCATTTATAATAAAGTTTTCATGATTTAACACTTTTTGTTATTGTGAAAAATTGAATAATTACTTTTAACAACAGAAGATCTACAAACAAAGATGGCAATATTTAGAGGGAAAGTAGAACCAGGATCAAATCCATCAACTTCAATGCAATTTACTATTTTCCATAGTTCCTACCATAGCAGCAAATAATTTGGAAATGAGAAAAAGCTGTTTTTATATTTCCTGTTCTTCCCTGCCTCAACTAAATAAACACATACTTTCTGGTCCTATACTGTTGTCAACCACTTGGACAACATATCCACGGACAAGGGAATTTTGAACAAAATACAATTTTTCTCATGTTCAATGCTTGACTTCAAATTTCTTGAGGGAAACAAATCTGCAATCATAGCCAAGTATGTATGCATCTTTCCGGTTGGTCACATGCAGGGAACTGAAGAAGGGAAGAGAAAAGATTGGATCAGAGATATATATTTCTATGTCTTACACACACAATATATAGCACCCCACTGGCCCCTCATCGAAGCTGGAATCATCTCTGCTTACAGAGAGTTACCTGAGCCACCTCCCCCAAAAATTCGCCATCCAAATCCTCCGCCCAATATTGATCAATCCACCCCTTGGGCATACTTTGATGGAGCGGCAAATGCTCAGAGTTGTGGGGGAGGCATCATTCTGCATCATAACCTTACTCATTCCTATCACATCAAAGCTGGCTTGGGCATTGGAACCAATAATTATGCAGAGCTCATCACACTGCGGCACCTCTTGCATTTTGCACTATGTCATCATTACACTAGAATCAACATCTTTGGGGACTCGCAGACTGTTATAAATTGGTTCAATGATATCACGATTTGTCACATGCACACACTCAGAGCTATCATGGATGAAGTGCATCGATTAAAAGATGCTTTCTCACATATCTCTGTTACACACATTTACAGGGAGCATAATATGGACGCTGACAAATTATCCAAGGAGGCCGCGGTGATGGATCGTGGCATCTGGGAGATTACGGAAGTTTTGGGCCAGCAGCAACAGAAATACTACCACCGGCCATATATAGATCAGGACTACCCAACAGGGGGTCCTCATCTCGCATAAAATAAGGACAACAGCATCCACAGATCACTGATTTTTGCACAGCAAACACAGAAAATTCACTAGGATTATGCTATCAGAATAGTTGCAGAAATTGAAACAACACATTTACAGACAATTGATAGAATGTATTGATGTAAATTTTGAACTTTTGTACAGATCCTACAGTGATCACAGATCATGATATACTGATATATATGTAAATCTCTTCATATTAATGAAAGTTTTTACGGATTTTCCCAGGGGAAAAAAATATATATAGAGAGAGAGGGGGGCTATCATCTATTTATTTTTCTGTCTGAATCAGTTGATGTTAATGGTTTCTATTTTTCTCTTAGTCCACTGATGTTCAGAAATTTTGTGCTCCTCATTTCTTTGAACCAAGTTTACCAGACTTGAATTGACTCCAGGCTTCTTTTGAACCACTAGTCAAGCTTGACTCAGAACTCGGCAAAGGCCCACCAGAAAGTTGTCATCTGACTTTTTTATGATCTTCATATATTTTATGATCATCATTTTGTTTGAACCAAATTTACTAGAATTGAATTGACTCGAGGCCCATTTTGGCGCACCATTCAAAGTTGATTCAGTATTTGGCAACGACCTGTTAGTGGCGCACCATTCAAAGTTGATTCAGTATTTGGCAACGACCTGTTAGTCAACTTGGCAGTGACTCGGCATATAGAAAAATACAAAAAATGTACTCATGAAAAATAGAAATTTTGGCATTGAATTTATCCTAGATGAAAGATAACATCATAACGCTGAATATAACGCAAAGATAAAATATCAAAGTATATTGTATATATCTATTATCAACATAGATCAAAATTTCCATGGAGCATGGAAGTAAGTTATGAATTGAATGGACAAGGTTCAATATGTTCAATGTCAAGAGTCAAGTCTGAAATCATATGACAAAATATTATATTGCATATTAAATATAACAACTTAGGAATGAGTGCCAACAGAAGGCCCTCCTGTCCCTTTCCCTACCTCAGCATTTTGCTCTAACAACATTAATTCATCCTCTAAAAACAATGGCTCTTGTGAATCATGATTCCTGGCCTTGCTCAACAATCCACTTGAAGATTGCATCAGCATTGTCCATGGAAATCGTAGTCAAATCAGTTCTACCTAATTTGTGAAAAAATTTATGACCTGGGTTAGTCCCTTCAAAATTAGCTAAGTATTTCTAGAACTCACTCGGTCAACCCAGTTCCGAGTAGTTTGACTCAACTGGTCCAGGTCTGGTTGATTTTGGACTGAATTGAGTTGCCTCACTAATTTGAATTGGTTTATAGCTCTAGCCTAGTCAAACTGGAAATTTCTAGTCAGCTTGGCCTGGTCTGGTAACTATGATTTGAACATGATTGCGTCGCTGTTATTGTTATCTCAACAACATAGTGCCACTTTTCCAAAAAAATATACTAGACAAAGACAATTGTAAACAATGGTTCACGAGTACAACAGGAAATGGTTTCAACAGTGATCTAATGAAGCTTTATATTCAAAACAAATATCTTGACACCAAAATTGTGAAAAGATTTCTTTGAATGTAATAATGCTGAGAAAAATTACTCTGCATAATGACTTCTTGTCTTCTTAAGTGCCAATTTTTTCAGGAGATGAATCTAGGAATTCAATGTAATTCCTAGATTGAATTACATAGATAATCTAATGGAGGGTTTGGAATCGATAAATAGAAGGATGAAAATGCAGTAATTAATATCAAAATCTTGTTCGTGTGCAGGATAATGTCAGTCTTCATTGGAAGAATTGATTGAAGACTGATCAAAGGGTAGAAGGGTAGCTTCTGGTATTCAAATTATGATTGTGAAGAATTTACTCGCGTTTTTAAAAAATTACATACTCACAAAGAGATTGTTTTTGTGTTTAACTCATGAAGTGGTTTATTGAGAGAGTTCCCTGAGCTCTTGCCCCGTAAAGGTAGTGTTGTTTCTCGGAGGCCGAGAAGAGAGTTAGCCAAGGCTAAAATGCCATCTCCGCAAAACTTACTGAGGTTGAAATCTTCTTTCCAAGTAAATTGCTGAAGAACTTTGAAACACTGAGAACATCAGAAGTCTACAAGGGGTTTACTCAAAGGAGGCAATCAATCGCCAAATATCTCATTTTCCTATTCTTTTGGCATAGATAATTTACGGTCAACTGCAGGCTTGCACAACTTGGGTCGTTTCAATCAATCAAATAGATGGCTTGATCAAACAATTGATCACAAAAATACCCTTTCTATATCAGGAACTCTTTCCCGGACGTTTTCAATCCCCTCAGTCCATGTCTTCATGGTTTGTGAATATTACACACATCTATTTCTTGTTGATAAGAGCTCGATATCATCCTCAAATTGTTCTCCAAATACAATTTCAGATGTGAAGTTTCCGAGGAAGGTGGCAGTTGATAACAATATTAGGGCAGTTACATACTCTAGCATGGGGCATCTGGAAGGATTTTGTATATCATTAAAAAGCATTCGTGGTCCAAAGTTATTGATTCAATACTTGGGCCTTCGTAAGGATTCCAATTTGAACAATATTTCACTAGTGGCTTCTTATTGCAGTATTCAAGGCAATGGTCATTATAAGAGGGACGGAGATATGCCATAGAAGAGAAACCCAGTTGGATTGAATTTGTAATACGGTTGCCATTGAAGAGAAACCCTGTTGGATTTAATTTGGAATATGATTTTTCTGGCTTTAAATTTTTTTAGTAATGGAAGTTGGCTTCAGTGGGTATGGGGGCTAGAGTCAAAGGGATTTCACAATTTCATTGTCTTCTTGAATACAACTGCTCGGGTATCTCCAGACATTACCTGTGATGGTTCTTCTAATTATGATAATCTCGATGACTCTTCTAATGATTCAGATCAGTATGTCCTTTCTTCCTTTATTTGACCTTAGTCTTTGTGCTCTTTTTTATGTGATTCCATTAGATGGGTTCTTTTTTTTTGTTTCTATTTGCCAACTGCCTTGAATTTGCAATAAATACCTTTTACAAGGATAAATGCAAGTTATAGTAATCTTGTGATACATCTTCCTCGGACCTTGCAAATCATTCTGGTATTACCATTACCGTGTTGTATTGGTTTCTTATTATCCAATGTTAGGTACTACATATGTATTTTTTTATTTTTATGTTGTCAGTATAATATCTATTGAGTTAATTTGGCAGATATTGATTCTCGAATTAATTAAGACTAGAAAAGGATTGCACACAGGAAGCTAGAACGAGTGATACAATTATTCTATTAAGCGATTTGGTTATTTATGTGTAATATATGGTAAAGATTGACTATAGTTGAGAATAAACCACATGTTGCTATGTTGTATGCCTTGAGTTTACAATTATGGTCTTTTTAGGTGACTGGCTTTAGCATGGTGGTTCTTGTTGTATTTTTTAGTATACAAGACAGATGAGGGAGAATTTCAAATGGACTTGTGTAATCACCAAGTCACATGATACAATGGGGTTAGTCTCGTTGTATATCATTACTTTATGTAGTTATGCTACATTATATTTTTTAAATACCCCTTTGAATACAATATCAATTGCCATTTCCCATATAATTAAGGATAATCACAAAATCTGAAATACATCCTTTTTCAAACTTCAACAAGGAAACACTGCTCAGTGCTAAGACACCTTGTATGTGAAGTTTAAATTGGTAAGCTACTGAACAAGAATTAAGATAAGTAGTCATCACTCAATACAATATCATTCTCATTACAATCATTGTCTGGATCCATGCCCATGACAGTGTTGCAATTCTTAGTTCTTGTTTCACAGTATGGGGGTTTTCATTTTTAGAACTAGTATGAAACCTCTAAAGATAGAGTAAATTCACTTTCTAGAACTAAGAAAAATATTAGCTTCTAAAAGTAAATTATACGTAAAATTTTCCCCTTTTATGCTTTCAGAACTTCAAATTCAAGAGAATTGGTTTCCTCTGAAAAATATAATCTTTCTAGAATATTGTTGTCTTCTTTTAGTTTAACTGCATCTAGGATGTTGGGCTACTGGAAATTGTTGCTAACTACTCTTTTTGGCTGTTGTGTGGATTAAATATCTTCCCTACTATATAGTAGCTTAAAACATATGTTGTATAGTAGCTTAAAATAGTATTTTCTCATAAAATCAAAGAAATTTTATTTTCTTAGAGACTTGATTCCAAACTCTTATGTCTCTTTTGAGAACCCTTGATTCATGACCATGAACAAATTTTATTCAACTTGTGTTTAGCTATGATAGCATGTGGGATTTTCGACTATGAAAGAAAAATGATAGACAGAAATAAAACCTTTGAATTTGCAAAATCATAAAACCTTTGGAGAAGTGCATTTGAAGAATCATAAAACCTAATGTTATGCCCATTTATGAACCTGGGCTTTGAAAGGGGATAGGGTAGGTGCATGCCCATAAAGTGGATCTGACTTGCTGGCATGGGCTATGAAAATGATTGCTTTTAGCCTTTACCAACAATGCCATGATTTGATCCTTAGGTGCCTTTGCTTCAAGCATTCTTGGATGAAATGGACAAATTATTTGCAATGCCCCTTTCTTCATCTAACATCATCTTGACCAAAGTGTTGGCACCAAATTTCTATTCAAAGCTTCATCTTGTTTTACTACTTGGGGTATTGTTGAGGGAAATGTAGAACTACAAACCCGTTTGTTTCTAGAAAGAGTCTGAAAAACTCCTGAAAGTGGTCTCCTCTATGTACTATGTTTCAAACTAGATCAGTGACTACATTATACATATTTTAGATGTCTTCTACTATTCTTTTCAAAGTAGGCTAGGAAAATAGAGGTAGCTAGTAATATTTTTTTTCCACCCAAAACTATCCGTGCTACCTATGCAATTCATTATGGCTAGTGGAGGAAAGTAGGCCACTTTCCTTAAATGAGAGAGCCTTGATTTAACATGACTAGAGGTGCTAGTATTCCCATACATCCATGTGTCACACCCTTATTTTCTTCCAACATGGAGTGGTCTGAATTATCACTTAAATTTACTTTAATCCCAAATGTTCTCGTTAGTTACCTATCTAGCTCCTCATCTTATTGAACAACATTATTACATAGGAAACCTTATTGCAATAATATTTGCAACATGCCACTTAATTTCATTAGAGAGATCCTAAATATTCCAATATCTCATACCCCATTTATTTGAAACCTGATTATTGGAGGGGAGAGTCTCTCCCAATATTGAGTGTATCATTGCCTTATTCAGTACTTAAGTTAGTCTTTGAAATGGAGACTCAAATTCAAGTGTTTTTTGATATTCCGATGGAGAAAGCTAAACCGATGTTATCTTTGTGATTCATTATTACCCCATCATTCCCATATATGCTTGCTTGGACCTTCGTTGCCCCATCAAGGTTTAGTATGAAACCAATCTTGTGGGAAGCTAAGATACATAAGCCACAAGTAGTGAAAAATACATTTTGGTAGATACTTTAAATTATGGTTACGCTGCTCTGAGGTAGACTTGGACTCTTGGGGTGACCTCTAGAGAAAGAGTTAAGCTTGGAATGCAGATATGATCATGAGTTGAATACAATAATTTTTGCTCCTGTTGAAATCTCATGTTGACATATGTAGGTTCCAATTGTCCAACCTCTAAGGGAACTAATGTATTTTTATTTCGCAACATGCCAAGTTGTTTTTTTTCTTGCATTGACCATCACTGGTATGCATTAAAACATCGTACATACTCCAAAGTAAAAAATGTGTTTTTGAGACATACTATGTACCTATTTTGTCTCCTTCAATGATTAGAAATTTAGTAGCTAGATATATTAATGCTCTTTTTGTTTTCCTTTTCGTTGTATGGTAGGTTTAGAAATTTTGTTGTATGAGAGTGGGTTTTAAGTGCCCACCCTCTAAGAGAATTGATGTATTTTTATTTTGCAACATGCCACTTCATTCTTTTGCCTGCAGTGACCATCACTCATACCCATTGAAACATTGTACATACTCCAAAGTAAAAAATGTGTTATTGAGATATAATATATATTTTCTCCTTTAATGATTAGAAATTTAGCAGTTGCATCTATTAAAGCTCTTTTTTTTTACCTTTTTGATGTATGATAGGTTTGTTACTAATCCTTGTTATTTTTTTTTTGGTTAGCATGTAAATCATAAGCTCTATCATTAAATAATGAATGATACATGATGTTAATTTGTGACTTTGGTTGAACATATTTGTTGAGCTCTGAAACTACATCTCTCCTACACATTTTCCTAGACCTTTTTCCCTCACCAATACCTCACCAGCTATCAAAGGTCATTGCATATTGATTCTAAAAGAGCATTTAAGTGGTTTTCTGACTATGTTTTTGTCTTTGTTGTTTGAATTAGATTTTTCTCATTAGCTGCGGAATGCGCCACTTTCCGCAGCTGTTTTTGTTAAACTCTAGGTTGCAGGTGTCATCAAGCAAAAAAAAGCCAATGCGCAAGTTAGAAATGACCTGGACATGGATCAGGTCCTATTGGTTCAGCTAGATTCATCAAGGAAAGTCGTGGTCAATGGTGGTCAAGTGGTGGTCAAACAGAGGAGTCCTACAGCACCAGGACTCCGTTTTCAAACACGTGAAGGATTCGTGGCCGTTCCTAGATCCCTGGGGTTATGTTGACAGCTGTAAACTGCCCCATGATGCGAATCCAACAGCCACTTTTGATAGATTGAATAATCTCAGCAACCATTATGCTATATTCATGGACGTTGTCTTTTATGTGTCCTCTGTTGATGAAGTTTTTGTTATAAATAACACGTTTCCAAACACATAGAGTTAGTCTTTGTTGATGTAATTTTGCTGTTAAAAGTTTACTGTGCCGTGACACTAGTCCCACTATGGTAACGAGAGGATTATTCCTCTGTTTTGAAATATAAAGAAGACTATGTTTTTATATGACTGCGTGAGCATAATTTTGGATTGATAGCCTGTTGACTGAGGCTGTGCAGAGGGCCCCTGCACACTGAGGTTTCATTTTCCTTGTTGCTGTAAAGTTTTATGCATTGTTTCCTTATTTCCATTGCACATATTCCATAGTTATCCACCTGTGCATATTTCATTTGTTATGGTATTAACATTTCATTTCTGTACATGATTTTTCAGCTATGTATATTGTCGATAACGCTGATCAGTGTGTGTGTGTTTCAGGATAGAGTAGGCCCGGGCATTTTCATACAACCTTTGCAATAACTAGTGACATGAAATTAGCCTCTCTGATGACTTTGATTTTCTTATCTTTTTTTAATTCCAGTTATGCTTTGATTCAGTTTTATTTACTTGCTTTATTAGCTAGTTTAAATATCAGATTGCTCATATCATTGATCTTATCTCCTAAAGCCATAGCTTAGACTACCTGGCGAGCTCTCAGACTATGAATGATGTGATTTGGTTTTATCGTTACTTTCCTGCAATTAGATATCAACTTGCTCATATCATTGACATTATTTCCTAAAGCCATAGCTTAGAGTACCTGGCGAGCTCTCGAACTATGAATGATGTAATTTGATTTTAGTTTTACTTTTCTACAAATTAGATATCAACTTGCTCATATCATTGACGTTATCTCCTAAAGCCATAGCTTAGACTACATGGCGAGCTATCGAACTATAAATGATGTAATTTGATTTTACTTTTACTTTTTTGCAATTAGATATCAAGTTGCTCATATCATTGAAGTTATCTCCTAAAGCCATAGCTTAGACTACATGGTGAGCTATCGGACTATGAATGATGTGATTTGATTTTACTTTTATTAGCTTGCAGTTTTCAATTTGTTTTAGTGCAATAGCTTAACTTTTATTTCTGTATTTAGACGAGCAGCAGAGATAGAGATTTCATGATCAGTAGTTCATCATCTGTTTGATTCAAGTAGCTACAAATTTACATTTCTTATTTAGCTGCACATTACATTTTTGTTTAAAGGATCAATTTCATTGCTAGACTGTCTTGAGATCTTTTGAAGTGTTAAGTTCTGGAAGTCGTTATAAAGGACATAACTGCCTTAAAATCTATACCCAAAATTGCCTTCTAAAGTATTCTTCAGACTTAGGAATAGGATTATCATTTGCATTAGGAGACAAACCAAGATAAAACCCCCAAAAACAAGATAAAATTGACAAAAAGATAAGAAAGAGGCTTTCTTGCACATATAGTGCGCCACACTTCATCAGTTTACGACTCCCAGATTGATAATTAATGTAGCAATTTAGGACATACTAAATTGAAAAAAAAAAAAATTAATATCAGTAAATACGTTTCTCACGAACAAAAGAACTGAAAAATTTGACTATACAACACAACTTGTTGATGGGTTGTATTCTGGGATGACAATAACAATAATTGGAAGCCTTTATATTGAATAATGATTGCCATTAATATTCTTTTTATATATGATGTGCATAAAAAAATTGTTGCACTAATGGTTTGAATATTGGAACTCATCACTTATTGCCTTTCCCAAGTTAGTTGATCATAAGTTCCCTCACATATTAACATGAGATTAGACTATTGCAAACAAAAGGATGGGGACCATGGGCTTTTTTTTTGGTTTGAATGCTTCATGTCAATGAGAGGAATTTCACCTATGGACTTATGGAATCCATTCTTAGCTAAGCTTCCATGATTGGGGAATCTGATCCATTACAAGTCACTCGTGGATAGCACATGTCCCATCCACATGAAACAACCCCTTTTAGAGGCTATCGGCCTACGAGGTGCAAGCATGCGACAAGTGAGATTTGAATCTATATGGGGAGGATCACAACATCTCCTTTTAGCCACCCAAGCTAGATGTAAATGGAATGGGGAACATAATTTGGCTTCCACATAATTATAAATGATAAATGACCATTTTTGTATTTCTGATTTGTGTTTTGCAATAATTTTTGCTCCTAGTAACTTTGAATTTAGTGGCAATTTTGTAACTAAATGCTAGAGTTGTGTTGGTAAATAATGCAAGATTTCTAGTGTTTAGTTATGCAGTGGTTAAATGTTCATATTATACATTGATATTATGCTCAGATGCTATGCTTCTATACATTTTTCATCAATGATTATTTTTTCTTTGAAAATTTTTGGATGATTTGTAGTTAGACTCAAGTTTACAATATATTGAGGTGTTATCTTACTTTACTCATCATCAGACACTTCTTCAATTATTTGTAATTTGTATGAGCTTTATAGGTCAACCATGCAAAATTGCTGATGTAATTTTTTGTTTTTTCTTGTACAAGACTTTAGTCAATATGATAAAGATGCTTATTTTAACTAGAATGACACCAAATTTATTTGATAAATTTACATTCTCTTACTCTTATTTGCAAAAAAAATTCCTCTCTCTTCATTGTAGTCTAACAGCTAAATATTAAGCCTATTATGTGCTAATTGTGATCATTCAACCTATAGAACTTCGTACAACCCTAAAATGTTACACAAAATAATATATGAACTATTTCCTTCCACATTCCCCCCAGTCCTCCTATCGGTGTTCCTTTGCACCTCTCAATTCAATTGCTAGTTATCATTGAAAGGTAGAGTGCTTTCCTTGTATCCATGAAATTTCATCTTTGAATACTCATTCTTGGTGTGGATTTGGAGGTATTTGAATGCCCCTTGGATATTTTTTTGGTGTAATGGATCTTAGCCAAACTTTTTGCTTACAATTTTAATGTTTGTTTAATGATTGCATTTCAGGATCATTGTTATTGAGTTGTATTTTGACATCTTGAACTAATTAATAACGAAAAGCATTCCCAATCATTTTTTTATACCCCAGAGCCAGTGGGATTCAAACATGTAGCTCATTATTCATAATTGCATCATATATAATCATTGTTTTTTTACTTTTTGGCATGCAAATCAGCTTTTTAGAGGTAGATTTATAGGTTGTCACAATAAATTTACATGATTCACAAGGTGAGAAATAAATCTTTCGTCTAATTGTAGATTTAAAGTTTGATAATTATAGGTCATTTATAGGCTATGAATGTCTTCAAAGTTTCACTTATAATTGAGTATTCAACTGAACATATTATCTTACACGTAACTAATTTTCCCTCCACCTACTTTTCATAGCTTCCATAACCATTAGGTAGGGACTTGCAACTTTGTTGCTATTTTTCTTGTTTAGTACAAGATTTACCAAGACATTACAAAGTTTTATAGTTTATTGAAAGTTGTAGAATTTATAATTTATAAAGTTTCAAGGTCTAATTTTTTAAGTCTAATTATTTAAAGGGTGCTAGCTCAATGGACGAGCACCTGCTTTATAAGAAAGAAGTTAGTGGGTCGATTCCATCGCACCCTAATATTCATATGGAATAGCGATGACCAATTTTTGTGACAGAAGTGACATTTTTCGATACTCACCATAATATGAAATGGCGACAGTCAATAAAAACTACCATATATGTGCATCAATAGCGACGTCCATGAAAGGTCCATCACCATAAATTGTTGTTGTTCATATGAAATAGTGACAATCACTATTTGTCATTATAATATTATTCATGATGAACTTTGAATGTCACCACAACACCTACATTTTTGGTGATGCAACCTTTCGTGACGCTCAATTTTTGGTGATAGAGGCTCTTTTGACCATCACCAATGAGCTTATGGTGACATTTTTTGACCCTCACCAAAATATGAAATAGTGACTGTCAATGAATGTCACCATATATATGCATCAATTATGATGACCATGAGAGGTCCATCACAATAAATTGTTGTTGTTCAAATGAAATGGTGATGGTCACTCTCGTCATTATAATCATTATTTGTGACGGACCTTCAATGTCACCTACAACACTTATACTTTTGGAAACGCCACTTTTGGTGACGTTCAGTTTTTCAGTGATGGAGATTAAGGTCCATCACCATTACTCATATGAAATGGCGACGGTCACTATCTGTCATTATAGATCATTATTGGTGATAGACCTTGAATGTCACCACAACACCTATATTTTTGGTGATGCCACCTTTGGTGATGTTCAGTTTTTGTTGACGGAGGCTCTTTTGACCATCACCGATGAGCTTATGGTGACATTTTTAGACCTCACCAATGTCCTTGTTTCTTGTAGTGAGATGGGTTGCAGCAAGTATGTGGAATGACAGGAAGCCAACAGGCATGTCAGGTCCATGGGATTAGTCCCCATGTAGAGGCAAGAAAGAATTTGTAGGAGATCAGAGAGCATTGGCTCAAGGGGAGTTTCTTTGACAAGCAGTAGTAGGCAATAATTGCCAGGCTCAAAAAGGAATATTGTTGAGAAAATGAAAGGTTTTCATCTTGGGTGAAATATACTCATTCGATTTATGTTATGAGTTTGAGTATTCATACTAGTCTTGTGTTTATGGAACAAAATTGGTGTAAGATTTCAATGTCCTTTAGTCTTTCAAGTAGTATCTCTATGGGAATTCATAGTTTGGTCTCATGTGGAGTAACCTTGTGTGCAAATGGACATTTATTTCTAAGAGGAACCATTAGAGTTTACCTGGTACATTGTTCCATTTCTATCACTTTTGGTACAATTTGTATTGTTTAAGAAATGGTTGAAATTTTTGAGGCTTTAACTCAGAGGGCGAAGTGTCGATTGTAAAGATGCTTAGGAGAAGTGAGCATAGAAGATGAAGCAGCAACAACAACAGTCCTTGAAGAGATGTCTTCAAAGAAGAATTCACATCTCAATAGCTAGACCTTGGTCTTCACAGACAATGACTGCATGGGGAGAAAAAGGCAGCCTGTAGCCCCTTTCCATTAATGTCAAAGGAGGAGAGAATTTGTAGAGGATTTGTGATGGCCTGTGTAGAAGAAATAAGGTAATTGGTAGCTCATGCCTTGGAGGATGCTTTGGAAGTAGCATGTGGGGTAGCCATCAAAGTAAAGATAAGGATGAGGTGTTACCATCAATGCAAAAAGGGGTTGGGGGGGGGGGGGGGGGGGGGTGTTGGAAAGTTCGCATTGTCTAGATGGCTAGTGGCTGAGTAAAGATATCTGCAAGTGTGTCGGCATAGATGTCAAAAATAATGCTAGGGAGATGTGTTGGGGAGTTGGAATTTCCTAACTATTGGTAGGAGTGTTGGCATTGATGTCAACTAGACTAGCATGGATTCTTGTCACAACAGATGTTGGTAGTGATGGACCAGGTGGAACCCCATGGTAGTTGCAGGCTTCATGTAGAGAATCATCATAGTATCAAGATTACTGGAGAATCCATAAAATGATGACTATGGTGGTTGGGAGTTAAGGACTCCATGCACAAGAGAGTCAAGGAGAAAAATAGTGGCCAAGAGTTTGCAGTCATTTTATAAGTAGAATATGGGCTCAGAGCCTACATTGAACCATCTCTATTGGAAATTTCTCTAAAAGAGATTTCCAATGGTGTGTCAAAGTTTGAAAATGGCCTTCTGGATCAAAAGTTATGGTCTATCAAAGTTCAGGGTCTTAAATTCCTAAGAAGGTCAATAAATCGTATCAGGCAATATCAGAGATCAGAATATTGGGACCTCATAGTATTTCATATCGGAATATTGGAGGTCAGAGCCCATCGGGTTCCGATATTGGAACCCCAAAGACTAGAATATTGGAGCATCAAAGTAGGACATATCGGAGCATTGGAGCTGATGATATCGAAATATTGGAGATCAAAATAACAGAGGTCATCAGAATATCAGAGGTCTGGGACATCAGAATATCAAAACTTCTTAACATAGGTATTTTAAGAAGTTATTATATCCATCAAGGCTAATATTGCTAAAAGAACTAAGGAATGCTGAGCAAAGCTAACAAAGGAATTTGAAAAGACAAGGGTGATCGGGACTCTTTCTCTCTCCTCCTGTAGGACACGTGGTGGCATATCAATGTGGCCGAGAAAGTGAAATGGCTAGTGAGGTCAGCATATCAGAGGTTGGAATATCAGAGGATGAGGACATCATAATTTCAATTTAAATGGTGGTTGAGAAGTTACGATAAAGAGAGCTTTGATATTACCTAAGACATGGTCGTGTGGAGACCCAAAGAACCAAGGGTGCAGATGGGGCTAGCACCTAAGTGCTATGGACTATATCGGAGGATGGAGATCTTGTAACTCCTGTGTAAATTCATATTTAAAATGTTATGATGCCTAGGGAGCTCTGATGTATGTGTTGGTGTTTGGTTGGGAAGTTAAAAGAACTAAGGGAGTGGAGCTATAACACAGGGAGATAAGCTCCCCCAACAAGAGTCTAAAGGCTTGGCACCTATGTGCTATACTTAAGGTCACATGTGGTGGTGTTGTGATGTCAAAAGTGATGAGGAATAAGCAGAAGGAGATAAGGCACAATCAGAACTTCACATAAGTTACAATACAGAAGGGATCTAATTCCATAGGAGATAAGTGCCAAGGGGATAAGGGTATCAAAACTAAGTGATATTGTAACATCCCCTCTTGTAAGAGTTACGATATGTTGTGACTCCGATATAATAGTACAAAGGTGTATGGCAGATGGATGAGTCAGTAATAAGGACCATAGTTGTGCAGAGGAGTTTTTCTCAAGAGTAATAACGACTGTCAAAGATCACAGGGTCAAGGAAGCAAGGACCAGGATTTACATAAAAGAGTATTGGGTCTGCCTTGAGGTGAGACAAGACATCTCTAGGCTTTGATGAACACCTCAGTGAGTTAAATGGAGGAATGGTTTGGTAGCTGAAGAACCAATGCAGATCAATGGAGTTGGTTTATGGAGTCAGATGGATCTTCTGAAAGAACTGAGACAAGGTAACAAGGAAAACAGTCCATAGAGAATCCATGCTAAAGTACAGCCAAGCTATGTGAAACCATGAATAATAATGGACAACCTCAATTATATGAGGTTTTTCCAGAGAAAGGGCAGTGACTCGTTGAAGTGTGCAGGTGGACTGAGAATTAGTTCTCAGTATGGAGAAACATTCCAGTGGCCATTCACATATTTAATGTAGTTGTAGATACCAAGACAGAAGCAACAACAAAATGGAAAATCCATGTCAAGGTACACTCAGATAGTTTGTGTTATTACTTAAGAATTCTAATGCCAAAATTTCTCACACTAGTTTCGTGATAAAGGTCGGTGCTAGTCTAAGTTTGATTTTTTTTTTCCTTAGAGTCTGAGTCTTAGGAGTCTTGAGTCACATATGCATTCTCATTCATCACTAGTCATTCTCATTTCATCACCAGTCTCATAGCCATGTGTCAGTTTTGTTTAAAAGTTACTATGTGCCACAAAGCCCTTTAGGTGATTTAGTAGCGCATGTAATCATTTTGAAGTGTTTTCGCAGCGCATAGATTCTTTTTAGCAGTTTCGCAGCGCAACATGTTTTAGGTGATTTCACAGCGCGACATGTTTTAGGTGATTTCGTAGTGCATAATTAAAAATTTACACTCACTGCGCTACGAAATCGGAGATTCATGCATTCCACAGCGAATCTTTCCTAACTGTCAAATCTGTCATGTTAAGTTATAGTTGCATCATTCATTGTCAGTTTATGCACTCCACATATCATGTCCAACCACTTATCTTCATCATTACAGCTGCTAGGTACATTGGTACACACGGATTGCAAGTTACAAGAAAAGCCAGGTATTCACAGTCTTAATGATGATTGTATTCTTTGCATGAGGAACAAGAATGCAAGTTTTCAATTTGAATACATTGTTATCAACCGAGGCAACCATTCAAGCAAGGCAAAGATTGAAGTTTGAGCAGCGACAGTGTTTCAAAACTTCATGGAGGGATCTGTAGAAAGAAAAGACCACAAATCAGGCAGATGTTTGAGAAACGAACCTGAAGGTTTAGACATAACCTTGAAGAACAGAGAAGTCGAGCATGCATTTAAACAAGTTGGATGTTGGAATTTTTGCAAGAAACTCCAGGGAGGTCATGCACAAGTCACCAAGGAAGTTGCCCTGAATTTCACAGGACTAAACTCAAAGGTTGGTATGCAGGAATTGCAGGTCTCACCAGACATAATATCCACAATTACAGAGATTCCAAGGGGGCAAGAAAGTTGGTTTAAGAATTTCAAATTTGATATGACCCCATGCAAAGAGTTTCTGAAGAAGGATTTCAATAACTCAGATTTAAACAAGTCTGTTCCTAGAAGTTATGTCAAAGAGTCATATGCCAATTTTCTTACTTGTATACAGAAGTACCTTATCTGTGAAGGGAGATATAATAAGGTGTATTCATACCATTTTAAACTTCTGTTGCATTTCACAAGAAAGACATCTATTGATCTACCTATTTACTTATTCTGCAGCTTAAGAAAAATGTGTGACAAGGTGCAGCTAAGGAAAGAAGCATGTGAGACTTCATTGTTCCACCATGGCTTGGTTAAGTTGATTGTTCTGCACGAACTCCAGAGGGTAGGAAGGGATTGGCACACATTCATATTATGTCTGGTTTCAAGAACGAGACCGGTCTCAGCCCTCAAGCTGCAATAGATTTCCCAACAACAACTGGTCATCAAGCAGAAACAAGATCCAAGAGTTTTTCAAAGTTGAAGGCAAGGAAACAAGTAAGAGAATCCACCAAGCCATTGATTATCCAGGATACACCCCAGCAATCCATTAAAGAGAAATCTCAGGTCAAAGAAGTTGCACATGAATCAAGCACAAGTGAAGGAGTTCAAAGAAGAAGGACTAGGAGCCAGGTAGCTAAAGAAAAAGGCAAACCAAGGATTATTGAAGAAAGCCCTGTTTCGAAGGGAGATTTAAATGACTTATTGCAAGCCATCAACGTTGAACAATCTCCACTAGTTCAAGCAGATTTGATAGAGTCAGGAAAAGACAAGGCTAAGAGAGTCAAAGCCTCGAAAAAACTCAAGTTTGATGATCAAGTTGATCAATTTATCTTGAAGCCTAGGAGACCCATAACAAGGAAGTTTAAAAAAATACAGGAGGTACTGCCAAGAGCAGATGAAACAAGGGAGGTGACACAGCCTCATGAAAGAAAGGATAAAGGAAAATCAGTTACCATTCAAGCATAAGATAGTGTGGAAGACTTGAAAAGGAGATTGGAATTGGCCAACTTTGAAATTGCTAGACCGAAGAAAGCTGCCAGGAAATTTGCAGTTAAGGAGGCTTATTTTAACCAAATGCAAGCTCGGTGGGAGGACCAAACATTTCAAATACCCGAGATGGTTGATTTTAATGTTCAATTCCGTAGCTGGACTTTTCCTGCAATAAAGGAAGCTCAATTTATCAGAAAGGTCAATACAAACCTCAGATCTGGGATCAAAGTCATGAAGAAACAAATTGAAGACTTAAAGATACAGTTAAGCCAGCAGAAAGAGTTTCCTTAAAGAAATCCCATTTCAAGTAAGACTATGTTTCAAATTTTGATGGTTTTGCTTGGTATAATCTTTCTTGAAGAATCATACTTTCCATTCAATTTTGAAAGGCCTTGGAGCAGTTGAAAGGGATGTCTAAATATCAAGAGGCTTAAATAGCAAAATTTTGGTTAAAACTGTGTTCTTTAGAATAACACAGCAGCTTCGTAACGTGCTACGAAACTACTAAAGATGATGACTAATGCACAGCAGTTTCGTAGCGCGCTACGAAACTGCTAAAGCTACACAATCTAATATTAGTCAACCGATTTTGAAAAAACAAGTGGAAATTTTTTGAAAAGGGAATATCTTCAAGGGATCATCTACAAGTACCAATTTTCAACAAGGCCAAGACAGGTGGAGGAAACATGTATTCGAATCCAACTCGAAACTTTTTGTCATAAAGTGATCTTATTTACTACAGTCCAAGATATGTTAGACAGCTTAGAGGAGCTTTTGTCTTCACGCAAAGAAAAGGTTGACAGCACATCAAGGACGTGACATTCTCATATGTTTTGTATAATCAAAGATGGAGGGCATAGTTCATTGGATTCGAACATTTTCAAGGAAAACCAAAGGTCGATAAACAGGGGTAGTTTCCTATGTTTCAGGGGAAATGGAGAAGATGTAACATTGAAGACTAGTATGGAGCTTTGAACATCCACTACAGCCAAATTAAAAAGGGACCACATGTCAAAGAACGAGAATAACTGTAATTACGGCTATTATTAGCATAATATGGAGTTAGACTCCTATTTGATTTAGATCTCTAGAAAGTATAATAACAGTTTGTTACATTTAATAGGCAGTTAAGATTTGAATAGGTGTCTTTAGATGTAGATTTCGAGTTCCCCTCATGCTTGAGGAGGAATCTCAATTAGGTAGAAGAGCTCTATATATTGGAGAAAGAGCAATGTAAGGAGGGTTGGAAATTTATGTAAAGAAGCTCTGATATTTTGCTTATGTAAAGACTCTATTTTTTTTGGTAATACAGTACTGGCTTATGCTTCCAAAGAATCATAGAGAATTCAATGTATGAGTTTATTTTGTTGTATTTTCATGTTATCTATAGTGTTATGAGTATTTGATTACTTAGAAATCACTTGCAGTGTTCTAATTTCCTTCATATACTCGTAGATTGTCTTTCTCTTTGTTTGGTGTGCTCTACCTATATTGAAATCTAAATGCCTTGACTTTTATGCAAAGGCAATCCTACTATTAATACTGAATCACATATGACTCCATAAGCCCAATGGATGCTTGTTAATTTTCTTTCCACCATTTCCTTTCCTATTTGTCTCACAAAGAGTTAGCAATCTTGATCATAATAAAAAACCTTTAATCGTTCGAGAGAGCCCTCCCAGGCTAAGGAGGCTAAGCCTTAGCTAAAAGATTGGTTTGAAACAATTACTTGAAGTCTTCCTGGTCTATAGCCTTCCAGGGCCTGATTTTGAGATAACATTTTGGTGCATTTGCCAGGAGTCTGAAGATTATTCATTCCCGAAATCAAGAGACTGAACTTATGAAGGTAGCAGTAGCTCAGAAGATTTTTCGAGGCTGCAATCTACCTTAGTGACTCCATACATTTTCAAAGTTTAAAAGGTGGCTTCGAGAGAAAGATATACACGGAGCAATCCTGACCCAGATCCACCTACTCCTGTGGACAATCCAAACACCATTTCAAGGGGCAGACAAAGATTTATTAAAACACCAGGTACTCCATCTTTTTCAAAATCTTTGCTCTCTGAATTTTCAAGAAGTCCTGAGGACAAAATTGTTGATGATAGGATTCATGAGGTGTTGTTGAGGTCTGAAAACAAAGAAGAACTTATTGGAATTATTCTAGATTTACAAAAAAGAGGTATTGATACTTCATCCTTAGTGTCACAAAAAGATAAGGAGGAATTTTGGGAGGTTGTTACTTCTGAATTGTTGTTAGAAGAGGAAGATTTAAATAAACTCAAAGAGCTTGATCCTTTTGAAGTCTTACTCAAATCTAAAACTGGTCTACCCCTTCCAAATTGAAGTACATTTGTCAGTGGTTTGCAAAGTCCAAATAGTCCTTTTCGTATCAACACTTTATGCTCTGGCTCTGCTAGTCCTAGTAGCTCTCAGACACTAGGAAATCCACCTCATACCAATTCTAGTTGCTTTGTGCCCACAGTACTTGTCATCACTACTCATCCATTCATTATGGCCGTACCTACTAGGTATGCTCCACTAGCCCTCCCTGTTGTTTTACATGAACTTCCCAGCAAATATGCTGCTAGAATTCCAACATGGGGTGGGGATGAAAATATCACAGCAGAAGAACATGTAGATAGATTCAATGATTTTGTGGACAAAGAGGAAGTTGATGATGAGGATGTGAAGCTTAGATTGTTTGCACTAAACTTCATTGGAGAGGTTAGAAAATGGTTTAAGGCTCTTACAGCTGGAAGCATTCACATTTGGGCAGATTTTGAAGATAGTTTTCTAAAGAAATGGGGAAATAGAACTAACCCTTTCCAAGCTCTTACTGAATACAACAATCTTAGAAGATCTCCTGATGAAACTGTCCAAAACTTCTCCAAGAGGTTTAATAAAATATACAATTCTATTCCAGCCCATTTGAAACCTCCTCGGGCCTTGGCATAGCTGAGATATGCCGAAGCACTTGATTCTGACTTCTCTCTGTTACTCAGAGAAAGGGATTCTACTACTCTTGCTAACATGCAAAATGATGCAATTAAAGTGGAGGTGAACATGATTGCTGCTATGAAATAAAAGATGGCAAAGGCTAAACTGAAAGAAGAAGAGAGACCTTCCACTTCAGCTCTAGAAGATAAGTTTGAAACAATGATGAAGACTATGGAAAAATTAATGGATCGGTTGGCTCTTGGGAATACCTCTGCTCCCCCAGCACAGCAGGAACCTCAATTTAGGAATCTTCAGTTCAAAAGACCTCAAAATCAGCAAAGGCCAAGAGAGAACAGAAATCAACAGCCAGATCCTCCAATAAGACCTCCTTTCCAGCAAAATTTGGTGGATGAAGAAGATCAACCTGAAATACCTGAGGAGTCCATCCATTGTCTTGATGAAGAAGTGTCAAGGATTTTCTTGACTAAGGAAGAACATGATGAGTCCAGTATGACCAAACCTGGAGAAGAGCCTTCAAACTATTTAAAGGGCTATCAGCATGCTATCTTTGAGATGCAAAAGCAGTACAATCTCAGGAATAGAAACGTGCCCATTACAGCAAGCAAAGCACAACCCAAGAAGGATGCCTCAAAGGAAGTTGAAGATAAGAAGGACAACTCAAAGGTTACTGAAGGTAAGAATGATTCTCCACCTGGCAAAAAGGATATTCAAGCTCCATCACCTACTAAAGAAACTGAGAAGATTGTTTCTATTTTTAACCTTGAGAATGAGATTGCAAAAATCAAGATATCAGTCCCCTTTAGTGAACTCCTCAAGGTAGACAAATACAGAAGTAAGATTGTTGAAATGCTCAATTCACAACCAGGAGTAGCTGATATCCTAAATGTACAAGAAGATAATCCTATTATTTTCTTGGGTCCAAGACTTGAAGATGAACAGAATGAAGAGTTTCCTCCTTTCTACATAAGCATTAGCATTCATGACATGACTTTACATAATGCTATGTTAGATTCAAGGGAATCTCATAATCTTATGCCCAAGGTGATCATGTAAAGATTGGGATTAGAGGTAACTAGACCATATAAGGATTTATTTTCCTTTTTTTCAAAAAGAGTTCAATGCATTGGTTTGATTAAAGATGTTGTTGTGGGTCTCACACAAATTCCAGAAAAAACAATTGTCATGGACATTGTTGTGGCTAACATTCCACCTAAGTTTGGGATGCTTCTTTCAAGATCGTGGGCAGCAAAAATCAAGGGCACAATGCAGATGGACCTTACCTATGCTACTATCCCTGTTTTTGGTGAGCAAAGGAGGCTGTATCGGGGGACCAGAATGGCTTATATGGTAAGCAGCAAAGATAAACCTCAAAACTTTCCCATTTATTCATTTGACACTGGTCTTGGATCAACCATCCTTTTCAATGAGTCAGTTGGAGAAGAATCAGAGAAAAACTTTCAGGAAACCAATGCCAAGGGGATCAGCAAAGAGATGAAAATGAGACAACAAGTTCGTGGTCATTATATTTTGATGGATCAATAGGAAGAGAGGGGGCAGGAGCTGTGATTTGGATCACAAGTCCAGATAAAGAAAGTAAGTTTCTCTCCTGCAAGTTAAATTTTGACTGCACAAACAATATGGCCGAGTATGAATCTCTAATTTTGGGATTAGAAGCTTTGTTAAAGTTGAAAGCTAGAAACATTGTTGTTTGTGGAGATTCTGAATTGATAATAAAACAAGTGGAAGGTGCTTATCAAACCAAGGATGTAAGGATGAGGGCATATAGAAACTTAGTGTTGGATATGTTGGAAAAGTTTCAGGCTCATATTTTTAGTATCAAAACCAAAGACCAAAACTCTATTGCAGACTCTCTTGCTGTTTCTGCCAGCCTTTTTATTATTCGTACACACTCTTCTGAAAAATATGAGGTGGAGGTTCGTCACAGACCAGTTATACCAAATAACATCATTAATTGGCAGGTCTTTGAGGATGATCAGCAGGTGAGGAATTTCATTGAGTTGAAGGAAGAATTTCAGAGCACTCAAATAGATCAGCAAAATATGTTTGTGGAATCAAAGGAAAAGTCTGAAGTCTTACAATTAAAAAATAACTTAATTCCAAAAGGTCTCATTCCCCTTGAGAAATTGTTTGATCAAAATGATGTATTCAAAGCCCCAAAATTACAAGCTGATGAAGAAGAGGTGGAAAGCTGCAATTTAGGAGATTCAGTTGTGCCTAAGATGGTCAAGATTTCAAAATTTCTTTCAGCCGATATGAAGACTAAATATGTTGAGATGATGAAAAGGTTCATTGATGTTTTTGTATGGAGCTATGCTGACTTGAAACAATATGATTCCTCAATTATACAGCGTACCATTCCTATTAAGGAGAATTAAAAGCCTTTCAAGCAGAAGTTAAGAAGAACTAATCCTCTTCTTATGCCATTGATTGAAAAGGAAGTGAAAAAACTTTTTGATGCTAAGATTATTGTTCCAATCAGATTCTCAAATTGGCTTGCTAATTTTGTCCCAATTAGGAAAAAGAATGGAGAGATCAAGATTTGTATAAACTTCAGAAATTTGAATAAAGCTTCGTTGAAAGATAATTATCCTCTTCCAAAGATGGATCTGATTCTGCAAAACATTGTTGGTTCACAAAGGATGTCTATGCTTGATGGTTTCTCAGGGTACAATCAGATTCTTGTTCATCGAGATGATCAAGAGAAAACAGTCTTCACAATGCCATGGGGAACATTTATGTACGCCAAGATGCCTTTTGGTCTTATGAATGCAGGAGCCACTTTCCAGAGAGCAATGGATATTGCTTTTGCTGAAGAAAAGGACAAATTAGTGGTGGTTTATCTTGATGACATCACAGTTTTTTCAAAGAGAGAAGAAGATCATTTGAAGCACCTTGAAAGAGTTTATTGAAATGTAGAAGGTTTGGTATTTCTCTTAATCCAACTAAAAGTATCTTTGCTTTAACCTCTGGCAAACTTCTTGGTCATTTCATTTCTAAAGAAGGAATTAGAATTGATCCTAATAGAGTTAGTGCAATTCAAAAGTTAGATCTGCCAAGAAGTAGGAAAGAAATTCAATCCGTTCTTGGAAAAGTCAACTTTGTTAGACGATTCATTCCTAAATTTGCTGAAGTTGTCAAGAATATAACAAAGATGTTGAAAAAGGGAGTGGACTTTAAGTGGACAGCTGAAGCAAAGAAATCATTTGAGGAGATAAAAAAGGCACTCACACAAGCACCAGTACTTATTAGCCTAGATTTTACCAAGGAATTCCTTATTTTTACATTTGCTTCTGAGGATATAATCGCTGGAGTTCTACTGCAAAAGGGAAGTCAAGGTACTGAGCAACCTATTTCTTTCTTTAGCAAGACATTAGGAAATGCTAAACTTAAGTATAATATCCTAGAGAAAAAAGCCTATGCATTGGTGAAAGCAATAAAGGATTTTAGGATCTATGTTTTGCATTCTCACATTGTTGCCTATGTTCCAAACGTTGTTATAAAGGATATTCTAACACAGGCTGATCCGGATGGAAAAAGGGGCAAGTGGATAGCAAAATTGTTAGAATATGACATTGAGATTAAACCCACGAAATTGGTAAAGGGTCAAGGCTTAGCTAAGCTACTGACTCAATCAAATTTGGACTGTCTTGATATTAACTTGAGTACAGAGATCTCAGAAATTTCTGAAAATGAAGAGGAATTGATCCAAATAAATGAAAAATTCTTGGTTTCATAATGGTACAAGGATGTGGCATTTGTTTTGCAGCATAACAAAGCCCCTGCTAATCTTTCAAAATCCAATGCTTGGTTTTTCAAGTTGAAATCTTTAAGATATTTTGTGTATGACCAAAATTTGTTTTGGAAAGATGCAAGAGGGATATTGCTAAATTGTCTCATTGAAGAAGAAGCTGATAAAGTAATTGATGAATTCCATAAGGGAGATTGTGGAGGACATCACTATTTGAAAGCTACTGCAAACAAGATCTTGAGGGCTGGATATTTTTGGCCAACTATGTTCAAAGATATCTATAAAAAGATAGCTACATGTCATGAATGTCAAATGTTTGAAGGAAAAAGGAAGCTTGTGCCATTGCCTTTGGTTCCTATATATGTTGAAGCACCCTTCTAGCAATGGGGATTGGATTTTACAGGAGAAATACATCCTCCTTCATCAGGTCAGCATCGCTGGATTCTCACAGCCACTTATTACTTTACCAAATGGATAGAAGCAGTCCCAACAAGGCAAGAACATGATTCAGTGATTATCTCTTTCTTAGAAAATAATATATTATCAAGGTTTGGTTGCCCAATGAAGATTATAACTAACAATGCTCAAGCTTTTAAGTCCAAGAAGATGACTAATTTTTGCCATCAGTATCACATTTCTCTTGGACACTCTACTGCTTATTATCCGCAAGAAAATGGCCTTACTGAATCATCAAATAAAAGCCTTGTGAGGATAATCAAGAAGTTGCTGCAGGAAAATAAGAAAGTTTGGCATTTGAAATTGAAATATGCTTTGTGGGCTGACTGGATTTGTACAAAGAGATCCATTGGGACATTTCCATATGAGTTAGTATACGGTGCTGAAGCCATATTTCCAACATCCGTTGGAGTATCTGTGATGAAGTTGATTCAAGGATTAGAGGAGGAACCAAATGCTGTAGAAAGAAGGATCAATCAGCTGATAGCCTTGCAGGAGAAAAGAAATGAGGTGTTTGACAATCATCAACAAAGTCAGAATAGAATCAAGAGAACATTTGATAAAAAGATCAAAGAAATTACTTTTCAGATCCATGATAGAGTGTTGAAATGGGAAGCTAGAGTTGAAGTAAAAGGTAAGCATGGTAAATTTGAAAATTTGTGGAAAGGGCCATATCAAATTTCTGCTTTTCATGGAAATAACACTTATATTCTGCAAGAGATAGATGGAAAACCATATGCTGGAGGACCTGCAATGGCAGGTTCCTAAAGCATTATTATTGATCAAAATTCTGCGAGTTTCTCACAACATTGTATATACCTGTTTTATCAGTTTTTCTTTTGTTGCAAATAATGACAAGCTGAACAGAAAGCTCAAGCCCGAGGTGAAGGCCCAAGAAGTTGGAAAGTAATACTCATCAAGCAAATCTATGTTTATCATAAAATGGACAAAGCACTGGACCTGCGAGTTCTTAGTGTACTACAGGAGCACACTATCCCAAGTGGAGCCACTGTTATCACTTAAGAATTCTAATGCCAAAATTTCTCACAATAGTTTGATGATAAAGGTCGGTGCTAGTCTAAGTTTGATTTTTGTTTTCCTTAGAGTCTGAGTCTTAGGAGTCTTGAGTCACATATGCATTCTCATTCATCACTGGTCATTCTCATTTCATCACCAGTCTCATAGCCATGTGTCAGTTTTGTTTAAAGGTTACTATGTGCCACAAAGCCCTTTAGGTGATTTAGTAGTGCATGTAATCATTTTGAAGTGTTTTCGCAGCGCATAGATTCTTTTTAGCAGTTTCGCAACACAACATGTTTTAGGTGATTTCGCAGCGCGACATGTTTTAGGTGATTTCATAGCGCATAATTCAAAATTTACACTGACTGCACTACGAAATCAGAGATTCGTGCATTCAGCAGCGAATCTTTCCTAACTGTCAAATCTGTCAAGCTAAGTTATAGTTGTGTCATTCATTGTCATTTTATGCACTCCACATATCATGTCCAACTGCTTATCTCCATCATTACAGCCGCTAGGTACATTGGTACACATGGATTGCAAGTTCCAAGAAAAGCCAGGTATTCACAGTCTTAATGATGATTGTATTCGTTGCATGAGGAACAAGTCTGCAAGTTTTCAACTTGAATACATTGTTATCAAGTGAGGCAATTATCAAGCGAGGGAGCCATTCAAGCAAGGCAGAGATTGAAGTTTGAGCAGCGACAGTGTTTCAAACCTTCATGCAAGGATCGGCAGGAAGAAAAGACCACAGATCAGGCAGATGTTTGAGAAACGAACTTGAAGGTTTAGACATAACCTTGATGAACAGAGAAGTCGAGCATGCATTTAAACAAGCTGGATGTTGGAATTTTTGCAAGAAACTCCAAGGAGGTCATGCACAAGTCACCAAGGAATTTGCCCTGAATTTCACAGGACTAAACTCAAAAGTTGTTATGCTAGAATTGCAGGTCTCACCAGACATAATATCCACAGTTACGGAGATTCCAAGGGGGAAAGAAAGTTGGTTTAAGAATTTCAAAGTTGATATGACCCCATGCAAAGAGTTTCTGAAGCAGGAGTTCATTAACTTAGATTTAAACAAGTATGTTCCTAGAAGTTATGTCAAAGAGTCATATGCCAATTTGCTTACTTGTATACAGAAGTACCTTACCTGTGAAGGGAGATATAATAAGGTGTATTCATACCATTTTAAGCTTTGTTGCATTTCATAGGAAAGACATCTATTGATCTACCTTTTTACTTATTCCGCAGCTTAAGCAAAATGTGTGACAAGGTGCATCTAAGGAAAGAAGCCTGTGAGACTTCATTGTTCCACCATGGCTTAGTTAAGTTGATTGTTCTGCATGAACTCCAGAGGGTAGGAAGGGACTGGCACAGATTCATATTCTTATCTGGTTTCAAGAACGAGACCGGTCTCAGCCCTCAAGCTGCAAAATATTTCCCAACAACAATTGGTCATCAGGCAGAAACAAGATCCAAGAGGTTTTCAAAGTTGAAGGCAAGGAAACAAGTAAGAGAATCCACCAAGCCACTAATTATCCAGGATACACCCCAGCAGTCCCTTAAAGAGAAATCTCAGGTCAAAGAAGTTGCACATGAATCAAGCACAAGTGAAGGAGTTCAAAGAAGAAGGACTAGGAGCCAGGTAGCTAAAGAAAAAGGAAAATCAAGGATTATTGAAGAAAGCCCTGTTTCGAAGGGAGATTTAAATGACTTATTGCAAGCCATCGACATTGAATAATCTCCCCTAGTTCAAGCAGATTTGATAGAGTCAGGAAAAGACAAGGCTAAGAGAGTTAAAGCCTCGAAAAAACTCAAGTTTGATGATCAGGTTGATCAATTTATCTTTAAGCCTAGGAGACCCATAACAAGGAAGTTTAAACAAATACAGGAGGTACTGCCAAGAGCAGATGAAACAGGGGAGGTGACACAGCCTCATGAAAGAAAGGATAAAGGCAAAGCAGTTACCATTCAAGAAGAAGATTGTGTGGAAGAGTTGAAATTGGAATTGGCCAACTTTGAAATTGCTAGACTGAAGAAATCTGCCAGGAAATTTGCAGTTAAGGAGGCTTATTTTAACCAAATGCAAGCTCGGCGGGAGGACCAAACATTTCAAATACTCGAGGTGGTTGCTTTTAATGTTCAATTCTGTAGCTGGACTGTTCCCACAATAAAGGGAGCTCAATTTATCAGAGGGGTCAATACAAACCTCAGATCTGGGATCAAAGTCATGAAGAAACAAATTGAAGACTTAGAGATACAGTTAAGCTAGCAGAAAGAATTTCCTTAAAGAAATCCCATTTCAAGTAAGACTATGTTTCAAATTTTGATGGTTTTGCTTGGTATAATCTTTCTTGAAGAATCATACTTTCCATTCAGTTTTGAAAGGCCTTGGAGCAGCTGAAAGGAATGTTTAAATATCAAGAGGCTTAAAATAGCAAAATTTTGGTTAAAACTGTGTTTTTTGGAATAACACAGCAGTTTCGTAGTGTGCTACGAAACTGCTGAAGATGATGACTAACGCACAGCAGTTTCGTAGCGTGCTACGAAACTGCTGAAGCTACACAATCTAATCTCAGTCAACCGATTTTGAAAAAACAAGTGGAATTTTTTTGAAAAGGGAATATCTTCAAGGGATCATCGACAGGTACCAAATTTCAACAAGGTCAAGACAGGTGGAGGAAACATGTATTTGAATCCAACTCTAAACTTTTTGTCATAAAGTGATCTTATTTACTACAGTCCAAGATATGTCAGACAACTTGGAGGAGCTTTTGTCTTCACACAAAGAAAAGGTTGACAGCACATCAAGGACGTGGCATTCTTATATGTTTTGTATAATCAAAGATGAAAGGCATAGTTCATTGGATTTGAACATTTTCAAGGAAAGCCAAAGGCTGATAAACAGGGGTAGTTTCCTATGTTTCAGGGGAAATGGAGAAGATGTAACATTGAAGACCAGTATGGAGCTTTGAACATCCACCACAGCCAAAATAAAAAGGGACCACATGTCAAAGAATGAGAATGACTGTAATTAAGGCTATTATTAGCATAATATGGAGTTAGACTCCTATTTGATTTAGATCTCTAGAAAGTCTAGTAACAGTTTGTTACATTTAATAGGTAGCTAAGATTTGAATAGGTGTCTTTAGAAGTAGATTTCGAGTTCCCCTCATGCTTGAGGAGGAATCTCAATTAGGTAGAAGAGCTCTATATATTGGAGAAAGAGCAATGTAAAGAGGGTTGGAAATTTATGTAAAGAAGCTTTGATATTTGGCTTATGTAAAGACTCTGTTTTTTTTGGTAATACAGTACTGGCTTATGCTTCTCAAGAATCATAGAGAATTCAATGTATGAGTTTCTTTTGTTGTCTTTTCATGTTATCTATAGTGTTATGAGTATTTGATTACTTAGAAATCACTTGCAGTGTTCTAATTTCCTTCATATACTCGTAGACTGTCTTTTTTTGTGTTTGGTGTGCTCTACCTATATTGAAATCTGAATGCCTTGACTTTTATGCAAAGCCAATCCTACTGTTAATATTGAATCACATATGACTCCATAAGCCCAATGGATGCTTGTTAATTTTGTTTCCACCATTTCCATTCCTATTTGTCTCACAAAGAGTTAGCCATCTTGATCATAATCAAAAACCTTTAATCCTTTGAGAGAACCCTCTCAGACTAAGGAGGCTAAGCCTTAGCTAAAAGATTGGTTTGAAAAAGTTACTTGAAGTCTTCCTGGTATGCAGCCTTCCAGGGCCTGATTTTAAGATAACAGTGTGGATACAGGACAAGAGTGGTAGCATCAATCAACGAGCAGCAGAGGAACAAACCAGAGAAGTCCAGTTGAGAAAACGTGGGAAAATGCAGTATTGTGGTGAGAGAGTTGTGTGGAGATATTAGTGTTGTGATTGCGTTGTCGTGCATGAGATGAAGTGAGCTATTTCTGCTATGAATTGTTGAGAGTGCCTATGCATAGGAAATACCCTAAGAGGGTGAGTGTCGCCTAAGAAAGGTTGAAGGTTCTTGTGCTGTGTGAAGAAGGTCGAGCAAGCCAGTGCCACAACGTTTTAGGCTAGGAGGGCCTGATGAATTAAAAAGGTCGAGAAATGAGTATATGCAATTGAAGAGAAAAGTGTAGAGAGGATTATGTAGCGTGTATGTGTTGGTGAGTGTTGTGAGTGGAACAACGAGTTGTTGTAGATCGTGCAGAGGGCCGAGAACAATAGAGTGTTGTGAGGAGTTGTGATGAGTGACTGTTGTTGACCAGATTAGTGGGTTGTTGTAGAATGAGAAGAGTGAGTAGGGTTGTGAGGAGAATAGAGTTGATTTCAGGTAGAGTGGCTTCCAATTATGGGGAACACTGAGTTCCTTATTGAGTGTGGGTTTGAGCTTGCATACAAGGAGTTGGTGCTTCCATATCTAGTGGGTGTTTGAGAAGGCTTGGGGGTTGGAAACTTGTGGAAGTTGGTTCTTGCATGAATCCAAGGAGCTGCAAGTTGGTGTTTGCAACAAATCCTTGAATTTGGTGCTTCACATGGTGCTTCTAGTAAGCTGGACACATGTCTACAAAAAGAGGGAGTTGGTGCTTCCTTCTAGTGGGTGTTAGCAAACAATCAAAGGGAGTCAGTGCTTCCTATGAGTGGCGGCTCACAAAACAAATTGATGTAATAGAGTAATTGCTCTTATTTTACATAAATAACAACAACAATCTTTGGTGGTTTTTTCTCGAAAGGGTTTCCACATAAAACATTGTGTCTCATGTGTATGATGCTCATGGGGTGTGATTGTATGTTGATTTCATATTGCTACCATATTATATGTTTCTTTTGATTATATGGATGGGTGCCAAGTTTGAATAAGAAATGTAAATTGGCATAACGAATTGAAAATTAGCCTTAAAACCAATTCACCCCCCCCCCCCCCAACCCTTAGTATTAGCATTGTTTCCAACATAGTTGAAACCTCAGTGAATTTTGTAGTGAAATATGCTCATGCTCCGAAATTGAGCAGTCAAGAAAGTTAAAGTGTAGTGGAAGCACTTTGCGCTTGATGAAGCTACATGGGATATGGTTGATCATATGCGGGTTATGTATCCTTCTCTATTCACTGATTGAGTGGATGTGCTTTGATATATGTTTTGATTTTTTTTTTTATGGTTATGTCTATGTATATGCATATGTATGTAAATACTTCATGGAGTTGTGTTATAAATCTCCAATAAGTGGTATGATGTTCATGATATGTTGGTTACATCTTCAGTAGTATGATATGATGTAAATGCTACATCTAGATGTGTTATAAATCTACATGGGAAGTATGTGTTTCATGGTTTATAAGTGTCAATGAACATCAAGGATGGTGTTCCCCCAAGGGGTAGAGGTTTGTAACAACACTTGGTTGATTTCCTATGTAAATAAATAAAAATAATAACCAAGATCATGGGACACTTATTCCAAGATGAATGTTGGGAAAAAACATAGTGATGGAGATCACTAGTGATTAATAAATGGCTATGAAAAATGGAAAAGGAATTGGAAAAGGAAAAGTGGCATTTATTAGAATTTTATTTATGAAAATAATGGAAAATAGGATAAAGGGAAATGAAAGGTAATAGAATTGCATGAGGAGGAAATTGAAGTAAAATTAAGGAAAAATGAACAATTTCTTGTTGATGAACACTTAATGAATGCATGAGCTAATACATGCTATTGCAGCAATTAGAGAGGGCATTAGACCTTCGCGATGGATCTGAGATAAGTATTAGAACCCTATGTTTAAATACACATTCATGACCTGTAGATTACATGTCCTCAACATGTTTGATGAAATGATTGTCGTGGGTAGGCCTGGTTAGGTCAATTCCATGATCAAATTTTGTATGAATAGATTTTTCCTGATGTATTTTATCATTTTAGAAAGTCTCACTGAGTTCTGGGAAGTGGTATAGAGGCTAACCTGGCAATGTGGCTCAGAATCTGGTACCTCTACCTCTAAACTCAAAAAGAATTGTTGCAACCACCTCGAAGCAAGCTTGTGCATGCGGTTGTAGTGTTCCAACCACATGGAGGGCTTTTTGTGGGTGTAGTTTGTGACCCAGGTAAGAGAAAAAGGTTTATAACTCATGTTTTGTTCACCTGCGATGGTTACTCAACCTCTAAGTGACCTGTAGTCCCTGTAGGATGCTATGAGATATCAGTATATCTTCCATGGTCGACTCCACTTCCTTAATGGAACCTGGGAGGTCAGGTCATGTCATAGTAGATCTTCCTCTCATTTTTTCCCTGGCAGTTTTGTGAAACTGGGTAGATATGGGAGGGGTGGTTACATGGAACACACCTAAATAAAAAACATTAGATGACAATTGCACAACCATAAGAAAAACATCACCAATTGCAATTAAAAGAAAGAAAACAAAAGAGAAATCACTCGAGGTAATAAAATCCTAACAAAGGAAAATTTGCAACAGTGAAATGTAAAATAGATCTAAAGTATCACTTAATTATCAACCACCCAAATATCAAAAAGAGATCCCAAAATGAAGTCAATAGCTCCAACCAAGGCACTAAGAACCCTCAAGAAAGTTTTTTAAGAATGTGAGCAATAGAGGATCCCAAACAAACTAACCAAATTATATTCAAACCAAGGGTATGCAACAACTTATAGCAAAAGTAACATCGAAGCCAAAATAAACCAAAGGAACTCATAAAGAAAAGATGGAATAACTGAAAGCCAAAAATGCAACAAGAAACCCTTATACAAATGAATACTCAAATCCAAACAAACCAGCCAACTAGAACGAGGTCTGGGACAGATCCATAGTCCAGACATAAGGACAAAATAGATTAAATCTGAGGTAGAGGGTTTCAAAATAGTTTTGAGTTTTTTGGGGTTAGAGGCTCAACCACGCGGATGATTTGTGCTTGGTGCGTTATATCCGCACACTCAAGAAAGAAAAATTATGGTTATAAACTCTCAACCGCACTGTAACACATTATGTGTGTGCAATTGGGAAGAAAACTATGTTTTTCTTAAATAAATGTGCATAAGATTAAATAAAAGGAAAACTATAGGAAATAAAACCCCAAAGAAATTCGCAAATTCTCAGAAAAATTTGAGAGAGCGCCAAGAACAAGAATAGGAAAAAAATCGAGGAGATTCCAAAATAGAGAAGGAAAAAAAATGAATGCTCTCATTGAAAGAACTAGTTTTTTTGTAGTAAATTATAAACATAGGGAGCCATTTCTATGTAATCATATGCCCTATTAGGATCACCATACAAGAAAAAGGATGGCTAAATCGAGGCAAAAAAAATTCCCCCAATCAAATTATCATGCAAGCAAACATTCATGCAGTTCCTAATGATATAGGGTTTGAACTAACACCCAACCACCTCGCAAGTTGGTGAAGGATTTTGGGCATAATGCATAATTATCTTGCTAGAATCTAGAAATCTCTCTCTTTCACTATCAGTCCCAAGCCTACACACAAGCACAAACAAACAAAAACAACAAGTAGTCTTTTGCCAAATATTGTTAGCTCAAAACATAAAGAAACACATCAATATAAATTTCTACAAACATGAATGTAAAAGAAGGGAACATGAATTGTCATTAACCATAAATTAAATATACATCAATACCTTTGGCTTTGATGTTCCTCTCCTAATTCTAGCATAGTTTCCCCACTATAATGAAAAAAGACTCAAGGCAACATGTAGCTCTCAAAAATGAATCACAATAGCATCAACATATGAATCTATATAGCTCCATCTCTTTGATATAACTCTTAGATTATCACTAGCCTAATCCTCTAGGATAGCCAAATATAAATAGGAAAAAGAAGATTGCCACCAGGATAAATGTAGACACCTAGGATTAAAAGAAGTTAAAGAATCTTCTCAATAATGTGTCCTATCTAGCTCAAATAGATGAGATAAGGTGATGAGTCAAATTGATCTCCTAGGAACCCTAAGAATCTAGAATAAGTCTCCCAACTGCACAGACTAAACAATGGAAATTTGGTCATAACTGCAGGAAAGATGGGTTTTGTGTGCAGTTGGAACCTTCCAACCACACTCATAAGCTTCCCTGCATGTAGTTGTGGAATAGCACTGGGAAAGGAGTGGTTAAAGGCCGAGGAAAAAGGTCAATAGTGTAGTAACTCAAAGGGAATAACCCTAGGGAGAAAAATAGTTTGATAGCATGATTGAGGTAAAAATATCACTGATCACATCTAGTCTTCCTTGTGGAAACAATTCTTAGATGACTACTGGATATAGAGGGACAATGAGTTTCTTATAATCACCAACACACTTATAATATAGTCATGTGAATCTTTGAATATTATTGGCCAATAGTATCTTGTTTTGGAATCTTATGGATTGTTGTTTCACCTGCAAAATGCTATTCCATCCTGAATTTTAGAATGAACATTGTTAGCATCATTTTTCTTGAGGAAGCAAAGGATAAATCCATTGTAGTGTTTTCTACGAATTACTCCATTCACAATTTGATATTGGAAATCTTTGAGTCTAATTGGTCTCTGGTTCATTGGGTTTAAGTTCTTCAATATGGTAATGTGTTGCACATATTTCCCCAAATCATGGTACCATGAATCTTCATGCTAGAGAATGAAAGGGTCTTCAGATAAATACATAGATAATTTGTTTCCCCATCTTTCTTATTCTTAATTTTCAAGGTCTAGAGTCTTTACAGAGACTTTTCACAAGCCATGGTTGCTTATGGCATAATAAAGCTTCAATTATAGATCATATTCCCATAGGGATGTCTTCTAATTTCTCCTTCTCTCTCTAAACTCCTCTATGAATAATGATCTTACTATTGGGTGAGGGGCAATTACCTTAACATGTCTCTTCATGGTATAAGGTCAAAACTACTTAACTTCCCTATACACTGCATAGGTCTACTTTTGATTGAATCGGAGTACCCACAGTAAAGATCATACTTGTCGATGTTTCAAATCCCAACAGGGATCCATCATCAGGACACTTATTGATACCTAGATAGTTTAATTCATAACCATGTAATCTTGTTGTCACGAATGAAATTTGATTCTCTTCCTTTTCATTTTTCTATGTGATTACAACTTCCAGAGACAAATCTAAGATGAAGGTATGTAACAAAAAATTATTATTGAAATATAATTTATATAGGGAAAAAACATGAGCGATGAGCTCCTTAATTTTTGGAAAGGAATCCTTTTATGTATCAATCCACTTAAATTGCATGCCCTTTTGTTGTCATTACAATAAATACCCTCAAAAAAATTTCCTAAGTCAATTTTGGAGCCCATATTAATTGTGGTTTCAAGCCCCTTAATGTCGCCATGTTGTTTGATTTGTTATTTGTGTAGTTTCTCTGAGGGTCACAACCTCCTAAGTAAATGTTTCCTAAGCATTGTCACTTAACCATTAGAAGTGCTTGAGGTAGTTAGTCCATGGTTGGTCGAACTCATCACTTATCTTGACTTAGAAACTTACCTTCTCTCCATGCACACACTTGAAAAACACTCAAAGGTACATAAAAAACAAACGAAAGAAAGAAAATGACTCAGAAAATAAAAATCCCACTCCAAGTTGATGAAGACATGTTCTCAACTTGAGTGCAGTCCTTCGGGTTGAAGAAGTGTAGCCTCATTAAGCACACTCCTTCATGGTGAGAAAGTGTGCCCTACCTAAGCACACTCCTTCATGCTAAAGACATGCACTCTTCCTCGTGCATGCATGAGCTATTTGGTTTCATGTGATCACTCTCCTAGAAAATAGTAGCCCACTTAACTTCTCTTAGCTAACCCTTTCATGTGATGAGAAGTGGTGATCATGTATGAAACAATTTTTCATGTAAATTTCTTTAAATCAATCAAGTTAATCATTTTACATAACCATTCTCATATGAGGAGCGCACAATTGGAGATCAAGAAGCTCTTCATCAACCTTCTTCACAATTAATTTCTACATGTCCAATATTTTCATTGCCTTTCATGATTTCACTATCATTCATTATTTTCTTATTGTCGTTTCTTGGTTTTTATGCTTAATTGTTGGCATTTCTGTTCAATATTCATGCTGCAAGTGTAAATATGTTGTCGCTTGTAGAAACTTTTCACATTCTTCAACCTTTAATATTCCATTGTGAATGTGACATCATCTATATAACCTTACAGATCTTTCTTCTCCTCATCTTTTTTTTTTTTTTTTCACAAGATCGTTTACTCATATATTAAAAAACTGTAGAAAGCCAGAGCTATTACATAGGATTCAAGAAGAGCGGGCACAAATGAAGTCCAAAACCGGGACGCAGCCCGTGACTTCTGTGAGATTAAGTTGAAAAGAAATTGCTGGAAAAGATGCCTACTATACTGCCTTACAAACAAACCGTCTATTAGCTTTACTTTACTGTTCATTTGACTAACACCAGAATTAGTTTACTGTGTCTTCCATCTGAACATCCCTCTGTTCATCCTTTTGGTGCCTTAAGTCCCTCGATTTCCTTTCTCTATTTTATCAGCTTCTTTCTTTTTGAGCGGCTGTCTAATTCAAAATCGTCCCTCAGCTCTTTGTGGTGTTTAACAAAACGAGCAATCATGAAAACGTGCTCTTTACAGAGTGTGCAGGTATCATTCCCTATCACCCTGTCCAGGGGATTCCCTTGACGCGCTGCGCCCTCCTGTGCTGTTGGCTACTGCCTGTTCTCTGCCATGGCTTGAAAGGAGCGGATTAGCAAACAAAAATCTGAGAAATAGTTTGATTTATACCTGAGGACGGCTTGAATGGCTTGAACACCGAATCTCTGATTGGTAACACGCTTTGTGCTGAGAAGGAAAGGGGAACTCAAAGTTCTGGGCGCGCTCTGGACAGTATCACTCCCTTGAACAACTATTCTAACCTCAATGCTCCATACTCTTTTTTGCTGTAACTGGGGCTGCAAAGCTTGATTGAGGAAATCGCGCAGGGGAGCAGATATATAAAGGGAAGGAGAGAGCCATACTAGACGATAGAGCGGGATATTGAAACCTGTGAGCACTGTATGCATAACTTGCTGCGGATTTGAGGTGCACTGTCCGGGAGGCTTGAAGAGACAATTGCCTACCAAACCAGAGGGGATAACACGGGAGGGGCTGGGATCAAGAAGAGAGAGGGAAGACGGAGGAGTGTAAGGTAAGGGATGATCATTCGATGACAGGCTGATGGGATGAATACTGATCTGGCAAGGTTCAGAGGGGCTTTTCTGATGAGCTAGATGACGGCTTGACTGATTAGGGGATCTCTTTTTCATAGATTTTTTCATTTTCACTAACCTGTCCCTGCTGTCGGTTCACCGCCTTGCTGGCAAGGGAGTCAGCTTCTGCGTTGTGTTCCCTCAGCACATGCCTGAAGGTGACTTCCCCCAAACTTCTTGTGTTCTCTGTGATTCTCTTCCTTATGTTATTAAGACCTTCTTTGCTGAAGTCTTTATCATTGATCATGGTTGAAATTATGATAGCCGAGTCCCCAATTATAACTGGGTTCTTTAGTCCCAATTTGGATAAAATTGTGGTGCCAAGGAGGAGACTGTAAGCTTCTGCTGCGTTGTTCGATGTCCTTCCCAGTCCCCATTCATAACTGCAGATGTGGTTTCCTTCATGGTATTTTATTATGCCTCCTGCTCCCGCTGCTCCTGGGTTGTTCTTTGATGCGCCGTCAAAGAACAGGAGGGGGCGGTCTTGTTTGCTGATCCATTGTCTTATTTCTTCTTTAGTTCCCCTGAGCTTCCATTTGGGCTGCTTCTGGTTGGCTTTATTCTGTGGAGGAGGATTCTGAGAGTGGCTTACATTGAAGTTACTGTACCAGTCCCTTTCCTCTTGGGCCCAACTCTTCTGGTCTGGGAAGGCTATGAAGTTTGCACTGACCGCTTCCGAGATGTTTGCTATAGTTTTGGCTATTACACTGTCCATGTTAGGCCTTTTGTTTTTGAAAACGTAGTTGTTCCTAGCTAGCCAGAGGTTCCAGCATAGAGTAGCAGGGATACACTTCCAAATTCTGTTGATATTATTCTTGCCCTTCTTAGGGTGTGGAAAAACTCTTTTCCAGTTCTTCTGGAGATTGTGCATCTGATCAGGGAATCCTCTGATGTCCAAGGGGCTTGTTATCCTTTTCCAACACCTTTGAGCAAATGGGCAAAGAAGGAAAGAGTGTTGAATTGACTCCTCCTCTGCCCAACAGAAGCAGCAGATCGAGGGTCCTTGTATTCCTTTCTTTCTAAGGTTCTCCGCTGTAAGGATTTTCCCTTTTAAAAGGGTCCAGTTGAAGTGCTTTACCTTTGGGAGGCTTTCTGACTTCCAGGCAGCTGAGTAAAGGTCCCAGTTTGCTTTGGGGGTTGAATTTTGGAGAGATTTGTACCCTTCTTTAACCGTGAAGGATCCTCCCCCTGTGTCCCAGATATATCTGTCCTCGTCGTCCCTTTTTGTTGGAGCTAGTCCAGATAATGAGAGCTTCAGATTGTGCCACAGAGCTTTTAGATCCGGAGGAAGATTCAGGTCTTTCCAAGCCTGCCATCTATTTTGGTTCCATAAGGATATGTCATGCAGGGTGATTATTCTCCTTTCCTCCATCCAGTCTTGCAAAGGTCTGAACTCTTGAAGAAGGGTTCTTGGATTGGAATTCATTATTCTGTCAGTCCATATGTTGATGCTTTGTCCGTTGCCTGGGAGCTTGGAGACATTTTCTTTGAAGTGTGGCAGAACTTTCTTGACTAGACGCCACATCGGAGTGCAAGGCCTGTCTGTTATTGGGTCGTTGAGGATATTGGAGTTTAGGCCCCTAAGGTATTTTATTTTGATTGTCTCCACCCACCACGAGCCAGCTCCTGTGAGAATCCTCCAGATCAGTTTGAGCCCCAGCGCCTGGTTGGAGAGGCTTGGAATTTTTATGGATAGACCTCCTTTTTCATAAGGAAGAGTTACTTGGTCCCAGCTAACCAGACTGAATTTTTTTGTGTCCTGTTTACCTCCTTGCCAGAGAAAGCTTCTCATTATGAGCTCCATGTGTTTGTGGATACTAGCAGGAGCCATAATGATTGCATATTGATAAATTGGGAGTCCGGAGAGGACAGCCTTTATAAGAATGGTTCTGCCAGCTAGATTAAGCCAAGAGACGCCCCAGTTTTGGAGATGGCCTCTCATTTTTTCAATGTGGGTTGTCCAGACCTCTACTTTAATGTGTTCCTTTGCCAGAGGCAGGCCCAGATAAGGGAAAGAGCTCCAATTTTTTTGAAGAGGGATATCCAGGATTTGGGATATTCTTTGCTGAATCTGATGAGGCACATTCCAAGTGTAAAGCTTGCATTTTCTGTTATTCAGTTTGCCTCCTGAGGCTTGGAGGAAGGCGTCCAGAACTTTTTTGAACCTCCTTGCCATTAAACTGGAGGCTCCCCCAATTAATAATGTGTCATCCGCGAACAGTGAATGGTTTATTTCCTTTATTCCTCTTTCAATGCGGATGCCTGTGATTTCTCTTTTGCTGCGAAGATTTTCTAGATGGATGCTGAGGGATTCCGCCATGATAATGAAAAGGAAAGGGGAGAGGGGGCAGCCCTGCCTCAACCCTCTGGAACTTCTGAAAAAGTTGCTGGGTCTACCATTAATCAGTGGGGCGGTCCAGGAGTCGAAGATACAAGCTCTGATCATATTAATAAAATTGGGAGAGAAGCCGAAATTTTTTAAGACCGCACATAGGAAGGAGTGATCTACTCGATCAAATGCGTTGGCCATGTCCAGTTTGATGATCATTCCACGCTCTCCTCTGTTGTGGCTGCTATGTATTGCTTCCTGGATTAAAATAAAATTGTCTATGATCTGCCTCTTTGGGACAAAGCCTCCCTGATTCTCTGAAATTATGAGAGGAAGGAGATTCTTTATCCTATTTGCAATTATTTTTGTTATGATTTTATATGAGACATTACAAAGCGAGATGGGCCGGAATCTATCAAAGGATTTGGGGTTGGCTTCCTTGGGGATCAAAGCTATATGTGAAGACTTCGTATTGTCCCCCAGTTTGTGTTTTCTAAAAGCATTTTTAACCATTCTTACAAAGTCCTTCTTTATAGTTTCCCAATGTTGTTTGTAGAATGAAACTGTGAATCCGTCCGGCCCTGGGGCCTTATCTTGCTGCATACCGAAGGTAGCCTCTTTGATTTCTTCTGCTGTAGGTTCTTGCTCAAGCTTGTTGTTGTGTGCCTCTGTTGTCTTACTTTTGATTATACTTAGAAAATCATCGTTGCCATGGTGCTGGGGATCCGCCGAAAGGAGTGCTTTAAAGTGCTCATGTGCTGCGTTTTTTATGTCTTCTTGATCCTTCAATTCTCTCCCGTCGACTTCAATTTTGTCTATCTGATTGATTGCTCTTCTGATCTTGACATTGTTGTGGAAGAAAGAGGTGTTTTTATCCCCAAATCTTAACCAAAGACAGCGAGATTTTATTCTTTGCTCCTCTTCCTCCATGCGGTTCTGCCGATATAGCTCTTTGTACAGATTTTTTTCCTTGTCTAGGTCCTCTGCTGTGTATTGCACTTGTTCTTTTTCTTTATGCCATCTCTCCATTTCTAATAGCAGCTCTGTTTTCTTTTTCTTTTCAGAAATTGCCTTTTCCCTTGCCCATTGCTTTATAGCTGTCCTAAGGTGCTTTAGCTTTGATTCCCACACGAAGTGGGGTGAGCCAAGGACTTCAATCGTCCACTGTTCCCTTACAAGAGTGCGAAAATCCTCATGGGAGTCCCAGGCTCTGTTATATTTAAAAGGGAGAGGACCACGGCCTTGTGATCCGAGGCTGTGCCATGGATTATGTGGCTCCTGATTACTTGGTAATTTTCTGCTACTCCTTCCTGGACTAGGAACCTGTCTAGCCTCTCTTTTATGTTGTGTATTCCTGCCCTTCTGTTGGTCCATGTGTATTTTCCATTTGACAAAGGGGGATCAATCAGCTTGAAGTGTTGGATAACAAGGAAAATTTTAAGGATGGAAAAATTTCTTGAAGTTTAAAAACATTGGCGAATCTCACTAATCCCTAATATGCAAACTATAAAATGTTTATTGATATATTTGTAAAATTATTCAAATTTATAATGATTTTATATATAGCCTCTATACAATGTTGGCGATTTTTAAGGTAAAATAATTTTATATTCTAAAATTTGGGCGAATCGTCTTTTATAAAATTGGAAATTGGCGAATCTTTTTTGTGGAAAAATCATGGAAAATTAGCCCACTGGGCGAACATTAGCCCCTAAAATTTTCCATGTTGGATAATGGATTCTATCTTATCTCTGGACGGGTCGGCATGGTAATTTCCCCCATGTTTTTCATCTACCTGCCTTATTAGATTCAGGTCTCCTCCAAGGATTACCCAGCTGCTGTGAATGGTGCTGAGGTCTGTTTCTAAAGTGTTCCAACAGCTTGCTTTATCTCTGTAGTGGTTAGGAGCATAAATGTTGTAGATGTGATGAGTCTCCCGGGTGCTTTTATTCTTTAGATCTGTTCGGATCCACCAGTTGCAAAGCTGGGAGCTAGTAATTTCCCACTTATTTGTATTCCATAGTGTTCCTATACCTCCTGATGCTCCGGATGAGCCTTTTGATATACCTAGGTAGTTTCTGAATCTTTGAGTTTGAAGAAGGAAGTCCTGCTCGGTGGTTTTGGTCTCCTGGATTAGGAGGATATCTGGCTTTTCCTGGTTTATGAGATCCTTGATTGCTTTCAACTTTACGGGTGAGCCGAGCCCCCTACAGTTCCAAGAGACCAAATTCATTATTTACCAGTGTTGGGGTGGGGTCCTGATTTCTCCTTGTCCTTCTCACCACTTCCTTTTGACTTGCCTAGGAAGGAGTCCATTGGCTGTTGGGTGCCGGTTGCCATTTCCTTTGCTGCTGTTTCATCTCTTAGCTCTTTATTCGTCTTGCGGCCGACTTTTCTCGGAGGGTCAGATGGCTGATTTGTTTCTTTAGCTTTGTTCCTTGTGAGGATTCTTTCAATGGTGGGAGGGGGGGAGGGTGGAGGGTTAGAGCAAGGAGAGGCAGGACGAGGGGAATGGGGAGGGGACGCCGGAACTTCTTCTGTTAAGGATTCGAAAGGGTTGGAAGAAGATGGGAAGGTTGAAGAGGGAGGAGGAGGAGGGGGGGGTTGTTTTGATACTGGAGGGGCAGTGGTACTGATGCCCGGGTTCGAAGAGGACTTTTTTCTTTTTACTTGTTCTTATGAACCTTCAGCATGTTCCTCATTTTGTGCAACCTCATTTTCTTTTAGTTTACTGCATCTATTAGCAAAGTGGCCGTATTCATGACATACCTTGCATTTGAAGGGCAGCTGTTCGTAGTCCAGCTGTTGAATGTGCATCCATTGATCCACTTTTAGCTTTATGGCTTCCGGCAGTCCTTTCCCAAGATCAACTTCAACGCAGATCCTAGCGCATGCATGCATATTCTCCCTTGGTTCCGATCTGTCTATGTATTTTCCGACTGCATTGCCGATCGCCTTGACCGATTCATCCCCCCAGCAATGCAAAGGCAGATGAGGGAGGCGCACCCAAACTGGGACTGCGTTGGGTATATCCATTTCCGGATCGAAGTCCGGGGTCCATCGGTTCAGGTATAGACCTCTTGTGTCCATGAAATAAGGCCCGTTGCGAAAGATGAGGTGCTTGTCTTCTTTGGTCTCGAATAAGAAGGTGTAGTATCCACGCCCGCAGAATCTGATGGCAATCTTCCCTTGAATCATTGTGCTCCAGTTACGCTCCACCCATTTTTGGACAGTTCTTGGAGAAGGCCAGAGGCCTGTGAACTGCCCTACCAGACCTCTTTCTGAAAGTGCTATTGCCGATTTCCTGGGAAGAGATGGGGGTAGATTGACTTCAGGGATCTCATCCAGCTTCTTTATGAACTTTGATAGGGAGGGCCGGGTTCTGGCTTCTGAAGGATTTGTCAGGAGGGCGGCGAAGGTTTCTTCTGGGCTCTCAGAGACCGGGGGGGGAAGGCGGATCCTGCCATTGCAGGCCCGCTGCGCACAGCAGAGGGGCAAACCGTCCAGAGGTGGGAACCCCGAATGCGGGGTCAGTGCTAGTCGAAAGGGGGCAGGAAGAGCAGGGAGGGCCTGGCCAGGCAGAGCTTGGGGGCAAGGGCGAGGACACAGGGTTCAGGAGGGCAGGGCTGCCGCGTCGCAGAGCAAAGTCATTTCGTCATCCTTAATATTCCTCTTTCTTCTCCTCATCTTATCATCGAATATTGTTGTTAAAACTTGCTTCCGAGCCTCCAACGGGAAGAGTACACTTTTGAAACTTGAAGCCTAGTAAACCTTGAAAATTGTGCCAAGAATAATAATTTTTTCCTCCTGAGCACACTTCTTCACCATGAATAATTGTGCCCTCCCTTGAGCGCATGAGCACACCACAAAGACTCGAAGAAATCCCCTTCATCCCTTTGACATGCACTAATGCACCCTCCTTGCCTTTGAGTTCATGAGCGCATTGTGAAGGCATGAAGGCTGGTCCACCCATTACTTCATCCCTTCAAAGTGTGATAGTGCACCCTCTTTCTCTCCTTGAGTGCATGAGTGCGCAGTGAAGGCCTAAAGGCCCAAAATATCACCCCTTCAACCCTTAAGAGTGCGCTAGTGCTCCCTTGAGGTTTCTTTTCACTCGCTTGATCACATGAGTGCACTGTAAAGCCTTGAATGACTCCTTACACTCCTTCATGCTTTGAAAGTGTGTCCTCCTAGTTTTCATGTGTATTTTCTCATGCATCCAAGTGGTCCTTTGTTGTTCTTCATAGATTTTCATGACTAGTTACATGTGATGGCTCTTTGTATATGACTTACAAGTATTGTTTCATAATAGGTTGCTTCAAGCTAGTCTTCTCATTATGAGTGTGCTACCACAACCAAGTGTTCATGCTTCAAGTATTGTCACCTTGCCTTCATCTTTTGGAGCCATGTTGCCTCTTAAAGTGGCCTCCAAATAATCCTCAAAATAAAGAACTGAGGAACCTGTCAAAGTTACAAAACCAAACATTCCCATATATGCAAACACACAATTATTCATTGATAAAAATATTGAGTTTACATGGGGAAATATCAAGGACATATTCATGCAAGATAGGTTTGCCAAGAACTTAGAAGATGTGCACGCATACATTAATATTAAGAAGTCCAAGATTCATAGGATTGCATGTCGAGTCTCAATTATGCCATGTGCAATTGTGATTAAATGAACCATTACACATATGGATGACCCTGACTTTGTGCTTCACAATAAGAGTGCTAGTGATCTTTCCACCTATTACGGTGAATACATGTAGACATATTACAAGATGCTCACGTTGGCAGAATATGAAAATGATAACTTTTACACGAGATGGGTCGACCTCAACACAAGTGATGTTATCAAATCACGGTGTTGAGAACCTGCCAAGTTTCGCCATCGCCCATCCGCAGTTTATCTGAAAAATATTCTCAGAGGCTTATATCAATATTGTATAGCCATGTGTTGTTGGTTACATGGGTGCAAGAACGTTGAGGTGTTCAAGGAAAATTGGATATATATGCTCAACATGTTGGTAGCCCCTGAAAGATTTTTCAATTGGGCATATATATTTTCATACGAGTTCCAACTTCATGTGGGGTGGGAAAAATCATCTTTAAGGGCGAACCAGGCACCAAAATTATACATGTCTACATTTCTCTTAGATGAGATTTGTGCATAGTATGTGTTCCCGAGAATGATCTGGAGCTAGACCCATGAGGATAAATTCTCAGTTTACTTCCACTACAGAGTGTTATCAGAATCAAGCTTTAGAGGTGTATATGACAAACTGGTTGAGAACTTCTTTGCCGTTTTTTTCCAGATGATATTCAATATCGATCCTCCTTTCATGATCAATCAGTTGAAGGAGTCAAATATCCCTACATATTATGTTGCAATATGTGACCAATAAGGAGGTCATGAAAGAAGTAGAAAATCATCTGGACAAGGGATTGTCAGGAATTATTTATAGGAGGAAGAAAGCACCTTACCTCACATTCCCATTGAGGATCAAATTATATGAGTTGAAGAGCCACAAAGTGATAGTAGAAGAAATACAAGATTTGTACTGCTCACACTTCTCCACTAAGAACTTCCATGGCTATGATCCTAGGAGAGTGATCAAGCAACATTACCAAAGGATCAGTCATAATATGGAGTACTCATCAATATCCATAGTAGATGATGAGAAGATAAATAACTGGTAAAATGCAAACATGAAGGAACATCTAGGGATGGAACCTAGTTGACCCCGATATCCACCACCTCAAGATTTGTAGGTGTAGGAGGAGGAAGAGATAACCCCTCAAGTGAGGAAATAAACTCCTAAGAAGATGATCAGGTATGACTTGATAGGAAAAAGCAATGAGAAATGGAAATTTGATCCTTTAAACACAGGAGCTATGCAAGAACAGAAAGAGAGGAAAGAAGTAGAAAAAGAAGAGGATAAGAGGTAGTAGGATGATTTACTTCATAAGAAACAAGAAGACGAAGAATAGACTAGGAAAAACAGAGGTAGTCGTAGGAGGAATAAGAAGAACAAAGATTTGAAGAAGAAAAAATTACTCAAAAAGAAGATGATTTGGAGGTTTAAGTTACCATCCAACCCATGGACGATGAACGAGGCACTACAAAGGAACCTCTCCTTATAAATGGTCATCTTCCATTTAAGGAAATGGGAATTACACCTCCATCGGATGATAGAGTCATGGATGTATGCAGTGTAATGTTTGATCAACTAAAGAATAGCATCATGCACTAGAGGAATAGATACTTTACCAATGATACTCAAAATATAGTCTTAGTTGATACAGACATGGTGATAACCTCTAACACCAAAAGGAATCCTAGGGAATTCATGGTATAAAATGTTGCATTCACTACAGTGGCATAGGACAATTCTTAGTACTTGTTGAACGAGAATGTCAAGTTGAGAAGAGAAATTGTTTCATTGAAGAAACAAGTGAAACATCTTGTGACGGAGAATCAATTGTTGTCATCACAAGGCCTGAGCACCACAGAATGGAAGGAATCCATGCAAGAATTAGTGCCAATGGAGGACACCACAGTGCAATTATATGATGAGATGATTCATCTACAGCATGTGGTGTCTCCTCTCATTGGCATTCAGAAGAAGGCATGGGAAATGGTGAAACTCTTGCAAATAACAAACAGAACCGTCAATCATCTCTAGGAGTGGACTGCCAAGTATCCATATGCTCCACAATATTTGGATAAGAAAGGTAAGATCATCATAGAGATGGATAGAGTTCAGTTGAGTTTCCACCACCAAAATTACATGTGTCTTGGAGAACAACTGATTAGTACTATTATTGCATATAATCGACTGCATAATGGTTTTAAGTCTCTAACATAGAAGTATGGGATGCCTTTGATAGGTACACTTAAAGAAATCAAAGGTAGGAAGATCATCTTCCTAGAGATCATGGAATAGATTAAGCATATCAAACCGATGATAAAACAGGAAGGCTTAGAGGTTACTAAAGAAATTATTCTACAATACGAAATTGCACCATTCAAAGCTCATATGAAACTTTCATGGTTGTGGAATAATGTACAGTCAAACTCCAAGAACATATTGATTGAGGAACTGGAGGTAAAGATGCACTACACTGGGGAATTTCCAGTTTGGATCAAAGCCATCTCCACGGAGTTTAGAGCTTAGCACACTCACGTTACAATTGAGCTCCATGAGGAAGAAATTGACTTATCAATTTGAAGATTCTTTAAGCCATTATCAATTTTGTCTTATATAATCATCATCTCATTTCTAATTTCTCTAATATAATAAATGATATGTAATGAAGTCCAAGGGACACATGTGGAATGTCAATAGCCACACACTGGAATGTAATGAGTCATGTATAGAATATGAACACTCATAGAACTTAAAGAGTCATGAGGAGGCTCAAAGGTCATTGTTACTTGTTATAAATAGCTCCTCATAACTCAAGGTAGGGGCTTGGATTCTAGAGGTCTTGCTTTTTGTTCTCTTGTAATACATAAGAGATAGATCATTCTTTGCAAAATCAAGTTGTGGCTTCATGTCCCACTATTGGATATAATTTTTCATACATGTAACAGTGTACTTGGTGTTATGGTGTAAATCTACCTCAAGCTGAGAAAGGCAGGTCTAGGGTAGCATCAAACCACGCTTAACCTGGTAGCTAGCCCTACCAGGTCGGGAGAGGGCTCTCTCTTTGTCAATCTCAAGAAAATAAAGCCAATAAATCTTGAGATGACTAATATAAAGACTAATTTTAGGCTAGGTATATGCTCAGAGGAGTTTGATTGAATTTAATTTTGGTTTGCTGGATCAAATGTGAAAGGCAATTTTGGGTCCGGGGAATGAGCTCAGTCTTGCAGAGGGTTCTGTGAGGCGAGGAAGGAAAGTGCTTTAGTACCTTGAATTAAGTGAAATGGTGAGTCTTAGGACTAGTAAGGAGTTGGAGAGGGCATGAAAATGTCATGAGTCCTCTTCAAACAATAGAAAACATGTAAAGCTAAACAAACCCTAAGGTAGAGCACTGCAACATCAATGATTTCCACCTTTATAATTGATTCATTTAGTTAAGCTGAAAAGAGAGAGATAATGGCACACATAAACACATGATAATTTGAATCAAAAAAGGAAAAAAAATACTAAATCACCTTGCCACAAGAATCCCACAAAATGCTACAAACCCTGGTCTATTTCCTTGCCAAACTGCAAAATGAATGTACAATAATGCTAAAAGCATTCATAAGAGTCCAACCTTTACAAATGACTGAAAAAACACATGATATAGACCTCCAAACCACCTATGATATCCATCAGGGGTCGAATCCATGAGAAGAAGGATGCTTTCAACCATATCTAAACTAGGAACACAAAAATAGGCAGTGGAACAGCTTGCCTCTAAAACCTAGGAAACTGATTCATTCAACTCTAAACCACCTACAACTGATGTATCTACCTTATCAAGTCAATTTTTATCATTTTTACATCATAGTACATCAATTTACATCATGTCACATCATGAATTTAAACATAAGAGAGAAAAATTCAAACTAGAAGAAAACTAGGTGAAAAACGGAGTTTTTTAGCAAAATTGGCACTTTTTCATCCTGTGCATAGTGCCATTTTTCTGTGTGTAGCGCTTTTTCCAAGTTGCCTTTGGAGGGCTTCCAAAGGTAAAAATCAGGTGCAGGATAGCTCGTTGGAAAGCCCTATGAATCTACTTTATGGAACAACTTGAATTTGTTGATTTGGAGTCCATTTTCCCCTCCGAAATTGCAATCGCCCAAGATTGCTTCCTGTGTGGCCAAAAAGTGGCAGAGAGGGCAATTTTTGGGTGTTTTTGGCCCTTTTGGAGGTCCAAAACTTGTCAAAATTTTGTAGTAATTTCTAAGCATGCATAAATTTTCATAATGAATCCAAAAATTTGAATTTTTCTTCAAATGGAGGTCCCTATCAAAAGTGAGCACCAGGTGGTGCTACGCACCTGCCAGAAAAACCTGTTTTTTCCCTGAAAAATTCAAAAACGCCAAAAAGTTCACCAAATTTCTTGAAATTTGGCATGAGTGATCTATGTCTAGTGCTATGCTGGCCCAATGAAGCTTCAGCCAAAATATTTGAGTTTATCATGCTCTTTTTTCTTTCTTAAGGCCCTTTTTCAACTTAGGCTTAAGCCTCTTCATTATACTATTAATATACTGTCCTTTATTCCACTGTTCACCAACATTTTGAATGCATGTTGTTTCTGAGATAGTGGTAGGTGACAAGGTGAAGGAAACACCAGCAAGGTTCACTTGGCCATTATGTAGATGAGTGACAAACAACCGGGCAAGCCCATAGCAAGAATGATGTCTAAAACAAGATATAGCAAGAGGACAAGCAAGCAACTCTTGAAACTGATAGTGTCCTCCCAGATGATCTTTCCCCATTTATGTGGCTTTTTTGGTACATGAGCTCCTTGGAAGAATCATTGAGAGTTTCATCTTCCCTCTCATAGTCTGAATCTGTCTCCATGCTTATGAATTTTAAGTGAAAGCAGTTGAGTATGAAGAGATTTTGAAATATGAGATGAGTGATGTGTATAAGGAAGTGAATGCTAGGAGGAATGGCTTATTTTGGGAATGAAGGTATTGGATGCTATTATGAATTTGGAATTAGGGATTTGATAATGAAGTGGATGTAGTGAAGGAATAGGAAGTGGGAGCTAGGGTTTGGGAATAAAGTATAGGGCTAGGGTTTGGTAAATGGGAGTGGGGTTTAGGAAGTGAATGTTGATGATGTTATGGAAAGGGCATGGGATGTGCCAAGCTGAAAATGTATGAAGTGAAAAGAAGAGCAATGCCCTTTAAAAACTTGCAAAAGAGGATTTAAGAATTAGCTAGGGTTTATGTTAGCAATTTAGCTAGGGTTTTTCTTAAAGGAAACCACAAACATCAAAGGCACCAAACACAACTTCCCTGAACAAGGAGGAATGTTTTACTTACTTGGAACAAGCTTTAATTTGATTTTTAGGAAGTTTGGAAGAGTTTTGAAGTGTTTCTGGCTTTTGGAACAGGTGCGTAGCGCTAAGGAACATGTGCGTAGTGCCAAGGAACACGTGTGTAGTGCCTTTTTGCAGACCAGTTTTGGAGGCCTTTCCAGTGTCCAAATTGGGTGCACAATAGCTCGTTGGAAAAATTATTGAATCTAATTTCTAGCACAACTTTAATTTTTGAATTTGGAGTTCATTTTCCCTATAAAAAGTCAAATCTCCCAAGACTGGTCAAAATGTGCCAAATGAGACTGCCTAAAGGCAGAGTGCTGTTGTAGTCAACTTTTGAAGGTCTTCCTCAACTCCAAATTGAGCTCATGATAGCTCATTGAAAATATATTTGTGTCTAGTTATAATTTGACTCATCAAGAATATCATTTGGCCAACCAAGCTAGGATAAATCTTTATTTTCCCAAGGCCACTCCAAAGGTGCAGCAACCCACTAAAGGCAACTTTATTGTTTACATTTCTCTACAACCATGGCACCTGTGTAAAAAGTGAAGGATATTTTTCTTCCTTGGCCTATTGTGGATAGAAACCTCTCTCATTGTTTCCAAATTAACTTTTCCTTGCTCAGAAACATCATTTGAGTAAAACCTATCCCGATCTGTGGAACAGGGGATTTGTCGAAATGAAGTGAAATGAAAGGGATAAGGGGCTTATAAATTCTTGAGAATATTTTTGGAAGTAGGGAGGGATGTTAGGAAGTAGGGGAAAGTGGAATTTCAAAGATTGAGTGAGGGAAAGGGGTCCAAAAGGGAAAACACAGGCCTAGCCTAGAAAATTGTCAAATTGTAGCAAGAAACTAGGGTTTGTGCAAAAATGAGGACTTTGAGGGATATCAGAGATGGGAAGTGTTTAATAAGGTAGATTAAGGATAGGGGAAGGTGTATGAAAATAAGGATACAAGTTTTTTTGATGATTGACCATCCAAGAGAAATTACCTTCAAAACCCTAGGAGAGGGAAATGAACCTTACCTAGGCACAACTGAAGCATGAACAAGGTGTAAAATGACCCATTGGAACCTGACGTGATGATGACAACCCTTTGAATGATGGTACACTCAGTTGAATGGTGACATGGACTGACATTTAGACAACTTTGAAAGGAGTGAAAACAAACCCTAGACCTAATACCTAGTGACCAAATTTTACTTGAAGACTCACTGAAATGACAAAATTTGACTGTAACATCCTAAAACCACTTTGTAAGAGCATATTTGATCATTGGTGGAAGGCTTCAAAGACTGACACTAACACTTGGGACCTTGCACTCTTAATTAGAAACTCAATTAGCTGACACATCTTCATACATGTATCGTAGATATATTTGCACTATTATGGTATGCTTATGATATATGTTGCTTTAATTACATACTAACTTAATGAACTAATTCATTTCTTAGTTATGGATATTATTGAATGAGTTTTGTTTATTATGTCCACTAATATAAAAGTATTCAGAAATCCTTTCTCTTTCTTCCCAGGCCCCCCTTTAGTACAGTAATATTACTTTTCTAACCGGTAGCTCGTTTTCCCTACAAGTTGTGGAAGTCTCCCTCATACCTGACATTAGGTGTCTCATAAATCTCACATTCTTGCTTACCCAAAGAGATGTTGTGTTCTCTTGTGTTTGATCATAACCAAGGAAAATCTTTAAAACCTTTCCAATGGTCGTTGGATTGTATAACCAGATGGGACTCCTACAACGAATGGTCTATGGTCTAATTGGGACTTCACATCAGGGTGATCCCCTTACAATGTTGGTGGCATCCAACACCATCAAAAATTTCTTAATCATCTATTATAAGGGCTTAACAATATGAGTGAAATATGAAACAAATCTCCTAACAAAATTGAAGTTACATAGGAAGGTGTTGACAGTGCCGGACTCGCCAACATGTCAGGGGATCCCCCCTGGTAAGAAGTCCCAACTAGACCTCAGACAGTTTGGTGTAGGATTCCTAGCAGTGGGTTGTGCAGTATTGCCTTGACCATAGTTTCACACAGAGGAAAGCAAGATGTCCCTATTCGGAGTAAGGGTATGACAAATGCAGCAAGTCAAAGAAGTTGCATGAGAGGTTCTAACACATGAAGGGTAAGGTGAGTGCACCCCTTGGAAACATCTGATAGCACGGAGTTAAGAAGGGAACACGTGAGAAAAGATGCATCACAACATGGAAGCAAAGTTAGCTAGCAATCCAAAGTGATGGTTAAACCAACAACACATCTCATTAGGATTCATACATACATATACAAAAAATAGTTACACATGCATGCATAAGAAAACAGATGCATATATCATTTAGAGTAAATAGATAGCTGAAATACAATACAAGATATGCATGAAACATGTTGGTTCTATTATATTAAGAAGTGTAAGTTCTAGTCATGCAATACATCCATGTCCAACCACTAGTTCCGACAGTGGAACGTCATAGTCATAGTCACCTACTCCTCCAAAGAGATATACTAGTTATGCGTAGTGGAGAAGCCAAGGCTCGTTACAATACTATCCAAGCTCTCTCTAAGATAGTCCTATTAGAAGCTTGGCTGAACAAAAGCCTATACAATGAGTCATGAGGTTTTATTTATAGAAAAGGGTGGGGTGACCCTTGACATTTCCCTTTGTGACTCTTCATCTACCCTCATGACTTTTCACCTACTCTATGACTGTTACATTCAACTGTCGACACTTGAACTTCCACTTGACAAGACGTTACATTACAATGCACATGTACCCATGTGAGACAAAATGTCTTGAGCAAGCCATGCAAGACATCACTGACACTCAGACTATTGTCATGAGACCAAATCTTTGGCATCCTTGTCATGGTCGATGGTGGTGAACTGATGCCAAGCTTGGTCATCCGTGATGGTGTCCATGCGCTCAATGGTGACATCTTGTTGAAACGAACTCTCGCCTCTGTTGCATCTGGGTGCATTGGTATGGCCCCTTTGCGCGACTTGTTTGATAGCATGCACATCATTGTCTTGAGTGTGGATAGGCTGGAAAAATACTAATGCATAGTGTTTGTATTGATCTCCAAATGTGTGTTGGTGACCATGAACTTGTCAAAGTACATGTTCAGCGCCAGTCGAGCTTGCTTCTTATCTTCGCCTCTGTGAGTGTGCCAAATGGGTTGGTTCGCATGCATGCACACAATGCCATGCATGCTGCTGAATTTCCTTGCATGTGATCAACAGCAGTACTCACCTTGTCTGCTCCGTGCTAGTCGTTGGGATGGATCTATAACTTGTACGGGTGCAGTTTCATCTATCTGTTCATGTTGTGTCCCCTGTTGTAACTGTTCCTACGGCAACTCATTCTCTTTTCTATGCAGCTCCTGTTCTCCCTTGAATTGTTGCTTCAGAACATGCAACTCCTTCTCTGTGTCTCTCTCAACCTTTGTCTGATATTCGTGTCGTGTCATCACCTCATAGCTTCAATCTCCAAAGTTTCTTTTGTCATGAGTGGATCTAATTTGAACTCACATCTTTGCTTTGCCTCTATGTTGTCAACAACCTTCCTCTTGCATTAGTAGTGTGTAGGTGTGATGCCTTCTGTTGTTGCTAATGGTTGTGCTCGTTGTGATTTTTCTGCCATCTTATCTTGATGTCCTTGTCTACAAACATCTTGAAGTCTTCGTAGGTAGGAAATCTCAAAGACACTTTCTTGGTTGCAACCAACGTTGTGTTCTCAATAGTGTCCTTTGACTCTACTCTCCTGAAGGCCATTATAATTGTGTTGCTGAGAGACTGACGAACACCTGTGATGCCTATAGACATAGAAACACTCATGGAAAGAAATATCTTAGTCGAAAACCAAAAAAAACTTGAGGACTAACTTGCAACATACCTATGTGATTGTTCGTGAAGGTTACACAATTTCCGTCGGGAGGTCGGGAGACTAACTGCCAAAAATTTGCAAGGCATAGTTCGAGCTATTAAGAGGCTGACTGACTACTGGAATTGAGCAATGCACAGTCCAGCCTAGCCTGCTAAGGACTGAAATTGCGCAATGTGAAATTTTAGTCAGTAGTGACATGCAACTAGCAAACTGCATTGCACAGTTTCTTGGGCCAGCAGGACACTACCTCCAAGAATTGCACAATGCAAGCTTGGAGATTAGTGTTGAGCTAGAATTGCGCAATTTCTAGAGGGAAGGGAGAGTCTTCACTTCCGAAAATGCGCAGTGCTAGCCGGGTAAGGTACAATCCGGGCCAAGGCAGCGCAGGCCGACCGACGGGCGATTTAAAACATGAGAAGTATGAATGCATGATGAGATGAGTGAAAACAAGAGTGAGTGATCATACATGCAGAAAACAAGTGCATGATTGAGAAAATGGGAAAGCATGCATGTGTGTGAAGCGAGTCGCCGCAACGTTGACCATTTGTGCAAAAATAGTGTCATGCATGCGACAATAGTGAGAGGCGAACGAAAATTGAAACAGTGCTCCTACAAGCTAACATACATCAAAACGACAACAAATGCTCATTGAAATCAAGTAGACAGCACTCACACAAAGTGAAACACAAAAATAAATAAAAACAACACGAGAGAGAAAAGCAGGCTTACAACGAAACAACTGAGTTGTATGTGTCGATGACTCCTAGATGCAATGTGGGATGTTAGACCTGCAAGGTCAATGTGACAAATGAGCTCTGTAGCATATCGTTGATGAGTTGTTATAAAATCAAGGCTATGATGCACATGCCATAAATCTAGGAAAAGCGACACTTGGCGGGAGGTTTCTGAAATGATCCTTACATGTAACCTCCAGTTGCTAAAAATAGATCCCTGAATAAAGGGATTCCTTTGCATGTTTCCTTGGGAGAAGCAGTCCATGCATGCAAATCAGTTTTGCTGGGTCCCAGAGGGAACCGGTCAACCAGAAGGGACATGCATCGGTCTGCGAGACTACGATAAAAATATGCGTAGTTTCTGGAATGAGCGGAGATGGTTGTCCCAGAGGGATTGCACAATTTATGGTCTGAGCAGCTCACTTCTACCAAGAATTGCAAAATTTCTGGGCTGAGCAGTCCTGCTAGGCTGGATTGCACATTTTTTCCAGTGCAGGTTGACAGGCAGTATTGCGCAATTATGGAGCCCAGCAGGCTTCCAGTCAGGATTGCGTAATTTCTAGAGGGAGGCTAGTTCCCCTCCAGAATTGCTCAATTTCTTAAGGGAGCTACTCAGCCTCCATCTAGACCAAGCCCGGAGAAACAACCTGTGAGGGGGATGCAACAAGCTATCATACACAGGTTGGAAATCTCTTAGAGAACCACTCAAGCTTGTGTAATTGACACTGCAAGACATGCTACTGAAGATGGTTGGTAGGGAGGCTCCAAAACGAAGCTAAGGAAAAATTTTGGAGGGTGGTTGTAGTTGCTACAGTAGAAGGACTACATGGAACTTTTACTGTTTGGGTAGGTAATATGTACATTTTCTTAAATTCTCTCAAGATCAACAAATAACCCTATTTTGATACCACATTCCCTAGTAGGTTTCCTTCATCAGTGACAAAAATGCTCTTCCTAGAGTTAAGGGAAATTCCATATGTATGGAACCTTTCAAATATATGTTTCACGTGGTTGGTTTTTAATTTTTTTCTTCATCTTGAATTATACTATCACATCATCTACATAAAACATCAGGCTATGTCCAATAATGCCTCTGAAGGAAATGTCCATTTCTCTTTGGAAGATGGTACTAGAATTATGTTGTAGCGGCTACAACCACCCTCCAAAATTTTGGCCTACACCAATTTCAAAGCCTCCCTTAAGAGTTTCACTTGATGATTGCACACATGTGGGTTTTCTCCGTGAGATCATGTGAGTCCTTTCATCTGCCTTACTTGTTCATTTCATTCAAGCTTCTACGTGCTGGTGTCAAAGTCATGCTTGTGACCATGTTCTGGTTATGCTCGAAGTCTTCGCTTCGTATGTACTTGTTGTGTTCGCTATGAAAGCATATGTCGCACGCACGAACAGAGTCACATTCACTGTCACGCTAGCGTCGTCTTGATCAATGAACGATCAATCATGAGTGTCGCACTTATCACTTATATCGTCGATCAGTCATGTTGAACATGTGTGTCTAGATGGTTTGAGTCGTTTTGTCGTCGAGTCATGTGAGTGTGTGTTTGTATGATCACCAATGCATATTTCGATAATTCACACACTTAGTCATTTTCTTTGAAGTCCTAATGACCAGACTCCCCTGTAACAGTCGGACCATCACCCCACCATCGACTCGATCGACTGTCAACCAGATCAACGCAAAAGCACCAAGCTATTCTTCTCAAGCTGTGTTGCCCGCAAGTAGTTCAATCAACTTCCATGTTGACCACCTAGACAGTCGGACCCGACAGTCACCCTAGGATAGACTCCCTCCAAAAATTGCACAGTGGCCACTGACCTCACTCACTCAATTGACTGAGGAAATTTCGCATACATGATAGACAGACACTAAGTACCCATCCCTGTCTCCTTCAGAAAATTGCGTAGTTTTCCTAGTCAGTCATTTGGCTAGTCGACTGGCTGCTCATCCAAGAAATTGCGCAGTTTTCATGAGCAGGCTTCCGTTGTCCAGCGGTCCTCTTAGTGTAGAAATTCTATAGAGATGATCAGTAGGTTGTCTTCCTAGCTTCAATACAACTTCCCCACCAGCAGCTCCTAGCAACAGACTTCCAGTTCCCTTGAGGAATTGTGCAGTTTCTGCTGCCAGTGACTGAGCAGCCAACTCCCAGTTCCCTCTAGGAAATGTGCAGTTTTGACTACCAGTGACCCCAGCAGCCAACTTCTAGTTCCCTTTGGGAATTACACAGTTTTGGCTACCAGTGACCCCAGCAGCCAACTACCAGTTTCCTCTGGTAATTGCGCAGTTTTGGCTACCAAACTCCTAAGCAGTTCCTCCCAAAAACTGCACAATTTATGCCTACTAACCCTTCATGCTGCCCAACCCGTTCCTTTGGAAAATTGTGCATATCTGGTTGTCCAATCCCCACTTCCCATTCATTCTAAAAAAATGAACATTGCATTCCTACCTTACCTTTCGATAGCCCGGACTGTCCCTCCCAAAATTTGCGCAATTTTTCCTGCCAGCCGAGCCAAACCTCGTAGGCATTCACTATTGACTTAGATCACCTGTCTCCATCACTCAATGACTCTTACATAGTTTTCATCAACAGTTCTCAGAGCCATCATCCCGCCTCATAGCCTTGCCGCCTCTCCTGGTCACCTGCATCAGAAATGATCATGTGCCATGGCAAACTAGGAGGCTTTGGATTTGATGTCATCTCATAATGAGTGACTGCAGGTACAGGTACACCAACAAACATGGCAAGATGACGAATGGGTTAAATAAAGGAATCACATGCAGAAGGACAAGTTCACCAACAGATGAACGAATGAAGCATGTGAAGCAAATGAACACGACAAACATGCACCTTTGCGAATAGATGAGCCTGTCAATCCTTCCATCATGCAAGCAAGGAACAACATGCTAAAGCTTCATCAAGCGAAACAAGGACCATCGAAGAATCTGTGCACTTTGCCATGTGGAGGTGAAGCTATGATACACCATGAAAACATCCATCACCCAGCAACACTGTAGCTCGACATGCACTCCAGTAGCAGCACGAATGTACCAACACTGTCATGTCAAGTCATGTCGAGTCATGTCGCCCACATCTCCACTATGGGTTATGTTGTCAATCAATGCGATGTAACGTGGAAGTCCAACAGACCCACTTGTTGAACAAAGAGTCATTTAAGTCAAAAATTCATGGAAGCCAAATGCTCATGAGGGTAGTTGAACAGCCACAAGGGTTAGTTCCACCCTTGGCTATAAATACCCCCTCATTTGTACATGAAAAGGACTTTTTTTCACCTCAGCTCCTCTCGCATAGCCAAGAGAGTTTGTAATCTTTTCTTTGAGGAGTAAGTAGTGGCTCCAATGCCTTGCAATTGGGGTTAGTGATGTATTGTGCAATGATGTGTCTTGGAACTTTCGCTTAATTTAGAAGCCTGCTAACAGGCCAACACGTTTTCACACATGTATTGTATCTACTGTAAGACTAATTTTTAACACTTGTAATTAATGTAGCTTTAACCTGTGTTCTACATCTGAACTGTTTCATTTGTTGTAATGCATAATCTATTAATGGAAATGTGTTGTATATGCTTTTAATGTTGTCTCACCCATGTAGACTACTCTCCCTGACATCAGACAAACCTTTCACATGAAGCTTTTTGTAACAAATGTTGCACTCGTTCGGAATGATCGTTGAGTGTTGTATGAGTTATCTTACCTTGTACATTGTGACTGCCACATTTGTATGGACCGCTCCTATAGAAGTTGTGCATGTCCTGTTGTGTTGCCTGTTCCTAGCAGTGTTGGGACTACTCCCAATCGACCTGGAACTCACTCTCACTCTCTCCCTCGACAGTGAAAGAACCATTGACATAAGTGACACTTACACTCACCAGGCATGTGAACCCTCCTTCTCGAAGACGAAGCAAACCACTCTTGATCCGAATTGGATCCATAGAAAGACTGTCAAGGACCATGACTAAATCAGGTCGAAAAAATCTCAAAAGAAATCCAAAACAATATCAAAAACACCCTAAACTAGTGGTAATGGTAGCTGACGTGGAACGACAAGTACCTCGATCAAAGCGCGCTGACCAAGGCCCATGGAGACAGTGCAGGAGGCCAAAATAGCCCCTGGGAGCCCCAGAATGGGAAAAGGAATAGGTTTTTGATGCAAAATTAGCACTTAACGCTAATCGCGCACCGCTAGGCGAACAGGGCCTTGAAGTGGAAGCCCGAGCGCTCGGTCACATCGGGAGCCAGGAAACTGTGGGTGAAAAAAGTAAAAAATGCTATCGTACGAAGGTGGGACCTGCGCACTGGGAAACCGGTGGTATTGATCGGGGCGCCCTTGAACGGTAAGAGGTTTTGGACAGGAGCAGTGAAATTCCATACATCGATTGACGCGTGGCAAGCGGAGGTGAGAGAAAATCGTCGTTGATCACGCGGTATCGGTCAAGCAAGTCAACCACGCGAAACGTGCGTATGGCGTCGGATTTGGAGGGCCCAGATCTGATGGCTAAGATCACACTTGATGGAAAGAAGTTGAATCGACAGGGAATTAAGACGCATTATAAAGTGATTTGGAATATTTTTGACTGCCACAGTGGAGGAAGAACGCATCCACGACATAACTAAAGAAATGAACCAACGAAGCATGCCGGCGCCATTTAGAGGAGGACAAGTGGCCACTCCCTGAGCATTCATGATGACGCTGAACACTGGGAACTCCAAGCATAGCTGTAGAAGGTGAATCAACAGGTGGAAGAGGAACTGAACAGGGATAGGGATCGAATGGCTAAAGCCATGAACAAAGAAAATCGAATCAGTTAGATTTGAGTTGGAATCAAAATTGAGAAGAGTCCAAGCGACCAGGAGAGACAGTGAACAGTGAACCCTGAGAGGAGGACTGAATACAGAGAATAGTAAAGCCAAGCAAAAGAGACAAAGGGTCGAGCTAGCTGTTGAGTCTTGAAAATGTCATTCATTTGCATTACACTTTCACTATTATGTCCATTATATCACTTCCATTTCACCTCCATTTCACTACTATGTCACCACATTCATCTCACTTTCATTATCATTGGGCCACCTTTATGTTTTTCCAATCTTTATTATTTCTAAGCCTTTTAAGTGAATTTGTGGTTAAACATTAGAAAATAATGTGCATATGCTTATACCTAACAAATGGGTTGAGTTTGTTGACATGTGTAGGTTGAAAGAAGGCTTCTAGAAGACCCTTATGTGGCACTCTAAGGCCAAATTCGAATTTGGTTGGAAAGAATCATGGGATCATGAGGATATGTGTCACATCTCCTAATTGTATTGTAACTCTAAAAAGACATGTGTCTTATCAGTTCCTATTTTGATTAGGACTCTAGAGGTAGAGGGAGAGATTCATGGACTATCATTAATGAGATGGCTCTCATCTTTTTGTATAAATAGGAGATCTCTCTCCTTCATTTGTTAGTCTTTTCCTTTAGTCTTTTCTTAGTCCTTTTAGCTTGTTAGTCCCATGGCTTTTGAAAGCTTTTGTACTTTGTACTTTTGAAGAAATTGAATAAAGCTTTGATGTTCTCAACATGGAAGGAGATGTGAAGTAGATGTCATGGAGCATATTAGGATGTAAGTAGATTAGATTTCATTTTGTAAATATTGCTTTGTAGAATGTAAGGTAGATTAGATTTTCATTCATGCAATTTTAATTTATGCAAGTTATTTTCTCCCGGGATTGTGTGTCTTTGTTGTATTTGCTTTATCTCTAATGGTATTTTCAGTTGTCATATTCATAAGTTGCTGCCTTTATTTTATTTTTCTAGCTTGATTTCTAGTTTAGTTTCTCAAGTTGTATGCTAACATATTGATGGTCTCTTTATCATAAGTTGTTCATCTTTTAGAGATCAGAATACTGATAAATTACAGCTTGCTTTGAGTACTTTTTAGACTAATCTCTAACTACTTCCTAATCGTGCTTCACATAATTCCATATGTTGAAAGCAGAGAGTTAGGAAGAGCTAAACATTATAACTGGTATTTAAAGTAGATTTTTCTTATTTTGATTACTTTTTAGACTTATCTCTCACTACTTCTTAATCGTGTTTCACATAATCCCATATGTTGGAAGCAGAGAGTTAGGAAGAGTTGAACATTATAATTGGTCTTTAAAGTGGTTTTTCTTACCTTTTTTTATTGCAGCAGCATGAGTAGTGACTAGTGCCATTAGAAAGTGGTTTTTATGCTTTGCTTTCAGTTTCATTTCAAGTTATTTCTTTCAAGCTCTTTCTTTGCAGTTTAATGTACAGTTTGAATTACTGCATGCTTTCAAGTTGATTGTAGATTAGTGATGCACTTAGCCTTCTAATGAACTAATGACATGATAGAATCATCTTGTCCTTTTGCTACAGCAAGGATACTTGGTCTCATAGTCATTTTCTCATTATTTGATTATTGCATGTTAGAACAAAACCCCAAAAACAACATAAACTATAAAACAACGAAGTAAGAGAAAGGTTAACTAAGCACATATAGTGCACCACACTTCATCAGTTTACGATACCCGGATTGATAATTTATGTAGAGCAATTTAAGACGTTAAATTGACTAGGCATTTTGGCGCCGTTGCCGGGGAAGTGTAATTAGGAGACCTTATTTCTTACATCTGAAAAAAAATTAACAATTCTTGAGTATGCTCTCCTCCTGCACTTTGTGTGATCTAGAGGATCAGAAAAAGGATTGTTAAGTAAAAAAGACAAAATAATAATTCTTGAGTATGCTCTCCTCCTGCACTCTGTGTGATCTGGAGGATCAGAAAAAGAATTGTTAAGAAAAAATAGGAGACAAAATAAACTTCATCACTTCAATTGATTCAATAAAAAAAAAAAAATGAAAAAAAATGATGAAAAAAATAAAACTCAACTACTTTGATAGGTTCAAATTGTCCAAAATTGTCTGGTTATGCTTTGTAGTGGTCTTCAAAACACTGTATCTTGTTCAAATAAGGTTTTGCAACTTAGCTGCGGAAACTGCCTTAATTCCGCAGCTAGCTGACAATTCCGCAGCTGTTTCAAGGTTTAACAGGTTTCAGGCATCTAATGAAAAAACCGACCACATGGGCATCTCCAGAATTGTCCCGACATGGATCCTATCCTAGTCACCCAGCTCAGATCGATGAAAAACCAGCCTAAGACCTCAGTCAAAGCCATGTTTTAGCATGTTTTTCTTGAAGTATTTGTTGCTTGAAATTGAAAATCATTAATCATTTTTATAAAATTTTACAATTTCAGAGAAAAAAAAGAAGAGAAAAGCAATCTATGGCTATCTCCATTTCTAGTTTTCACTGTGGCTTCAATAAAAATCTGCCTCCTTGTTCAAGCTTTGGCCTGAAACAAACCTGAAAGAACATTTAAAAAAAAATAGGTCAAAATGCATGGACTGCTGTGTTAAAATAAAAACTGTGTGTTTTTGGGATTTGGTTGGACTCTTGCTGATATGGCTTTCAAAGAAAAAGAGAGAAGAGAGCAAGCCCAAGTACTGTGGAGAGAATGTTAATGAGGTACCACGAAGAAAGGAGGATAGTGATGATCGAAAGAAATGGAAATCAAATCAGGATTCCATTTTAGGATCAAGAGAAAAGTGAATCTGAGCCTTTTTCAGATGACTATTTTGACGTCTCTAAGAGTGAGAGTGAAGAAGATGAAACATCTTCATCATCTGATAACGATGATGACTATGATGATCAGATAGAGTTTGAATTTTCAAAGCAGGAAGAAGTACCAACTCTGGATCATGAGACTCGAAGACTAGCAGTTGTCAACATGGACTGGAACCAAATTAAGGCTGTTGATTTGCTAATATGTATGAATTGATTTCTTCCTAAAGATGGTCAGATCTTGACAGTAGCAGTTTATCCATCAAAATTTGGATTGAAACGGATGGCAGAAGAAGCACTTTGCGTGGTCCCGCTCTCTTTGGAAGTGACGATGAATCTAGTGAAGAATTTTTTTTTTAGCATCTCCTTCCTTGGGTAATCCATTTGTTGCATCTGAAAACAATTTTTCCCCCTCTGAGATTTATCTCACAGCCGAATGCAACAATTCAGAAAGTCAAAATTGATAACTCAGAAAACGTAAACAGCAGAAAAACGTCAACATTTACACGCTCGATTTGCCCAAATGGTAGCAAAGTTCAAAAAAATAAAACATGGGTTTTTTTGCCAGTTGGGTTAATTAGATAACCCAGAAACTGTTTGAGAAAATTCGTGGCGGTCTGGGAGAAATCTTCGGTTCTTTGGAGCCTCTTTTTTGCCGCCGCGTGAAGAAATTGAGTTAATTAACTGGTTGTTTGAATGCTGATTTAATTCCGTGTGCCTAAAGAAGAGAAATCTAATTAGGAATCAATTATGTGCTGGACTCTTTGCCACCACGTCCTCTGTCCATATGCCACCCGTTGCAATTCATTAAAGCCAACAGTTTCAATCCCAGACGGCGCTCCGGCGTGAACCAAGTGACTAGTTCCATTACGGCTCTTCTCCACCGCATAAGCCGTTACTTCCTCACTCACCATTTTTATTCTCGTTTCCATACACCACTCTGTTTTGTTTTCCTCGCCTCTCCATTCAAAGCCCCGATCACAAGTTCTGCACCTTACAGTTCATTACATCACGGCTACTCTGTCCTCTGTTTTCACGGAAAGATGAGGGTGATAAGGTAATTGTGTTTGAGAGGGAAAACCTGTTGTTCGTTTTCAACTTCCACTGGCATAAAAGTTTTACACATTACAGAGCTGGGTATCTGAAGCCTGGAAAGTACAAGGTGGTACTGGATTCTGATGAAAGAAAATTTGGCGGTCTTGCCAGAATAGATCACAATGCAAGGTTTCACACTACTGAGGGATGGTATGATGACCGACCCCACTCCTTTCTTGTGTATGCACCTTGCAGAACTTCAGTTGTCTATAGTCTTACAGATGATTAAATGAGAATAAAAATAAGATGTTTTCCTTGTATCCAAATTTTACCGGAAGGGAATACATGATTGCAACATGTTTGTATGACTGAAGAAAGCAGTATTTCTAAAACAGATATCGGAGGGCATGGCTTCTCCCATTATCTTGTTTTTCCATATAAATATCACTTGGGCATACCATCTTTAGTTTTGTAGTCTCCAGCGATACATAATTGTGTAAATTCCCATCATTTGCAATTGTGTTCTTGCTTTTACTGCAATGAGTTTTGAAGCAGAAGAAACATTACATTTTACAATCTTCACGTGTATGGACTTTGAGTCAAAGCATAACATCCTTCAAGTTCACCACTTCTGCAATCAAAAAGGGTGGTTCCTTTGCTATTTCCATGGAAAAGGCTATATGGAAGATCAGTTTGTTTATACCTTAACTTTCTTTTGGCAGAGTTCCTACTTGCAGACAATGATTTTTTTTTTCAAAATTGATGATAAACTGTCTTAGCCACTTTCCGCAGCTAATACAGCGTTTCCACAGCCAATACAGCGTTTCCGCAGCCAATCCCAGATTCCGCAGCTGTTTTGTTAAACTCTAGGTTGCAAGTGTCCTCAAGCAAAATAAGTCACATAGGTAGCTAGGGAAATGTCAGTACATGGATGGTGTCCTATTCATTCGATCAAATTTGATGAAAAAGACCCCGGTCAAAAGAAAGTCAAATTGTGTGTTATCACAAAGTCGCCACACTGAGTCGCCACACTAAGTCGCTGCATGTCAAGAAAAAAAAAAATAATAATTTTGAATCAATGAAATGAACAAGTTATTTTCTCACTTTTCTGAAGGTATTGATTAATTTTGGACTGATAATGAAAGATGAATGGCTAACTTTTTATTCAAGATTTTTAGCTACAGAGCTGTTCTTCAATTCCGCAGCCAGAAAAACCTCATTGTTCAAATCAGCCTATCTTTCTCATACAAAATCAGATTTTGATGATTTAAGTACCATTGGAAAGATCTCAACAAGATCTATACAATGAGAAATATATCATTAGAGTTTGAAATGGCAAATAATGAAATAAATTGCTGAAAAGAAGCAACATCAACTTGAGGCACTAATTCCAAAGCAGGTATAAATTCTTTTGATTTTTCCTTTGAGAACTTGTTTCATTAATACAAATTCTTAGTTTTGTGTGTAAATATCATAACTAGAGAGATTGATCACCTATCTCCTTTGATAATCTTACATTCCATTGCAGAAGAAGTATTAGTTTTTTTGCAGGTTTCAGGAGGAAGGACAAATGACTACAAGAGAATGGTGTCTCTCTAAGAGACCAATTTGTTTCATAAGAGGATGACCAGCAACAAAGAGGAAATATGCTGATGCAAAATCAGATCCAAACACTTGAAAAAACTTTCAGATACTATTGTCTCCATCGCATCCATCCATCACATCCATACTTCATAATAAACCATTCACCTCATTCCACTCCATACTTTCCACTTACATTCACATACACTTTTCATCTCTTTTTGTCCATTCATAACCCACAAATAAAAGCAAGAGGCTCATTCACATGCTTATTGCCATTTCCATTTCTGTTTTCCATTGCCATCTTCCATTTCCACTTTCCATTCCTTGTCATTTTCATTTCGCAAATAAGCCCTGCTTCAATGCAAATTATTGAGTCCATAGTCCCTTGAGTCTAAGTTCTTTGTAAAAACACCTTGAGACTTGCATGCCTTAATGGCAAGTCCTCATGCTGACAAACAATGGGAATACATTAATGTCCCTTGTTCGTTAGATCTTCTAGGTGACTCGACATCAGCAAATTCATTCGTACCTAGCAAGATGTGTTTGGGCATCTTGACTCTCATTGTCATCAATGGTGAGAGCTCTCGTGTTGACTAGTGGCATCCATTAATGGCCACTAAGCCAACAATTTCCTACTATGTTCGACATCAGAACATCTTTTCACATAGTAGGAATTGTGCCAATGAGTTTTGAAGACATGAAGACTATTATTTTCAGCATTTTGGAGCAGATTCAACAAGTTTTAGTAGAAGCAATAAAAAGTCATCTTATCTCTCTATCCATGACTCCTCCATGACTCCTATTGATCAGCCACTTGAAGAAGAAAATGATCAGAAGTTTTCAGCCACTACACATACAACTCATCCATTCCAAAGGGTAAGAGAAGGTACGGCATTTTCTAACTTTTAACCATAGAATTCCATAAAAAGCTAGAATGATAATTGTTGGAAAAACATTTCTCTTCCTCATTTCATAAAATTGCCAATACCATCAGTTTGGGGGGGGGGGGGGGAATACATTCATATTCATATCTTTCCATGTCCATATCATATTCACGAGCTCACATACTTCCAACATATATTAAATATTACATTGCTATTATGAGCATACAATGGCTTCTGAAAAAGTGTTTAAAGGATAAATTGGATACAAACAAAATCATGGTTGTCACACAAGAACCAACCATCATGCAATCCAATAAAGATATACTTTGCAACAATAATCAAAATATCATTACGCAAAGTTCAAAGATCAAAATAGAAGGCAACAAAAGAAAAAAAAATGGTTGTAACAGAAGAACCAACCATGTTGCAATTCAAGTGAAACACTTTGCAGAAATATGAAGTTATCAAATGATATCATGCAAAGTTAAGCCAAAGCTCAAGAATCAAAAGAGTTAATGTAATATATATTGCATGAGGACATGCAATAGCTTCAGTTGGGGGGTATGTTGAGTCTTGAAAATGTCATTCATTTGCATTACACTTTCACTATTATGTCCATTATATCACTTCCATTTCACCTCCATTTCACTACTATGTCACCACATTCATCTCACTTTCATTATCATTGGGCCACCTTTATGTTTTTCCAATCTTTATTATTTCTAAGCCTTTTAAGTGAATTTGTGGTTAAACATTAGAAAATAATGTGCATATGCTTATACCTAACAAATGGGTTGAGTTTGTTGACATGTGTAGGTTGAAAGAAGGATTCTAGAAGACCCTTATGTGGCACTCTAAGGCCAAATTCGAATTTGGTTGGAAAGAATCATGGGATCATGAGGATATGTGTCACATCTCCTAATTGTATTGTAACTCTAAAAAGACATGTGTCTTATCAGTTCCTATTTTGATTAGGACTCTAGAGGTAGAGGGAGAGATTCATGGACTATCATTAATGAAATGGCTCTCATCTTTTTGTATAAATAGGAGATCTCTCTCCTTCATTTGTTAGTCTTTTCCTTTAGTCTTTTCTTAGTCCTTTTAGCTTGTTAGTCCCATGGCTTTTGAAAGCTTTTGTACTTTGTACTTTTGAAGAAATTGAATAAAGCTTTGATGTTCTCAACATGGAAGGAGATGTGAAGTAGATGTCATGGAGCATATTAGGATGTAAGTAGATTAGATTTCATTTTGTAAATATTGCTTTGTAGAATGTAAGGTAGATTAGATTTTCATTCATGCAATTTTAATTTATGCAAGTTATTTTCTCCCGGGATTGTGTGTCTTTGTTGTATTTGCTTTATCTCTAATAGTATTTTCAGTTGTCATATTCATAAGTTGCTGCCTTTATTTTATTTTTCTAGCTTGATTTCTAGTTTAGTTTCTCAAGTTGTATGCTAACATATTGATGGTCTCTTTATCATAAGTTGTTCATCTTTTAGAGATCAGAATACTGATAAATTACAGCTTGCTTTGAGTACTTTTTAGACTAATCTCTAACTACTTCCTAATCGTGCTTCACATAATTCCATATGTTGAAAGCAGAGAGTTAGGAAGAGCTGAACATTATAACTGGTCTTTAAAGTAGATTTTTCTTATTTTGATTACTTTTTAGACTTATCTCTCACTACTTCTTAATCGTGTTTCACATAATCCCATATGTTGGAAGCAGAGAGTTAGGAAGAGTTAAACATTATAATTGGTCTTTAAAGTGGTTTTTCTTACCTTTTTTTATTGCAGCAGCATGAGTAGTGACTAGTGCCATTAGAAAGTGGTTTTTATGCTTTGCTTTCAGTTTCATTTCAAGTTATTTCTTTCAAGCTCTTTCTTTGTAGTTTAATGTACAGTTTGAATTACTGCATGCTTTCAAGTTGATTGTAGATTAGTGATGCACTTAGCCTTCTAATGAACTAATGACATGATAGAATCATCTTGTCCTTTTGCTGCAGCAAGGATACTTGGTCTCATAGTCATTTTCTCATTATTTGATTATTGCATGTTAGAACAAAACCCCAAAAACAACATAAACTATAAAACAACGAAGTAAGAGAAAGGTTAACTAAGCACATATAGTGCACCACACTTCATCAGTTTACGATACCCGGATTGATAATTTATGTAGAGCAATTTAAGACGTTAAATTGACTAGACACTAGCCATAGGCAACGTCGAGCACCAGAGAGCTTGAAGATTCGAGCCTTCCCATAGAGGAACCTGTCTGGACTGAACATCACATTTGGCTCTTTCCACTATAGACTAAGAGGTCACAGAGCTGATAGGAAGAAGAAGAGTCTGTGTACTCCAAGTGGCTTGGGGAATCCAAGAACAACCTTGCCAAGAAAAATCTGCTTCAGGAGAACTCATATTGAGTCCCTATATTGTAATTTCTCTGCTTGAAGACACAATAAAAAAATGCCGCCACTGAAGCTAGACTAGAGACGTAGCCCTGGAGAATAGGGTGAACTCCTTATTAAAATTGTTTGTGTCCTTATGATTGCTTACTGTATTTCTCTGTTGTCTTTCCATTTTATTGCCTGTGTATTGGCAATCTGATCGATCTGTTGTTTCAATAACACAAAACATACACCAGCACACGAGTCTGTAATACCTTAGTTTAATAAATCTTCAATTGATGTCACTCATAGGGTGAATATTAGATCAAGTGGTATCAGAGCTGAGGCTGTAAGGTTAGACAAGCTTGTGTTGGTATAGTTGTGAATGCTCACACGAACAAAGCTCAAATTAGGAGAAGGAGAGTTGGTGGAAACTAATCCTGAAATTGGGAGAGTCTATCCTCGAAAGACCATGTCAGAAGAAAGTTCTATGGGGCCAGAGCCTCAATTCATAAATATTTTCCTAGCTATAAAGTCTATGGTTGAAGAAATGTATAAAGACTTTAGAGAGCAAAAGGTGGAAGATGCATCAGGCTCTAAGCAAGAGAAAGAAAAAGATGAGTCTCACTTCCATGACAACTCCAAAGGAAAGGGGAAAGAGGTACACTTTCTCACACCTCCTAATAGCCCTATACATAATAAGAAAGCATATTTGATTAAGTTAGATGTTCAATTTGATTTTCCTATATATGATGGAGAGCTAAATGCTGAAAAATTGGACACTTGGATTAGAAAAATTGATGTGTATTGCAGGGTATAGAACATAAACTCAGACAAGAGTAAGATTCAGCTAGCAAGCCTACGTCTAGGAGGCACTACCTTGGTTTGGTGGGAAGGTAGAACCCAAGCTGATATCAAAATACATGGTAAGACCATCTTTGTCTGGAGTGACTTTGTTTATGCAATCAAAAAGAAATTATATCCATTGGCCTGCATGCAACAAGCCATGATGAGTTGGCAAACTCTTCGGCAGCTGAAGGGGCAAAGTGTACAAGGGTATACTCAAGAGTTCAGAAAGAGAGAATTGACATTGGGTATCTCACTAGACTCACCAGAGACTCTTTTGAAGTACATTGGTGGTCTACATAGCTACATGAGGCATACCATCCTCATGTTTAATCCCACTAGTATAGATGAGGCATCTGTACAAGCTACTCATCTTGAGGCCAGAGGAGAGAATGGAAATCCAGAAGTTGGGGGACCATCCCAACCCACTGTAAGCAAGAGAAAGGAGAAAAGAAAATAGAATTGGAAAGCAAGGAAGGCTAACACTGCACAGAAAGCCAAAGCTTCATGCACTCATTGTAAAAAGGAGGGGCATGATGATGAGCATTGCTGGATTCTGCATCCAGAGTTGAGACCTAAGAAGTCCTAGGGCAAGAAGAAGAAGACAGCTACAACTATTCAGAGAGATTTGGGGTCAAACTCAGGAGATGAAACAACCATAGCAGCCATAGGTATAAAAGGTAAGAATTCTGAAGCATCTACTAGTAACTCTGCTCAATCTGTTATTGTTGAAGAAAATGAGAGAAAAAGACATGAGCTTTTCCATATTCGAGTTATTTCCAAAAATCAAAAGATTGATACTTTTTTTTATAGTGGCTCTCAAGTAAATTTGATTTCTGAAGCAATCGTAAAGAAATTGGGATCAACAACTACACCTCACAAGAAACCATACCCATTAGGATGGTTGAATGATAAAGCACAACTACAAGTGACTAGACAGTGCAAACTCAAGTTTTCTTTTGGGTCAGCATTTGTAGATGAGGTTGAGTTAGACATAATTCCTTTGGATATATGTGGAATTGTTTTATGAAGTCCCTACTTGTATGTGGCAGGCTCCAATATTGCAGCAATAATGCTGCAACTCCTAGAGCTCCCTTCTTTACCTTTATCAACCTGGTAGTTCGTAACAAACTTGGAAGCGACGGTGCTATATGCACAAGTACTAGCTCTTGCCGCATCTGTCACTTGATCAGCTGGCACAAGTTCGCTAGGAGCTTAAGCCAACTTCCATGAGCTCTTAGAAGAAGCTTTTAATATGATGGATGAAAGCTAACTCAAAGGAGGCTAATCTACTTGCAAAAAGAAGCGGGAAGCTGAAAGGAAATGCAAACCCTAGCAAACCCTAGTTTTACCGCCTAACCCTACTGGTGCAGGTAAAAGGATGAAAGCTACAGAAATGGATGCCATTGACTTCTAGAAAGGTAAAATGCAAGTGAATAAGCTACTTCTGAAGAGAAATATGAAGAAAACATCCTTTTTCATTTTTGAGTAATTTCGCAAAGTTATTATGCATGTGCTTTGACTATTTTTTCTATGAATAGGTTGATTGGCGAAACGAAATTCTTGCAGGAGGTTGGGAAGGTGAGAAGAGGGCCTAAGGGGTCCCTATCACCCTTCTAGAGAGTTTCACAGTGATCGGACCTCACGAAACTGCTTTTGTGAGCTTCTACAGGAAGTCTGCAGGGGTTTTACAGGAAGTCTGCAGGGGTTCTACAAGATGTTTCTACAGGATGTTCCGAAAGGGAATTTTGAAGGGCTGATGGTGGAAAAAAGGTGAAGAAGTGGGTATGGAGGTGAGATAAGGGTGTGAAGAGGTTTAGAACCTGGAAAGTGAAGCTGAGAAGTGAGGAGGATGGTGATATTTGTTCAAGGGTGGATAGAGCGATGTTGCACAAAGATATGGAAATTAGGTCAAAGTGAGAAAATGTGGAAAACGAGGGCAAGAATCTGAGTTAGGGGATGGAACAGGCTACACTGATGGAGGAAGGGTAGGCAGGGAGGTACTATAGGTGTTCTGCATGCTATTTCTTGAAACTGACCAAACAAAGACCACGCAAACCAAATATCTAGCTATTCTAACCTAATTTGACCTAGGAACCAGCACTCATGATGAATAGAAATTCATTGGTAGAAGATTATGTAAAATAACTTATGAAAACCAAGCAAGAATGGATCTAAGCATGTAATCACATCTAGTATCAACTTTTGCAACTAAGAAACTAACACTAGCAATTGCATGAAGAAGCAAGAACAATGTTTTTATGGCAGCAAGGACACCTTGGTCTCAGCTCATGGTCCCAAGGAGGGAGAGGTGAGATCAAGGGTTTCTTGATGGCCTTTTTCGAAGATATTTTCTATTACCAACCTATCAAATCAACCTGAGGCATGAAAATCTATTTCAATAACCAAAATCAACCTAAATAACAAAACAATATTTTAACCTAAATAATAGATTTTATTCTAAGAATGCAGCAAAGACACATCGAAGTACACAAAGGAGGTACTGGGAACTTGGGTTGGGCCCAACCCCAAGAGCTACAGCCTCCTAAGGAAGATTAGAGCTGCTGCAAAGCTGGATTCATCTTTATCGAGAAAGAAATAATAGTTACATCCCAAAAACTGTCTACAAGAAAAAGCTTGAAAATGTGCTGAAATGCAGAGCTAACCTACTAACTAAAATCTAACTAACATCTGAATAACTCCTCCTAAAAGTGAACTACAATCTGGCTAACTCCAAATGAGGCCCTCAACCTTCTTATTTATACAAATTGAGGACCCCAACAGTCCTCCTAAACTTTAGGGACTCGACTGCCAAAACTTGCAGTTAACAACAACTTTACTAGCCCTTACTTGGCTGCCCTTGTGATAATCGATGTGGTGGCCCTTGAAATCTGAGCTGTTGGTGGAGAATTCGAGATAAGGGCTCATAAATGAAGGGGACACCTTCCTACAAATCCTCTCCCCTGTTCTTCCAAGAATTTGGCTACCAAGTGCTCATTAAAACCTTTGATTTTGTCTCAAAATTGACCAAAAAACTGCACAAAGCACCCATGAGACTTGTTGGCATAATGATAACCCAATTCACTCTATTAGCATAAATATAATAAAAAAAATGCAATAAACTAATGAGAATGGTGGATTAAGTTGAAATAGGAGGCTGAATGAGCCCATATAATTGCTCATTTCTGGGGCTTATCATCACCCCCTACTGAAAGTGTTGCTCATCCTCTAAGCAACTAATCTATCTCTTCATCTTTGATTGCTTTGACTGCCTCTCTCACATCCCAGGCTTCTGAGGTGATGTCCTCTTCTCGGTCATGAAACCATGCTTTTCTCTCTACTTCCTCCCACTGCCTGTGCTCCTTTTCTTGTAGCAGTTTTGTTAGCACCTCAACCTCAGCATGCAGCTTTTCCTCTCTCTGTTGTTCATCAGATGTTTCCTTGTCTGCTGGAGGCCCTTCTTGCTGCTGTTGTTCTGGCAAAATGGAGGGCCTATCTTCGTTATGACTTCCCTGTAGCTGTAACTGCTGTTTCAGCAACTCATTCTCCTCCTGTAGTTTGGTTCTTTGACTGCTTTCCACATGCCTTACCATGGCCAATTCCTTTCTTGATTCCTTGAGTTGTTCTTCTAGGTGACCTATGTCTACCACACCCATGGACTTGGCAATCCTCATCCAAGTGTGAGTCCTCACCCTTTCTTTCTCTAGTGCAAAGAAGAGTGTACACAAATTTCTGAGGAATTATCTTTCCATCTTCTTAACAGGTTGTAGTATGAGCCCAAGCTAGGCTGGGGGCTGGGTTCCAATATTGTCTCAGCCTTTTCTTCTTCCTGTGATGGTTTGGCAGCAATCTCCTCATCATGGCCATGGATTTTGTCAAAGAACGACATCTAATTGGCTCGTGTGAAAAGGTTCACCACCTCAGGATTCTCACACAATTTGCTGGAGTCCGAGGGTTCCCTTCTTATAAATCCCCCTGGCATGGTGAGAGTGCTCCTTTTTTTATGATTTGGTCAGAAAAGGGAATTCTATTTATGGTTTCCCCTTGGACTCAAGGAAGAATTCCTCGGCTATAAATATCAATGAGCACCAATTCCCTGGTTTCAAGACTGTTGTGACTCAGCTCTCAGCTATCTGGTTATGAAAGGAAGAGTTTTGCTTCTACAGACAGAGGACAGAGACCAAGTTTTCTTCTCAACACACATTCAGGTATGCAAATTTAAAATTTTCATCCACAGGCTGGCTCTCACAGCTGCCTATGTCTTCCTTATAGGAGAATTTTAGAAACAAGAAATGTGGAGGAGAATTTTGATGCAGAAAAACTGGGACACTCAGTACAATACACAGGCAAACATTTTACTTCCAATACACAGGCAGATTTTTCACTGATTTTCTAATCTGATGCCATGTTTAATTCACCACCTTGGAAAAACAAATCGTGCACAAAGAATTTTTCCTGAGCCTACCTCGTTTTGAGCTTGAAATTCGCTGAAAATCTCAGGTTTTCTTTCTGCACGGTTGTTTTTGCCTTTCCTATAGAAGCCTTCCTGTAGGAGGCTCTCGTTTCCTGTAGAACGAAACTACGCTTCCTATAGAGCCCGATAGGTGGGAGATTTAAAAAAAATGGTAGAAATCTCGAAAAGTCAGGCAGGAATCTTGCAGAGGACCACTGGTTAGCTGATCTGGAAGTGGAGGACACGTGCTTCAGTTGTGAGTGTCGTGAAGATGCAGTGAACAAAGAGTGGTGAGAGTTTCAGCCGAGCATCGTTTAATTGCAGCGTGATTTGTGTGAGAAGGTGAGTTGGCAGAAATGTGCTTTGTCATTATTCAGACCGTTGGTCCCTACTGCAGTGTCATCATGGGATTGGATGTCTTCTGCATGTAGTCCCTTACCATCAGTTACACTGGAGTTCAACATCTGCCACCACCTGTTTTTTTTTTTTTTAATTTCCTGTGAATGGCTATACACGTGTACTGGTGACCTCCGGATGAGTGCAATCGATTCCTAGCTTCCTGGCTTAATCCCACCATTTCATTCATTTATGCACTTTCGAATCATACAAATGCAAATAGAGGAATTGGTTTAGACACTTACTTGTAAGTCGACATGCTGCTTGGTCCTTTTTGCTGCTGCATGCTCATATTCTGTGGATGCATGCTAGTTTTTTTGCTGATACATGGCTTATTTTCTGGTGCAGGTATCCTCTGGCTGGATCTACGCAGCAAGAGCCTGCTTCAACATTCAAATTTGCACCCTCATGCTATTGATGCTGAATTTTTACAAGACAACAACTTGCTTTCTTCATAGCTCCCAAACGATAGATCGGATTGACCTGAAACTTTCTGAGCATGTTTCTATCATCATTATGCACGTCCCATAGCAAAATTGTGGTCAATGGATGTACAAATTTCGAGAAAAACGGAAAATGACTGAATATTACAGAGGTCAATTTCTTGGAAACCGCGCATTGGAATCGGCTGAAACTGCTTGGGTAGGTTACTATCACCTATATGCATCTCCCCATGAAATAGGTTTTGAAATGGATGCACGGATATGGAGAAATGCAAAAATGGTTGAAGGTGATGGAGGCTGATTTCTTGGAAACTGTGCACTAGAATTGGCTAAAATTGCTCGGGCATGTTGCCATCATCCCTGTACAACTCCCCGTAAAATGGTTTTGCAAATGGATGCTTGGTTTTCACGTGAGGGAAAAAACAAATTCCTGTTCTATGAATTTTTGCTTCAAAGCATTCTGCGTTTTTTTTGCATAGTAATTAAAAATGAGCTTGGGCTATAATGCAGACTTGGAATTGATGGGAGAGAGGTTCGAGGATTGTAGGAGGACTTATGAACCCTTTAGGAAGCTATCATGTTTGCCAAACTACCTTTTAAAATCCATTTCTAGCTTCCTGTAATTTCTACAGGAACTTCTTGTAGAACACACAGTTTTTAGGAAAGAAGCACAATGAAATCGAAAAAATAATGGAGAAGGGTGAGGGATGGAAACATGGATGTTTGCAGGCCTCATGGACATATTCCCAACCTTCGGGTCCTCTTCGGAGATCAATTTTGGCTTGTTTGTAGGCTTCGTATAGAAGACACAGAACTTCCTGTAGAAGGCACAAAACTTCCTCTGTCTTTGTTTTGAGCGATCCTCCTAACCTGCAATGTCCTTGCTGCAACCTGCAATTATTCAATGGAAATTAGGTTTATTTTTCTTTTTCTTTTTCTCTTTTTTTGAAAACAACTAGGGCGCCTCATGGAGGTTTTCACCCTAATTGCCTGCCCTGGGCGCCTCCAAGGGAGGTTTTCACCTAGGGATCTTATTCTCTTTTTATTTTCTCTTCTTTCCAACCCATTGACCGCCTCATGGAGGTTTTCAATCAATGAGCCAATCTGAGGTGCCTCCGAGGAGGTTTTCACCTTATATTTTTATTTTCCTCTTATTTTAATTTTTTCTTTTTTCTTTTTTCTTTTTTTTTTCCCTACCCTACCCTACTTGAAAAACAAAATCATTTTCAAGTATAAGAATACCTCCAATGTAGCCATGTGCACATCACGATTAGAGAAAAAATGATTTGGAGGCTTGAAATGCATGCTTTGATAGGTATCCAAATTTCAGAGACCAAATAATTTGACTTTGAAGGGATCAAACATAGCTGAGGAAGAGAATACTGTTGCAACTTAGTGACCGTCTGGAACCATATATCAATATAGCTCTGATATCCTTAGTCTTTTTGCTGATCTGGATCATTCTTCATGTCACCTTCTATCATGACCTTCACATCTTCCTCTTTTTGCTTATTTTTCTCTTGACTACATGGAGGATTTGATGGTAACCATGAGGGATCTCTCTCAATCTCTAATTCTGATGTCTTCTCTTCATCAAGTGCAGCCCATGGTTCTTTGATCTCCTCTTTTGAATCTTCTTTTGCTGGATGTGATCCTTCAGTGCTGTCAATATAATCTCTTTTCTCCAATACTCTTCCTGTCACACGGAAAGAGTTGATAGTGCGGACAAAACCAACCTCCCTAGAAGCCTAAGACTTTCTAGTGACAAACAAGACAAATAGGAGCAATCCTTCTCTAAATATGCATTTATACTATGAGAAATCAAGTGTTTTAGATCTTACTTGTAACCCAACGTTGTTGTAGTAGTCCAGCTTCGTTGATCCGGATGAGCTCCTCCTTCTCTTCGAAACCTGCATTCACTAACAATCAAACCATTAAATAGCACCTGAATATCACATAAAATAAAACACATTTAACATATAGACCAAGGAGTATATGAAACAACTCATAAATAACAAATTGTTGAGAAGAATGGACTTATTTGTATTAAAAGGTAACAAAAGAAACCATTACAACCTGAGCCTTGGTGTTGTGCAAGTTCCTCCCAGGGTCCACAAGAGTCCTCCTTTACTCTGATCAGCTCACCCACTTCCAAATACAACAAGTAAAGATGGTAATCTCTCCTCACAAGCTTATACAAGGAAGTCCTAATTCCAGCAGCATCTACCCTTAGGAATATTCAGCTTTCAACCTCCCCTCCTTCTGGCCCAATGCCTGTATTTATAGTGCTCTAGAGGAAGTTAATCAGGTCCACCATCAATGGGATAAGCCCCTCTTTGGGTGGGTTAGCTCCCCTCTTGATGGGATAAGTTCCTCTTTGGTAGGGATACATGAACCATCTGGAGGCGCTTCATACACGTCAAACAAGCTTCTAGAATGCTCTAGAAATGACCACAAGTAACTTTTTAAAGATGAAACTCGCGCCTTTTGACCTTTACAGGGGTACGCACCCACCCCTTTACATACAGAGCGTACAAGTACGCAGGTATTGTGAACTTGGGTTGCGTACACGCAGGTAAGGCTGAGAGAAACTGCGTACCCAGAGATAATTGACTTTAAATGACTTTTCTCTCTTTCTTTGAGTTTGACATGGAAAGCAGAGGCATGAGACTTGCCAAGGAGGATAGTATGACAGTGGATGGAGCCATACTAACTGCAAATAGTCATGGTGACATTTTTTAGTGTAACAGATTGCCCCCTAAAGTGCGAAGCCTGTAGTAGATTAGGGTTTTATATGATCTAGGAAGGGTGAAGTACTTTATCATTTCAAGGAGTATCTTGCGGAGAGCCTGGTCAGAACCTGCAAATATTCAACACAAAATACATATATAAGATGATATCATCGCTGAGGTAGGCATTCCCATACTCAGATCAAAAACTTTAACTAACAATCTAACTACTGCTCTGATACAGGAATGATTTTGCAGTACATCACAATTATAGACTTTTGTAGACACAGTATGGACGCAGCCATCTGTTTATGATTAGTCTACAATATAATGAATACAAAACTCCTCGCAGCCTGGATGGTGGAAACTAGATCCAGGGTCTTCATTTCTACTTCACGAATTGGTACGATTCTATCCATGTGAATAAATGAGTCGATGTCGAACATGGCAGAAACCACTTGATTACCAGTCGATGATGTAAACTGTTAACAAGTGTGAGAGAGACCACCAGTGATGTCAATGGTCCTCAAAGTACCCAGTACAATCCATGAAATGTGAATGAATGAGTTGATGTCGAACACGTTACGGAATCCTTTGATCGAAAGTCAATGATGTAAACTGTCGTCAAAGGCGAGAAACCTGCCATAGATGCATCTAGACCTCAAGGTACTGATGATCTCTAAGTCATCTTTCTAGATAATGTACTGATGTCGATAGAAAGTGACCCGTTGCAGGCAAGCCCACAACACAAAATCATTGTTCAAGTTGAAGAAATGTTGCTGTAAGGACTGACTCAGGGATGGTCCAATGGATGACAAGTATTTTGCATATGAATGGTTTATTTGCAGAGACCTCTTGAACACATAACGACACGACAGATGGCTTGGTGACGATTGACCCAAAGTTAATACCCAGAAACTATTGAAGTCTTTCAAAGTGGCTTGATCAACTGTGAGGCAAAGGATTTCCCAACCCAGGTGAATGAAAGTGTCATGTTCAAGAGTGGTAATAAGGCTTCTTCTGAGACAAAGGATAACAAATAGGTTCATTCTTCTCTCTTTTCCCCCACCATTTCTGGCAAGTACCTCTTTATTTTTTACAAGTTTGAGGAGGATAACATATGCTTGATTATAAGCTCATCCTTCGGATGAGTCCAACTTAGTTTAGATTTGGACCCTAAGAAGGAGTGGTCTGTTCCTGTTTGTAATCGAACAGGTCCTTTACTGTGAAATTTTAACGAGTCCAATATAGGAGAAACTCGGCGTTTTTCAATTTTAGAGAGTCTGAAAAAACTAAAGAAGACTCCAAGGTGAACTTTTTCGTAAATTTGTGTCTCCCAAGCCCGAAAAAGTATAAAATAATACCTGAGAGAACCGCTTGATCTTGCGACCAAGGAGTAATTTCATATTTAGTGCCGTTGACCTGAAAAGTAAAAAGCGATCAAAGACACGTCGTTTTATTTCCAATATCGAGTTTGAAACGACAAAAACCCGGCAATCTTTTCGTGTTTTTACGGTCAGAAAAGGGCTATAAGAGGACCGTCTTTTAATTCCGTTTTAACGAGTGTAAAAGAAACGCTCAGCAATCTTTTCATGTTTTAGGATTCAGAAAAGGGCTTGAAAGATGACTCTGATGTGAAAAATGATAATTTACCCTAAAGTCCCTTTGTCCTGCACAAAAACAACACATTACTCATACCTGTTTAAGATGGGCAAAAATACATTGAAAAATATCCTTTCACGGTAAAAATAAACAAACTTAGCATTCATTTATCCAAAAAAACCTATAAAAAGACTTTTTACCATGTCATTTTTACCATTTTATTGTTGAAGGAGAGAAAAGGGCTTTTGACAAGAAACTTCCCGTGGACATTGCGAAGAATCCGACCGTCGAAATCGAGTGCCGTCTCTTTCAGGTATTTCACAACATCCTCCTCTTCAATTTCATCCATTTAGAATTTCATTTTAAGATTTTATTTGATTTTTTAGAGGGTTTGGGGTTTTAGGATACGCTTTTCGGGGTACGCAGGTGCCCCATGGGCGACCTGCATACCCTGACATTTTCGTTAAAGGGAAAATGGTCGGAGTACGCAGCCCACCCTCAGAACAGCTGCGTACCGTCGCTCTGTTTCTGAACGCGGGGTGCGTACTCCGCACAAAGCGGATTTTCAAACCCCAAACTCCAAATTTAACCAACCAAATTTTGTTTAATGAATTCTAATCATTGTTTTTTGGTGTGTAGATCACCCACCATGCTAGATTGGCGTGAAAGAGAACATGAAGACGTCGATTTGGCCGCAATAGGTCATCAACCTTCCATTGATGCTTTAAAGGCATGCGGTCTCTACAAGTACTGGGCCATACCTGGCATGAGGGCCCAGGTGCCATTCTTAGAGTGGCTGGTTGAAAGGTGGAACATTCAGGATCAATGTTTCTACATCGGAGAGCACCAGCTCGAGATAGAGCCCTCCGACATATATTTTCTCACTGGCTTGCCTAATAGGGGCGAGCAACTGACTCTATCCGGGACTAGGCCGGGTGGCCAATCCCTTGCTAGCCTCCGGCTAGAGTGGTGCAACAATCAAAACCAGGAGAAGGGGATAGAAATCAAATACATATCCCGACCTAAACTTATGGTAATTGCCTTTACGGTTACCAGACTTTGCGGCGCAGCCGCTTTGCACAATGCCACCGGGTCCCAAATGCGGATGGCTATAGATTGCTTCCAAGGCACCATTTTCAACTGGTGCGATGCTGTGTTGGCCAATATGAAGGGCCAACTGACTAGGGCAAAGAACGGACAATTGAAGACCTTTGGATATGGGCCTTTAGTTGTGAGCTTTGCCCTAGAGAGAGTTCCAATGCTGATCCCCCAGCATCTTACTGTTCCAGTTGGGCCTCCTCGGGAGCCTAAGTTGACGAGATGGGTTGCGGTAATGGCCCGGCATCCTGATGAGGGAGCAGCAGTTGTCCGATTTCCTGACGGTTACTTTCACTGGTTGGAGAACCAGGTCTTTGCGATTCAGGATTTTCCTTATGCCGGAATGGATTTTCGGAATGATCCGGACATGGTTCTTCCACAGGGAGAACAATGGGACGACAGAGGTACTTCATTTTTCACAAGTTTTTAAATTATCTAATTTTTTATTTTTTATATATATCGTCTCAAAATGACAGTAAAAATGTTCAAAATGCAGATGTAGGTCCACGGCGTCCGGCCAATCTCTGGGCTTTTGAGAGGAGACATCCAGTTGCACCGGCACCAGCCCTAGAGGACGCGGCTACAGAGACACTAGCTGAGTTGGAGCAGGATCTAGAGCGTCTGACGGTGGGTATACCAGAGACTACTATAGATGATATTCCTATCAGACTTCAGCGCTATGTAGTTGTGGTCCCGGGACCTTTTACGAGGTTTTTGTGTAGAGTGGCCCGTGCAGTGGTGTCGTATACGGAGCATCACCAGTGATTGGATGGTCACTTTGTAGACACATGTGACATTTTGGTTTTTTGTACTTATCATTTTTGCTGATCATAAGGTGTTTTAAACCTATGATCGAAGACGATGTATATTTTTTGACACACTCCTATCTATATATATCATTATTACCGGCTTATTTTGTTAAACATGTGTGATGAAATGTTTGTAAATTTACAATTATTGCAAATATCTATTTAACATTTGAGACGCAATTGCATCTGCTAATGTGTTTAAAGACCTTGGAATGTGCTGATATTCAATGTACTCAAATTCACGTTCCAAGAGACGCACCCTCAAAAACAATCTTAATAACATTGGATTTCTAATGGCATAGACTCTATTAAGCTGTAATACAACGAGTTCAGAATCTAACCTCACTATCAAACTCCAAATCCCAAATGAAATAGATTCAGATAATAACTCAATCACTGCACTGTATTCTGCAATGTTGTTTGTTGTTTGACCGAGGCTCACCCCATGCATAGAAACTAACTCGTCAGAGGGCGAATAGATAACCCAAGCTGTGGAAGAGATATTCTGTGTACTACAACAAGCACCATTAGCAAATCCAATGTACGTTTGGAGAGGCGTCGACATCTGCAATATCAAAAGTAAAACCAAGATAAGCCAGAATAACGACGAAAAACACACTCTCTAAACTAAGCACACTGTCTAAACTAAGCACACAGTCTAAACTAAGCACACATAGCAACTAGAAAGAGAAAACTAACCTAACTAAAATCTCCATACCCATCATTTAAGCATAATACCTCTTTAGGTAAAGTCCATTTCTGGGTTTACCCAAAGAGTCCCCGTCAAAGTCTACCAGCTCATAGGCCCCTTTTGCTAGCTTTCGCTTGACAATGTAGGGCCCATGCCACATAGGAACGAATTTTCCAGCACCTAACTTATCATTAGCTTGATCATATAACAACACTAGGTCTCCTTCCGAAAAATTTCGAGGAGTCACATTCCGGTCATACTGAGCTTTCATTCGTTTCGCGTGAGTCTCGATTGCTAAAGCAGCTTTGTTGGCATTATGATACAAGTGTTGTCCTTGATGGCAACTCACTCAGAGACAGGTACAAGTGATGGCAACTTGATCGTAGGACAGATCTCAGTACAGCAAGACGAGAAAGCTATATACGCAGGTTCAGTAAGGAAAATCAGCGTGTACACGCAGGTTCGCTTCAGGAAAAGCGCGTACATATGAAAACGTACCTTTGGTCCATGGCAGTTAGTCCTTGGAAGTTGTGCCTATGGTTTTGGACCATGGTGTCTCGACGGACGTGTTGATCCCTAGTTTTGAAGTTGATGGTATTGTGTTACTATGGTTTTGGACCGTGGTATGGTAAAGGGCCTAAGGCTATATAAGGAGAAGATCATTAGGCAAATGAATGTGAGCAAGGAGCAAGAGTCTGTGAGTGATGAAGATCTGAGGAAGTGTAAGATCCAAGTGCTGGTTATGGGTTGGTGATCTGAACCAAGGTTTCACTCATGTGGAGGATGATGAATGATGGAACGAGATCTCAAGGCTTGGATTGATTATCTTCATATGGTTTTCCTGTGGATAGATCAGATCTACTGACGCATGTTTATTATTATGATCTGGGTATGTTTTGATGTCTGATATAGCTGTAGAGTTATAAGTTAGAATTTGCAGATCTGTACGCGGGTTGGCTTTGGTAAAAGAGCGTATACACGCAGGTTGGGTTCATCCAAGTAGCGTATACAATGTGAAGTATGATATTTGAAGATGAAGTTGGATCTGGTTGTTGTTATGTTGTCTGGTTGTTGTTGACAGGGTTACAGTGATTCAGAATTGGGTGTTTCAGTGATTGATGATGCAGGTTGTTCTACAATGGTGATTGTTTCATGGATCCAGTATGAAAATGTATGAAACGTGGTCCCGGGAAGATCGTAGGCCGGAACCTACGTACTGGTAAACATATCAGCCAGTACAAGAGCCAGGGGGTTGTAGCTCCCTTCCAGGAGCAGCTGGAAAACGAGTGAAGGTTGTAGCCTTCTGTAGGGTTGGCACCTACGTACTAGTAAATGGATTGGCTAGTACAAGAGCTATGAGGGTTGTAGCCCTCTGCAGGTTGCAGCCTGCGTGCTGGTAAAGGACTGCACCAGTACATTGTAAAAGAAGTTTCTTATTAAAGAGAAAGAGACGAATTGCAGCAGGTGGTTTTCACCCACATTGGGTTTCCACCTTATATCATGGTGTTTATGTGTGTGGCTCTTGTGTGATGTTCTGTTCTGTTATTCTGCACCTGTTTACTGTTAATATGCTTAATAATGATCTGATGCATTTACTGAAGATTAAGCTAACTGAATTATAAGATCTCTGGATATACGCGAGTTTCATTAGACACAGTAGCGTGTACACGCGGGTTCACTTAATTGAAGTAGCGTATATGATTCTGAGCATGAAATTGGAAAGTTTTTATTGATCTGATAATACTGATTCACCCCCCCTCTCAGTATTATTTCCAACAAGCTTCACGTCGAGTCTCATCTAATTTAGCTAAGTATAACAGACGCTTCTCCTCTTCGGAAGTAGCTGGAAGTAATTCGATGGCCATTTGCAGTGACGGGATTTCGCATTCAATGGGTAGCACGACTTCCAAACCATAAACTAGTTGGAAAGGAGTGAACCCTGTTGATGTTTTCACTGAGGTTCGGTATGCCCAAAGCGCTGAAAATAACATGTTGTGCCAATTCTACCGATGAATACCAATGATCCGTCGGATCATGATAACTAGAACTTTGTTGATAGACTCAACCAAACCGTTTTCTTGGGGATAATAAGGAGTAGAACTATCATGACGCAAACCAAGCTGGCTTGTAAGTTTTGTCATCATAATGTTTCGAAAATGGCGCCCATGGTCAGTGATTATCGCTTGTGGGACACCAAACCTAGCAATAATATGATTGAATACGGAAATCGCAGCTGCCTTGCCGTCTGCCTCGAATGTAGGCATCGCCTCGGCCCACTTAGTAAAATAATCAACTGCAAGGATGATATACGCATGCCCCCCGGCCGAGTGAGGTTTACATGTAATAAAGTCGATACCCCATTTAGCGAATGGACCGACGGCAAGTATAGGGTGGAGAGGAGCTGGTGGTGCACGCATCTTGCGATCAAACACTTGACAGTTGTGGCATTTTCAGACCGTAATGATACAATCTTTAAACATGGACGGCAAGAAATAGCCAGCACGCAACACCTTCTGAGCTGTGGCATACCCAGACATATGACCGCCACACGCCCCAGAGTGACAGTCATTCAAAACCCTTTCTGCCTCTTTGTGAGTTAAGCAACGTCGGAAAACCAAGTCTGCCCCACGGCGATAAAGAGTATCTCCAATTATTTTGTACTGTTGGGACTAGAATCAAATTTTCCAACGTTCCGTCTTAGAAGCTTCGAGCTGAAAGGATTGGGTTTGGAGATAGACAATTATATCCCCATACCACGGATCTAAAGTGCTGATAAGAAACAAAGATTCGTTCGCAATGGGCTCCTCTGCCACTGTTTCCGTGTCAGCACGTGGGAAATCACACATTAACTCTGCAAAGACTAAGGATTTCTTAGACTTGGACTTCTCGAACTCCAAATCGAACTCCTGCAGGATAACGATCCATTTGGAGTACTTGCCCCCTAGCAATTGTTTAGTCAGAATATAGATCATAGGGTTGCAATCCGAAATCACTGTAGTTTTACGGAGAAGAATGTAATGACGAAAACGCTGGACAGCTTGAACGGCTGCCAGTGCCAACTTTTCCACATGCGAGTACTTTAGCTCGGTTGGATTTAACGTCCGACTAAGGTAATATATCACATGTTCCGTTCCGAACTCATCTTCCTAAGCTAAGACCATTCCAATGGTGGAGTGGGAGGCAGCGAGATACAAAAAGTAATCATGGTTGTAGTTGGGAGGATGCAACAACGGTGCATGGGTCAACACGTGCTTAAGTGCATCAAAAGATTTCTGAGCTATCTCATCCCAAGAGAATTGAGCATGTTGTTTTAACAACCGGGTGAAACCCTTTGTAACCTCGGCGTAGTTAGGAATGAATCGACGTAAAACGTTTGCTTTCCCCTGCAAACTTTGGAGTTGGCGCAGACTCGAAGGAGGAGGCAATTTGATGATAGCTTCTACCTTCGAGGGATCGACGCGGATACCGGCTTTTGAAATGACAAATCCTAGCAATCGTCCCACTTCTATGCAGAAGACACATTTGTGTGGGTTCAACCGAATTCGATAATGCCGACACCTCATAAAAATAGCTCGTATGTGGACAAGGTGATCAGCTCGATGTAAAGAATGAGCAGGCAAATCATCGAGGTACGGCTGCACAATGTGCTTGATGTCGTGAAACGCATAAGACATTGCCCGTTGGAAAGTGGCTCCGGCATTCTTAAGTCCAAAAGGTAATTTGCAATAAGCAAATGTCCCCCAAGGACAAATGAAAGCCGTTTTTGGTTGATCGGCAGGTAGAATATTGATTTGGTTGTAAACCGGAAAAACCATCCATAAAGGAAAATATTTCACTGTCGGCACAATCATCAATTATTTGATCGATACAGGGCGTGGGATAGTTGTCCTTGGGATGAGCATGATTGATATCCCTATAGTCGATACATATTCTTATTGTTCCCTGCTTTTTGGTAACCGGAACAATATTCGATACCCAATCCGTTAACGGGATCGGATAAATGAAACCTGCTTTCAACAGCTTCTCTACTTCTGCTTTAATCGCAGCCGCTTTCCGAGGGTGTATCTGACGCAGACGTTGCCGAATGGGTTTAGCGTCCGGGTAAGTCTTGATCTCATGAACAACAATGGAGGGATCAATTCCTGGCATTTCCTCATAGGACCAGGCAAACACGTCGCGGAATTCTTGAAATAGGGCCTTGTATATTTGAATTTCATCATCTGAACATGAGGCACCTATATGAACGTTCTCAACAATTCCAGTTTTGACTGAAATGTCAATGGCAATAGTTTGGGAAATGTTTCCCAAATTCAACTCTGAATCAGGATGTTTCATGGGATTCTGAGCGTCTTTGACATATTCAGCCGAAAAGATTGATGAAAAATCATTTTCAAAGTCATCACTCTCAGGTAAAAACGAAGATCTATGATGGAGATCTTCCCATGGTAGATCGTCTACACTTAGGATTTCGTGAAGTTGTTCATCAGATGACACAACTTCAGGAAATGCTATCCGTTCTGAGGTTGATGTGAAAAGTGATTCTTCACCGACCACATTCATTTGGTCAATTTGGGTTGAACGCGAGTCGGTAAAATACTGCACGGCCTCATAAGCAATTTCATATGGACTCAAAGGCATAGCATCACCGAAAGAGTCTATCTCAGATTCATATGGGACAATCCAAGGATCATCATAAATAATAGTGTCTGAAGTAATCATATGAATGAAAGCAAATGAAGGGTCTGCGTTGATTGGAGGAAAAGGAAAAGTTCCCAGTAAACCAGAATCTTTAACTAATCCAACGCCAACATCCTTATAAGGGATAGTCGTTTTACCGACACGCTGGATACTCTCTGAAGAGGCTGAGTCGGATGAAAAGAAAGCCAGCTGGTCTATTGTCACGATCTTGCCATTATGTGGAAACTTTATAACTCTGAAGACCGATGACACGACCGCTGTCATAGCATAAGACCAACTTCGACCCAAAAGAAGGTTGTAGTCTAGAGGGGCATCAACCACCTCCACATCCAGACTAACGGTTTTTCCTTCAACCCCTATAGGCAAATCCTGTAGAATGCCAAACGGATGGAACCCACGGCCATCGAAGGCCTTAAGAATGGTCGGGGATTGGTTCAGTGAAGGAGAACCAAGCGATCTCCAACACTGAATCGACATAATACACGTAGAAGCTCCTTCATCAATTACAGTCCGATGAATAGGCCTGTTTTTTACTATCACTGGGATCTGGAAAGCCATCTGATGAGGGAGACGCGGTGTACTATTTTCTAGATCAAAGATTATCAGTTTCAGGTCCTGAATATCAACAGCTCCTATAGCCGACAAGAGTAATTTTCGCTGTGCTGGGCATGATTGCAGCACTTCTAAAGCTGACATTGCTGAGGGTGAAACAGCTAAATCCTCAACAATGTTGTAATTCTGGGCTGCTCTCGCATGTGGATTGAAAGCAGACCTTCGAAGTACACCCTTGGCGGGCGGTTTGATTACCAAGTCCAGGTTAGGTTTCTCGATCTGTAGTGGATCGGAACCGGGAGCTGAGGTTGATGGATTAGAATGAGAAGATTCTACTTCTTTGCCATCAACAGGACTCTTACTACCATAATCTTGCGATCGAGTCGCAATCTGTACATGAGACATCATCAATATGGGTTCTTCACTGGCACTCGAGGAAGAACCTATCATTTTACTCTCCTGCTTTGGAAATGGATCTTTCAAAACAGCAGGAGTTGGGGAACCTTTAACGATTTTCACAACCTCTGCCCAATGAGGGCAATCTCTTGTGAAATGATCTTCTTCACAAATTAAACAAGGATAGTGAGGTTTGCGTTTCTCGTCATTAGATTCCGACTTCTCTTTTTTCTCCTTTGGAGCCTTGTCTGCTTTATCCTTCTTCTTGCCTTTCTTCTTACCACCGTTTTTTGATTTAGCCGTAGATGACTCTACAGCGTGAACGTCGGAAGTAATTTCAGGAGAAGACTCTCCTGTCGGGGAGTCTGGTAAGGTTATTATTGGAGAAGAATTCTTTGAGGATTTCTTCTTACTTTTAGTGTTCACCGTACCAATCATGCCATCGGCAGCATGAGAGCCCGAAGGAGCAGCAGCGATTTGATTCGACTTAGGAAGATCTGGGATCTTCTCGTGCAACGTACCCGACTGAGTGTAAACTAAGTCAAGGTAATGGGCTTGAGCAATGACTTGCTCCTCAGTAACTACTCCGGCCTTAGCTACATCTTCAGTAATCTTCGGTAATAATGATTTGACAAACCATTCAGCTAAGATTTGGTCCGGGATAAAAACTTTCACTAAACGTCTTCGACGTCTCCATTCATGGATATGATCAGAAATATAAGTGGACGTCGATTGTTTTAATGAAGTTAATAACTCAGTACCATTATCGTATCTGACCGGCAACTGAAAATGAGTTAGGAATGAGGTAGCTAACTGGCTAAAGTTGTAAAAAGAGGCCCGTGGTAACTCAATGTACCACTTGGCCACGAGACCAATGAGCGTACACTGGAAAAGACGTAAACGGATCGAATCATCCGAGATAGAATTTGAAGCACACCAGAGGTGGTAAGTCATCACGTGATTGGACGGATCCTCTCCAGACTTACCTTCGAACTTGGGTATATCGCTGGGCAACTTATTTGGCATTGGCGGCCAAAACGGAAGATATTGTATTGGATCGTTCGTTAGGCGCGTCAAGTCTGGTAAATCCAAAGTTGCGATAAACGATAATTGCCAATTAGGATCCCTAAAACTTTGGGTCACAAGACCAGTCCCAGGAGGAGGATATCCAGGATAACTTGGAACAGGAATCGCATTCGGGATATTATATCCTCCTAGAAAACCAGGATTAACCGGACCGTACTGGGGTTGCTGAGGTTGTTGATAAGTGTACCCAGGATACGGTTGATACTGGTAAACCGGCTGTTGGACAGCAGGCCCGTATTGGTACTGTCCCTGGTACGGTTGATAAGCGAATTGTGGTTGACTTGTTACAACAGTACTTAAACCAGGCTGCCCTACAGGTATCTGGACCGTGGTTTGAATCATAGATCCGGACAACGGTAAAGATGTCTGAGGGGTGGTTGCAGAGACAGTAGAAACCGGAGCTGTCGATACTCCAGAAGCAAGTGTGGTGGAAGGAGCAGATGTTGCGGTAGTTGCAGCAGTCGTTTGAGATGGAGTACTAAGTGCAATTGGCGACTGAGTAACTACCGAAGGTACAGAAGTTTGAACATTAGACTGGACTGGTTGCTGGGATGGACCAGCAACTAAGGATTGTCCAGCTTGAGATGACAACTGTACGTTTGGCTGCAACACCTGTTGACCTTGCAATGGATTCCACACTATGTTCATTCCAGGGTATTGACCCATGACAGGTTGAGGATACTGAGATCCATAACCGGATTGAGGATAGGATTGATAACTGAAAGGCACAGTTCCCGTACCTTGAACATACGACTGACCTTGAGGTGGTTGATAACCTTGACTCGAGTATTGACCTTGAGGTTGATAACCTTGAGGTAAATACTGATACTGGGGTTGACCTTGACCCTGAGGTTGATACCCTTGAGGTTGATACCCTTGAGGTAAATATTGATACTGAGGTTGACCCTGGGGTACATATTGAGGCTGGGGTTGACCTTGAGGCATGTAATGTACCATGGGTACATACTGTCCTTGAAAGTTGCCCCCTAGACGCAATTTGTGTACCTTGAGGTTGCCCCCCAGGCGTTAATTGAGGCTGCCCCCCAGGCGGTAATTGGCCACCTTGAGGTTGAAAATCGGGAACTGAACCTGTCATCATATAAATATCTCCTTTTCCCAACGGTCTATTACCATTGTTTCCAGCTAATAACCCATGTTCAACGGGTTGAGGAGATGCGCCCGCAAAAGTACCAGATAATGACTGATACCCAGAGGGAACAGAAGGACCGTTGTACAAGAAAGATTCAGGAGATTGAGTGAACACGGGCGATTGACCAGACATATTTACAGGAGTATAAATACCTCCAGGTGGAAAAGGAGTACGAGGTGGAGAAAAACTTATCCCTGAGTTGTCTAAATAATTGGTTAACGAAAGGTACCAAGTAGTACTTCTAGGAGGACTGTAAAAGATAGATTCACGCTCTCTTAGATCAATGGTAGGTTGATCTTCAAGAATAGATACACCTAATTCTTCCTCTGGAGCAAGTTCTTCAATAGCTATCAAACCAGCAGGAAGATTTTCGGTGATGACTCTTTCTATCCTAGGTGAATCTGGTGCACTAGAAGTTGGAGTAACAGGTTCAGATACTTCAGGTTCTTCACCTATATCACTAGTAGATGAAAAACTACCAGCAAGCTCAGAAACTGCAACTGCTTCAGGATTATAACCTGTTTCTAGACTTTGGTAATCTGGATGGACTACCAACGACGATTCTCCTTCTTCAGGTGAACCTACTCTACTGCCACTAGGAGGAGTTACAAGGACTTTCAAACCTTCGTAATGACTCGGGACGTCTTGAGGAGGTTCACCCCGAAGTCTACGGGATTTCCTCAACAATTCGGCCACGGAAACAACCTCAGGAGACTTGCCCCGAAGTCTACGGGACTGTCTCGGTAATTCCGCCACAGTTAAAAACTTTTAACTACCACACACACAAACAAAGTAAAATCTCAAAGCAAACCACCTAAATTCTCTAAAGAACCAAACAAATTTGAAGCACACGCCTAAAGAATCTAGGGCGTCAAACCAAGCACAAACAGTAGCCTTCCGGACCGAAAACGCTAGTTGGAGATGAAACCCAACATCACCGGATTCAATACAGAAGTGGCGGGTGGAACAGTTACCCCGGCAACCTGCTTAATGAATAGACCAGCACAAGTTCCTCCACTTTAACCATCTCGAGTGAAGCGAACCCCCCGGAAAATCCAAGTGAGTCTAGCCGACGTCTGCTCCAAGTACAGTGGGATCTTCCCTCCACCGTCACCTCGGTAGAATCCTAAAGATAATGGTCACTAAGGTTACCAACAGCAACAAATACACCTGGGGGAACAGTCTACACTCCGACAGCACGCAAGGGCAGAGTATCAAGCTCAATCCCCTTGCCGGCTCCTTGACAATAATCCAAGGTTTACCGACAAGTGACCCCTGGCTCCTCGACAATGGTTAATCCGAGGTTTACCGTTTTTAATACGTGCGTGTCTGGCGTCGTTCCCAATGAGGGAGGATTGATCCCTCACTGGTTCAGACACGAGCTCGTGCTTCTCCTTTAAGAGGAGCTTTCCCAGAGTATAAATGAAACAGCTGGATTTAATCTATCACAAGATAAGCTACTTGTTTGGTTTTGTTGTCTTGGAGAGTTAATTACTCTCCTACTCCAAGACACTAGCCTGATCTATATTGGTGTTTCAGAGCCCTAGTAAATAAAAAGTTACTAAGTTGATTTTACTTTAAGCGTTAATTTTATGGTTTTTTTAAGACAAAAGGTAGTGGAGATGAAACTTGTGGTGTGTAGACTCGACCGAAATCCACTAAAAAGATGCACTTAGGATGATTTACACTAATTTTTCCTTTTTCAATGAAACTCCTAGCTAAGAGAGTTGAGAGAATGCAAATTTTATAGAAAACAACTTTCTTGGCAAAGACAATCAAAGAAACAATTCTTTTTATCTTTTCAAAGCACACAACTCATGACCACTAATTATCTCACGAAATTTCCTTTCTCTTCAAAAACTACAAATGCTACCAAAGCAAACTTTTTCCAAAAGAATTTTTTGTATTTTTCCTATATTAATAAAGCATATAAAACTATTTATCAAAAATCAAATTTAACAAATCTAAGAAAATCAAAGCAAATTCACTCAAAAGCAAATCAAAGGGAAATTTACCTAAAAGTAAAACTAATGAGGACAAAAGCCTACAAAGTTAATTCCCGGATGTTTTACTCAGTCAAAATATAACTAAGGATCAATCCATGCAGAATCATAAACTGATCAAAAAACAAAATCGAAATCTTTTTGTTCTTTTTTCTCAAGAATGAAATTCAAGGTTTTAACAAACAAACTTTTCGAGATTTGCAAAGAGAAGACACAAAGGTAGGTCTCTCACAAGGGTGACTTCTATGACAGGCCCAACTCCTAAGAGGACTGATCAAAACCAAGGAAATCCAAAGTTTGACAACCTCTAACGCCAAAGTCACTACAGGACCAGTTAAAAATCAAACCCTAAGGCAAAATCCCTATGAATTCCACCAAAACCCTCGACACTAACGGGACAAGTTCAGGTGAAGATCTCTGACAGTAAACTAATGGATCTGGGCAGTAAAAACAAATTAAAAACAAAATCTAAAGAGCAAAAAGCAAAAAATTGCAATTTTCTCAAATTTGACAGGGGTACGCAGGTGACCTGTTTACACAGGTGCGGGTACGCTCTGTGCACACAGTCGCAGTGCGTACAAGTACGCACTGTGCTAAACTCAAAGCCTGCGTACTGCTGGCAAAGCTAAGAAAAATGAAAATCTAAATTAACCCTAAGCTAACCCACCCAAACACACAGTCAGACAGCCAAAAATCAGAAAACAAGCGCTTTTTCTCAGACCAAAATATCAAATCAAAAAGAACTCAAACACATTCATGGAGTCCCCAGTGGAGTCGCCATTTTGTCACACGGAAAGAGTTGATAGTGCGGACAAAACCAACCTCCCTAGAAGCCTAAGACTTTCTAGTGACAAACAAGACAAATAGGAGCAATCCTTCTCTAAATATGCATTTATACTATGAGAAATCAAGTGTTTTAGATCTTACTTATAACCCAACGCTGTTGTAGTAGTCCAGCTTCGTTGATCCGGATGAGCTCCTCCTTCTCTTCGAAACCTGCATTCACTAACAATCAAACCATTAAATAGCACCTGAATATCACATAAAATAAAACACATTTAACATATAGACCAAGGAGTATATGAAACAACTCATAAATAACAAATTGTTGAGAAGAATGGACTTATTTGTATTAAAAGGTAACAAAAGAAACCATTACAACCTGAGCCTTGGTGTTGTGCAAGTTCCTCCCAGGGTCCACAAGAGTCCTCCTTTACTCTGATCAGCTCACCCACTTCCAAATACAACAAGTAAAGATGGTAATCTCTCCTCACAAGCTTATACAAGGAAGTCCTAATTCCAGCAGCATCTACCCTTAGGAATATTCAGCTTTCAACCTCCCCTCCTTCTGGCCCAATGCCTGTATTTAGAGTGCTCTAGAGGAAGTTAATCAGGTCCACCATCAATGGGATAAGCCCCTCTTTGGGTGGGTTAGCTCCCCTCTTGATGGGATAAGTTCCTCTTTGGTAGGGATACATGAACCATCTGGAGGCGCTTCATACACGTCAAACAAGCTTCTAGAATGCTCTAGAAATGACCACAAGTAACTTTTTAAAGATGAAACTCGCGCCTTTTGACCTTTACAAGGGTACGCACCCACCCCTTTACATACAGAGTGTACAAGTACGCAGGTATTGTGAACTTGGGTTGCGTACACGCAGGTAAGGCTGAGAGAAACTGCGTACCCAGAGATAATTGACTTTAAATGACTTTTCTCTCTTTCTTTGAGTTTGACATGGAAAGCAGAGGCATGAGACTTGCCAAGGAGGATAGTATGACAGTGGATGGAGCCACACTAACTGCAAATAGTCATGGCGACATTTTTTAGTGTAACTCTTCCTAAGCTATGGTGAATATCATTTAGCTCAAGAGGAGTTGTTTGGAAGTATTGTACCTCAGTTTTGCAATTGGGTTGAGCTACTCTAATGGGCAGGTTTGGAGATGGTGGTACGGGTAGTTGAGTGGGGGTGTATATTTGACATGGATGTGGATGGGGATATGGTTACAAGTGGTGGAGGAAAAAGAGCAGGAGGAGTGTTGTACTGGGGCCTCCACCCCTGATGAGGTGCATTCCACTGAGGCTGTGGCTGAGCGTAGGGGTGGAGCATTTTAGTGGCAAGACAAAATCTGGTAAAGCAGCAACTTTCCTTCTTTGTTTTTAGAGTAGTCTTTGAATCTTGCATCCACATATAGTTCTTGCATTAGGGTAAGATTTGCATCTCTTTTTAGGCATATTTAGTTTTGTTAGTTTTTGTGAGTGTGGAGTCTGAAAAGAAAAGAAAAATTTGTTTATATTAGAAGTACCTTCTGAACCTCATAGAAATTGCTCTTCATCGAAAACAAAAGTGCATGTGCATGTAGCTAAGTTTTATTAATTTCTTTTGCGTCCATAAAAACACCACAAGTTTCACCTCCATTACCTTTGACTTAAAGAACAGCCTAATAAAATCAAGCGCTTAATTAAAATCCATTAGAACTTTTTGTTTTAGTTATTACACCAACAAGTTTAGGATTTTAGGGCCTTGGATTAGGCGAGTGGAGAGTTAACTCTCCAAGGCCACATAAAATGTCAAACATAAGAGTCTGATTAACGAGAGAAAATCCAATAGTGTTAGGAAGACCAGGAAAGCTCCGGATCTGGGAGTTAAGCACGAGGGTCTGTGAAGACAGGGAAGAGAGATACCCCCTCTCCTACTTGTCCGAACTTACCTCACGACTGTTCCGCCTGGCTTCTGCGACGAGTTGGTACCCATAGTTGCTCTTCCTAGGGAACTACACAGGTGGCTGCGGAGGGGAATCCTGTGGCACCTGAGGTTGACGTTGCATCACTCTCGACAGTACTACTGGAGGGCACCCTTGCGAAGCTTGGGGGCTTGCACCGGCGCAGGCTGTTGTTAGGAGGTCAGCGTAACTTCCTCTGTTACCTTCGCTGATAGGACTGGGCCGTCATTATCCCAGACTATCTTCGGAAGGCCCCTGACTCCACTTTCTTGTATTTTGGTGTCCGGTCCTCATCACCCGGAGCGGAAATACTTGGAAGTTGTTTGACTGGCTGATATCTTTAGGGACTTTCTAGTGGGTGCTCTTTGCTCCTTGTATATAGTTGGCTTTAGGTATTTTTGTCTAGTCACGTTTGGACTTTGTGGTCTGAGTGACTAGCTTACCACTCTACCGATCTTGAAAGGCTTTTGGGCGTTCTTTCGGAAGTTGTGGAGTTGCCTCCTCAAGGGCAAAGGTTTTGATTGCTTATCCATATTCTTTGAAAAGTTATTTCTATATTCCCGCAAGGGAAAGGGTCTTTGGATCAATTTAATATGGCTAGTATTCCTGTGGAAACCAACCAAGGTACCCTTCCAAAAGGGGATCCTTGTGCTTTTCCTTTCTTTGGAAACGTTGGTACTCCCTTGATGGCCACTTTGAATATTCCTGGGTTGAATGTTGGACTACCCGTTTGGCTGTGGTCCACTCCGAATATTCCGAATGCTCTTGAAGCTTCTCAGTTGAATGCTTTATTTCAGGGGCATCATATGGGTGCTAATTGTTCATCTTCTTTCAAAGAGAAATCTGGGGTTCCTTCTTCTCCTCCTTCTTGTCACAAGAAATCTAAAAAGAGGAGAAAGAGGAAGTTAAAGAAGAAGAATAGTTCTATCCTTTCATCCTCAACCTCTGCTAGTCATGTTGGAGATGAGTCTTCAGCCGCTGCAAGTCATGCTGGGGGCATAAGTCTAGTCACTGCAAGTCACACTAGCATTTCATCCTCAACCTCTGCTAGTCATGTTGGAGATGAGTCTTCAGCCGCTGCAAGTCATGCTGGGGGCATAAGTCTAGTCACTGCAAGTCACACTAGCACTTCATCCTCAACCTCTGCTAGTCATGTTGGAGATGAGTCTCCAGCCGCTGCAAGTCATGCTGGGGGCACAAGTCTAGTCACTGCAAGTCACACTAGCATTTCATCTTCAACCTCTGCAAGTCATGTTGGAGATGAATCTTCAGCCGCTGCAAGTCATGCTGGGGGCATGAGTCTAGTCACTGCGAGCCATACTAGCAAAGAGTCACCGACCTCTGCAAGTCATGTTTAGGACTCTCCGCAAACCACTGCTAGTCATGTTGGCGGAATGGAGGTTGATAAGAAACCTGGACGTAGAAGTTTTAAACCTAAGTTCCCTTGTAAGATATGCAAGGGAGACCATCTTACTCATTTATGCCCTGGTATTCCAGAGGTTCAAAAGATATGGTCCGAGTCTGAAAGTACTTCTGCTCCTAGATCTGATATGGTTTCTCATCAATCCCATCAACCGTTGGTTGAAAATGTGGTAGAGCCCGTGCAATCGCTGGCCGATTACACTCCTCTTTTGGGGGGTGAAGTGCCTAACAAAAGAGTCTGTTTGATCTCTAGTACAGAGTCTTCTAGTATAGGGGGCATTCCAGGTACTTCGAATGTTCCCCCTCCAAGTGCTAAGAGTGTTTCCTTTGATTGGGATAGTCTTGTTGAGCCTCGTCTTCCTTCCGCTGCACCTTTCCAAATGAAGGTCAGAGTTAATTCCACAAATTTCTATCGATGTATGGTGGATGAAGGATCCTCTACAAGTATTATATCCTCTTTGACTTGGAAAGCTTTGGGTTCCCCAAAGTTGTTGACAGCTCAGAGTCAGTTGTTAGCCTATGATAGAAGGCCTGGTGAATCTATGGGTGTTCTTCCTCAATTGCCTATCACTTTAGGTGGGAAGACTGTATTAATCGATGTGATGGTGGTTGATAGCCCTTTAGACTTTAATATGCTACTTGGGCGTGATTATGTCTATGCTATGAATGCTGTGGTGTCTTCACTCTTTCGAGTAATGTGCTTTCCTCATAACGGGAATATTGTCACTATTGATCAGATTGCATCTGATAATCACCACCGTAATTCGACTTTACTGCAAAATACCCCTTGGTTTGTTCCAAGTGTTCAAGTAGACTCTACCCCGCCACGGGTCAATTATGTGGCATTGAATCCTCAATGTTCAATTGCGTCTAAGAAGGATCCTTTGACTTATTATTCTCCTTCTTGGGACTTGGTCCCGGCAGTTGACCAAGAGATTCTTCCTATAGGGGCATGGGACCCTTTAATTCCCTCTTTTGATCCTTGTAGTTCTCATGATTTCTCAGATCTTGTTTTGCCTTCACAGGAGGAACTCTTTGAAGCCATGAGTTATGACTACCAAAGGAGCCCTTGGCCTGAGCCCTGCAAGGGGTTTGTTCAGCAGAACTATTATGCGTAAGCCGCAAGGCTGCGTGGTTCCCTGTACCATATTGTATATATGAGGTATGCATTTTCAAGTTTTGTATCCTATAACACAAAGATTTTATATGGAGTTTATATGTGGGATGTATTAACTTCGTGTCTAGTGTTCCTATTTATGTTTACAGAACTTGGAAGATTTCTCCTTTGGAAGTTTATGGTTGGTCCGTTTTGACAGGTATTGGTTCTCGAAACTGGCATATAGGTTAGGTTTTTCCCGCCTGCATTGTGCATTTATCAGTTTCCTTTCCCATTTTTCCTTAGGATCGACCCCACCAAGTTATGGTGCGGAACCTTCTCATTGCTTAGAAGTATCATGACTTGTGTGGTAGAGCCTACCTTATCATGGGTGCCCTAGTTAGTACCTTATTGTCGCTTGGCACTCATGCAGATTTTTGTCCTTAGGTTCGGGAGTCCTCTGTAGTCCCGCCATGACTTATGCGTTGAAGACTCATTCTTCTTTGCTTCTTCGTTTCGTTCTGGCCTTATACCCTAGAGGCTCCCATGTGTGTTGAGTTGTACTTCTGCATTGCATGTTGACCATTTGCACCTTTTCGCCTATAGCCGGCTTCACTTGGACTCGTGTTTAAGCCAACTTTTGACCATGACGTCTGCAAAATCAACCTTGCATACCCTTGACTTCTGCAGCTTGACATACCCAGATCCGTGGAAGGAACTTACCTCTGAGTGTCACTGACCAGTTTTTCACCTCCCTGCATTGAGCATAGGAACGTTCCTTTCCCAGGAACTAGATCATCTGTTTCACTGACACTCGTTCTTTCCACTGTACTATAGCATTCTTTTATTCTTTTTCCGGCTTATCAGAAAAAGACAAAAAAATTAAATATTCCAAAAAAGAGCAGGAACAGGGACATTATTTCCATTTATTATTGGCAGCTAAAGTCAGTCGTGTCGCCCTTGAACAAAGCACTCAAAACAAAGTCTCCTCCGCATGGGTGGGATTTAGTTTGACTTAGGTACGCCATAACCTTGTTATCGAGTCAGTTCTCCCCCGATTGGTTATCTCTTCCAATCATATGGAGGGTTCGTTCGTGCCTCCTGCATGACGAACTTATACAGATTCATCATATGCTGCCACATAGTCACATTGAGTCGTGCTTGTGTTCAAGGGAAGTTAGCCTGAGTCGGCCTTTCTGCGGTGTCTCTTGACTCATTTTTCAGTCGGCCATCCCTGGTTGTCAGTGTCATGTCTATCATCACATCAGTTATATTGGTCCTTTACTCGTGCCAGTTTGAGAAGGTCCCCAATGACTTCTTGCTGGCGGGTCTTGTCCTTATCGACGACGACACCTTGCTCTGAGGACAGGCCTAGAGCCGCACCCTGGCCCTATTTTCATTATTGATAGGTCACCTTGTGCTCAGCATCGATCAGTATCATGGGTCTTTGACTGAGTGGTTTCCCTTGTGTTCGACATCAGCATACATTATCACACATTGGGATTCGTGCAGTACCTTGGTTTCCATTTGACCCTATTGGTGGATACCTCGCCTCTGTGTCAACTTTCATTATTGGTTGGTTCAGAGGGTTTCTGCCGTGCGCTAGCCACATCTTGTGTACGCCGGAAACGTACTTCGGTTGGGTTACTACATCTTTTTCGTCCGATTCCTTCCACATTATTGGCCTACGGGTTACACTCGCGCTAGATTGATGGAGGATGCCTTAATGCCTTCCTTCTAGCGGATCTTTCCCTATCGACTCCGACTCATTGCTCTGGGGTAAAGATCTAGAGTCCATTTGACAGTACCTTGGGGTTTGCAGTCATTAGTGGCAGATTCCTCGCTATCGACAGTGGGAAACCATCATTGTCTCCTGATCGATAGATTCTTACAGGTGTTCGACTTCAGCTCATCTATTCACACTTGTTAGATTGTACTGGGTACCTTGACGCTCATTATCATTATCGGTGAGTAGTCTCGCGTTTGTTAACGGTATACATCAATGACCGGTAATCAAACGATTTCTCACATGGTCGACTTCAGATCATTTATTCCCATGGTGTAGAAATGTACCACGGCGGTCGGTGAAGACCTCAGGTTGTATCAGCATTCATTGGTTCACTTGACAGTTGCTCCTGTTGTTGCTAGTTGATACCACTCCACCTTATATGTTGCAGTCAGTCATGGCGACATTCTATATGCTGGCACCTGAGTTTGCAGTGTAGTACCATCCTATTCCATCATGTTCAGTTGGTACCTTTTGGGATCAGTCTTTGATATCAGTGATCCGTTGCATCTTTCAGCATCATTGACAGTCTTATATGTGATATTCAGATATGTACTTGCTCCTTATGATCAGATGATCCATTATGTATCTTCCAGTCATTTATACTTGTATACTTAGTGGATCCGCTTGTACTTGATATGCAGACATGCTTTACTTTTTCTGAGCATGGGTATGCCCGCCTCAGACAGTGTTTCTTTCTGATCTCCTTTTGGTGGCTTGGCAGGCTGAATTCTGGTGAAGTCCTCCTCGGTTTCTCGACAAGACTTCCTTTCCATGTTCTTACATAATATATTTCGGCCATCATGTTCCCCTTCTGACCTCATATATTAGGGGGCATATGTTATAGCTCCAAATCTCACTTTTATGGTTTGTGATGCTGCACTTATGGCCTAGGGCAACCCCTCCTTCCAGACCTGGTCCAAAATTTTAAAAAACAGTGTTTTATTCCCTCTACGCGACATTTCCCTGAGTTAAACGCGTGTACACGCGGGTATGTCATACCCAACCCGCGTGTATCTATTAAAACACTTAAAAAATAATAAATTCCTCTTTTTCGGGCGGAGATCGCGGGTTTTACCTGCTGATCACCTGTTAGTGCCCGTGGCCCAACTGTTCCCAACCAACTCCTAACTAAAAAACTACTTTGGAGAGGGTATAAAAAGACATCAAAGGGAAGGCCAAAGGGAGGGAGAGAGAAAAGAGAGCAAGATTATTATGCTGAGATTTTTCCCTTAGACCAGGTCTGAAGTCCTTGGTGCATTCTGCACTTCCCCCATTTTGCATAGGAAACCCATGTTTCCATGTGTATTGGTGATCATTCATCCTTGATATCATCATTGAGTAAGACTTGGAAGGAGCTCTTGTTGGAGGCTTGAGGCTGGAACGAATCCGGGAGGAAGCTTGCTTGGAGCCTGCTGAAGGTGTTCAGGTGATATCTTTCCGATATATGTACTTTATTTGCCTTTATATATAAAGAAACACGTCTTTGTTCCCGAATAATCTTTCTTTATGCTTATGATATTCTTGTGTTGAATTCTTATGAAAGTGGTTACTTAAAGATTTTTTATAACTAACTTTATAGCATAAAGATGATTTATACATAAGTATTTGTACATGTACTGTTGTGTTCTTTGATTTGTTTGTCTTGCAGGCCAAAGAAAGAAGAAGGGAACTCCAAGAAGGGTTTGGACCCTAAAGGCCTTCTCGAACGTAGGACCTTAGGTACGTACCCTAAACATTAGCATTTGCTTAAAAGTAAAAATGATGGCTGTGTGTGTGTTTCTTTGAATAAGCAATTTTCGGTCTGGTAGAGTCTTAGCCCAAAGGACCCTAGGGGTATTTTCCCTTCAACCAGGGTGAAATGGTTGAGTAGCTGGTTGAGCATGATATTGAGATGGATATGACCAAGGAGGGGGTGTGGACCAGGAAGGATGAGTAGGGGGACCCCAAGAAGGCATGGAAGTGGTTTGATAGGGGTCGTAATAGGTCTGGGATGTCCCTTGCATTCCCTGCTAGTAAGATCTAGGTCCATGTGGCCTCCTTTGGTTCATATAATAGAGTGGTTCTGTGGCTCCTTTGGCCCTCAGATATGCAGCTTTAAGCCTGGGCAAGGAAGGGCACTGATTCGTAGGATGGTCTTCTTCACAAGCAAAACACACTTCTATAGAGTGCAATGGACATTTGTTCCTAGGATGCTTTCTAGTGCACCTAGGACAAAAGATGGCCAAAGCCCTCTTGGATTCCTCTTGCTTCCTTTGGATCTGTAAGGTATCTAGTTACATGGCAAGAAACTGCCTCACCTCGCTCTTGAAATCTTCCATTTGATTTGCAAATACATTTTTGGATAAGGTGCTACTCCCAACATTTCTGTTTGTAGCCATTTGCTTTAGAGGAATTCTTTCTTCTTCTTCTCCCCTAGAGGTTCTTCAAATATGTCTTACTGCCTGCCTAAGGGTTCTTCTTAATCACAGCCATCGAAGAAGAGAGAAGGTTGGCTGTGTGAAGTAGTGGGGGCATTGTGCAAACATTTTTCTGACTTATCTCTACTCCTATAAGGAATGAAATGAAATCTTTTTGGTTGATTTTTATTTTTTTCTGCTTGTACCTGCAAAACTGAAATAGAATGAACTGCAACTAACTAAAATCTATCTTGCTGAAATGAAAATGCTGAATTGCAATGAAAGCAGGAAAGGACTAATCTGTTTTGTTGAAATGAAATTGCAGGAATGAAATACTAGGCTACACTTACAGAATTGAAATTGCAGAATTGAAAAGCTAATCTATGCTTGTAGAATTTAAATGCTAATCTGTGCTTGTAGAATTGAAATTGTGAAAGGGAAATGCTAATCTATGAAAGCAGGAAATGTCTAATCTAATTTTGCAAAAATGAAATTGTAGAATGGAAATGAAATAAACTACTTAGAAGAAGGTTGTAGTAGAAAATAGAAGAATAGCAGCAATCACCAATACTCTGACGCTTCCCCAGCAACAGCGCCAAAAATATGGTGGGCTCCAGTATTGCAGCAATAATGCTGCAACTCCTAGGGCTCCCTTCTTTACTTTTATCAACCCGGTAGTTCGTAACAAACTTGGAAGCGACAGTGCTATATGCACAAGTACTAGCTCTTGCCGCGGCTGTCACTTGATTAGCTAGCACAAGTCTACTAGGAGCTTAAGCTAACTTCTATGAGCTCTTAGAAGAAGCTTTTAAATATGATGGACGAAAGCTAACTCAAAGGAGGCTAATCTACTTGCAAAAAGAAGCGAGAAGCTGAAAGGAAATGCAAACCCTAGTTTTACTAACTAACCCTACTGGTGCAAGTGAAAGGATGAAAGCTACAGAAATGGATGCCATTGACTTCTAGAAAGGTAAAATGCATGTGACTAAGCTACTTCTGAAGAGAAATATGAAGAAAACATTTTTTTTCATTTTTGAGTAATTTTGCAGAGTTATTATCCATGTGATTTGACTATTTTTTCTGTGCAGAGGTTTATTGGCGAAATAAAACACTTGTGAGAGGTTGGGAAGGTGAGAAGAGGGCCTAAGGGGTCCCTAACACCCTTCTAGAGAGTTTCATAGTGATCAGATCTTAAGAAACTACTTTTGTGAGATTCTACAGGAAGTCTGCAGGGGTTCTACAGGATGTACTGTAGCTTCTACAGGATGTTTCTACAGGAAGTTCCGAAAGGGAATTTTGAAGGGCGGATGGTGGAAAATAGGTGAAGAAGTGGGTATGGAGGTGAGATAAGGGTGTGAAGAGGTTTAGAACTTGGGAAGTGAAGCTGAGAAGTGAGGAGGATGGTGATATTTGTTCAAGGGTGGATAGAGCGATGTTGCACAAAGATATGGAAATTAGGTCAAACTGAGAAAATGTGGCAAACGAAGGGCAAGAATCTGAGTTAGGGGATGGAACAGGCTACACTGATGGAGGAAGGGTAGGGAGGGAGGTGCTACAGGTGTTCTACATGCTATTTATTGAAACTGACCAAACAAAGACCATGCAAACCAAATATCTAGCTATTCTAACCTAATTTGACCTAGGAACCAGCACCCATGATGAACAAAAATTCATTGGTAGAAGATTATGTAAAATAACTTATGAAAACCAAGCAAGAATGGATCTAAGCATGTAATCACATCTGGTATCAACTTTTGCAACTAAGAAACTAACACAAGCAATTGCATGAAGAAGCAAGAACAATGTTTTTATGGCAGCAAGGACACCTTGGTCTCAGCTCATGGTCCCAAGGAGGGAGAAGTGAGATCAAGGGTTGCTTGATGGCCTTTTTTGAAGATCTTTTCTGTTACCAACCTATCAAATCAACTTCAGGCATGAAAAGCTATTTCAATCACCAAAAGCAACCTAAATAACAAAACAAGATTTTAACCTAAATAACAGATTTTATTCTAAGAATGCAGCAAAGACACATCAAAGTACATAAAGGAGGTACTGGGCACTTTGGTTGGGCCTAACCCCAAGAGCTACAGCCTCCTAAGGAAGATTAGATCTGATGCAAAGCTGGATTCATCTTTATTGAGCAAGAAATAATAGTTACATCCCAAAAACTGTCTACAAGAAAAAGCTTGAAAATGTGTTGAAATGCAGAGCTAACCTACTAACTAAAATCTAACTAACATCTGACTAACTCCTACTAAAATCGAACTACAAACTGGCTAACTCCAAATGAGGCCCTCAGCCTTCTTATTTATACAAAATGAGGACCCCAAAAATCCTCCTAAACTTTAGGGACTCGGCTACCAAAACTTGCAGTTAACAACAACTTTACTAGCCCTTGCTCAGCTGCCCTTGTGATAATCGATGTGGTGGCCCTTGAACTCCAAGCTGCTAGTGGAGAATTCGAGGTAAGGGCTCATAAATTAAGGGGACACCTTCCTACAAATCCTCTCCCCTGTTCTTCCACGAATTTGGCTACCAAGTTCTCATTAAAACCTTTGATTTTGTCTCAAAATTGACCAAAAAACTGCACAAAGCACCCATTAGACTTGTTGGCATATTGACTAACCCAATTCACTCTATTAGCATAAATATAATAAAAAACATGCAATAAAATAATGAGAATGGTGGATTAAGTCGAATTAGGAGGCTGGATGAGCCCATATAATTGCTCATTTCTGGGGCTCATAAGTATGATAGAAAGGATATTTTCTATAGAGCTGAGAACAAGTATCTATTGGTTAAAGATGGAATCGAATACTTTGTAAGCAATCATAAGCTCAAGAATAATTATACTCTCATAAACTTAGGACAAATGAAAAGAATGATTAATTCATGCAAACAATTCTTACTGATGGTTGTAAAGGAAAAGAAACCTGATAAAACCAATGTATTTGACAGCTGTAATGCTGAACAACAAGCTGATATAGAAAAGGTTGTTTCAGAGTATGATCTCTTGTTTCAATAACCTAAAGTTATGCCACCCAAAAAGGGAATAGTACATGATATTATTTTGCAGCAAGATGTTCCATTGCCTAACGTTGGGATGTACAGGTTGTCTGCTTTAGAGAATGTTGAAATCAAGAAGCAGGTGCAGGAGTTGCTCGAGAAGGGCTTCATAAGGCCTAGCACATCACCATGTGGGTCACCGATAATTTTGGTGAGAAAGAAATATGTCTCTTGGAGAATGTGCATTGACTGTCGAGCACTGAATAAGATAACAATCAAGAATCATTATCCCCTTCCTCGCATAAATGATCTTTTAAATCAATTGAAAGTAGTTGTTTATTTCACCAAGCTAGATTTGCACAGTGGATACCATCAGGTCAGAGTTGCATAGCAAGATGCATGGAAGACTTCTTTCAAAACAAAGCAGGGATTGTATGAATGGCCGGTTATGCCTTTTGGCTTGAATAATGCTCCTGCTACTTTCATGAGATTAATGAATGATGTACTCAGACCTTTTCTTGATGATTTTGTTATTGTGTATCTGGATGACATTCTGATTTTTAGTAAAACGTGGGAAGAACATTTAAAGCATGTTAAGCAGACATTAGATGTTTTGAAAAGAGAAAAACTTTATGTTAAACTCTCAAAATTTGAATTTGGCAAAACATCTCTAAACTACTTGGGTCATATAGTAGGGGGGGGTGAATTGAAAATAGATCCATCTAAAGTGGCAGCCATTGTGAACTGGCCTAAACCTAGGTCTGCTACAAAAGTGAGAAGCTTCCTAGGAGTAGCACAATATTGGAGAAAGTTCATTTCTAACTTCTCCTTGATTGCATCTCCCTTACATGCTTTAACAGGATTGAACAAGGTGTTTCAGTGGAGAGGCAAACATCAGAAAGCCTTCGACACCTTGAAATAGAAAATTAGTACAACACCTATACTAGTACTGCCAGATTTACAAAGACCATTTGAGATCCAAACTGATGCTAGTGACTATGCCATGGGAGCAGTGTTGACATAGCACGACAAACCCATATGTTATCATTCTGAGACTTTTAATCCTACAGTAGTTAACTATCCTACATATGATAAAGAATTGTATGCATTAGTTCAGAGTGTGAAAAAGTGGAAACATTATTTAATGGGAAAAGAGACAGTAATACATACTGATCATCAGCCACTTCAATATCTACACTCCCAAACTAAGTTGCAACAATTAATACATTACAGGTGGATGGGTTTTCTACAAAAGTTTCACATAATCATCAGATATAAAAAGGGCATACATAACAAGGTTGCAGACGTGTTATCCAGACCCATTATAAATGAATCTACAATCCTTCAGCATAATTCTGTGCTACATGAAAGCTACATAAAAAAATATGCTCAGGATATGGATTTTAAAGATGTATATGCAACTTTGAGTCAAGGCAAAGGAGTAGAAGAATTGGACTATCATATAAAGGACCGACTCTTATACCATTGTGGGAAACTCTTCATTTCACAATCTGGGAGGATAAAGATAATTAGGGAAGCACACACTTCTCTGATATCAAGTCACTTTGGGGTAAGTAAAACAGTTTCACAACTGCAAAGATTCTGCTATTAGTTGAAAATGAATGAGATAGTTTCTAGATATGTAAGAGGGTGTGCCATGTATGCTAAAAGCAAGCCTAGCAATAGAAAACTAGGATTGTACACTCCATTGCCAGTTCCTTATCACCCTTTGGAAAGTGTTTCCATGGATTTTGTTGGAGGACTGCCTAAATCTAGGAAAGGTCATGATTATCTATATGTTTTTGTGGATAGGTTCAGCAAAATGTGTATTTTGATACCTTGTTGTAAATAGATCACAGATGAACAAACTGCAAAATTGTTTCTTGAACATGTATGGGTTCATTTTGGATTACCCACTTCCATTGTATTTGATCGAGACACCTGATTTGTGGGGAAGTTTTGGTCTAGTCTGTGGGAACTGATGGACACCAAGTTAAAAAAAAGCACAGCTTTTCATCCACAAACAGATGGCCAGACAGAAGTAGTAAACATGAGTGTGATCCAATTACTAAAAGGTTATTGCAGTAAACATCCCAAGCTTACAACAGAGCCAAACACTCTTCTACACAAAGATCTCCTTTCGAGACCTACTTTGGTTTCACACCAAGGCCTCCTTTGGATTTTTCTTTGGTAAAGATACCATGGTTGATGGACACAATGATGTGGATAAGGCAACCGGGTTCATTGAACAGATCCAGGAGATCCATCAGGAAGTAGAGGAACAGCTGGAAAAGAGCCAGGCCAAGTATAAGGCTAGGCATGATAAGCATCGGATGGAGCATAGTTTTCAAGTTGGAAACCAAGTCTGGCTATATATCAGCAAAGATCGGATGCAAGGTGAAGGTAAAAAGCTAAAGCCTATCAGGTATGGACCTCTTAGGATACTTGAGAAGATTGGTGAAAATGCGTTTCACCTTGATCTACCAGCTTACATGCACATCTACTCAATCGTAAATGCAGACTGCTTGAGATTGTTTGAACCTTCAATGATTGAGGACCCTAAAGAGAAAATTCAATTTCCTTCTATTGATGACGTGCTACCTAAATACTTCAATGAGTTGCAGGAAGACACAGTGCTGGATAGGAAGGTGAGGACAACGCGTAGGGGAGAAGTTCAGTACCTCAGGATTGGGCTCAAAGGTTCAAAGCCAAGCAGCACAAAGTGGATTGAGATTGGACAAGTGAAGAAACAGTATCCTCACTTAGCCGATGCTTGAAAACCAACTTTTGGTGGTCCAAAATCTTTTCAGTAGGGAGGCTGTGATCCGAATTGGATCCATAGAAAGACTGTCGAGAACCATGACTGAATCAAGTCGAACAAATCTCAAAAGAAATCCAAAATAGTATAAAAAACACCTTGAACCAGTGGCCATGGCAGCCGACGTGGAACGATGAGGACCTCGGTCAAAGCGCACTGACCGAGGCCCAAGGAAACCACGTAGGAGGCCAAAATAGCCCCTGGGAGCCCTGGAATGGGAAAAGGAAGAGGTTTTTGACGCGTGATTAGCGCTAATCGTGCATCGCTAGGCGAAAAGGACCCTGAAGGGCAAGCCCGAGCACTCGGTCACATCAGGAGCTAGGAAACCGCGGGCGGAAAAAGCGAAAAAAGCTGGCGTATGAAGACAAGACCCGTGCAGTGGGAAACCGGTACTATTGATCGGGGTGCCCTTGAACAGTAAGAGGTTTTGGACAGGAGCGGAGCGATTCCACACACTGATCGACGCATGGCAGGTGGAGGTGAGAGAAAACTTATGTTGATCGCACGCTCAAGATTGAGCAATTCAACCACATGAAACATGGGTATCGCATCGGATCTGGAGGACCCAGATCAGACGGCTAAGATCACACCCGATGGAAAGAAGCATAATCGACAGGGAATTAAGCCGCATTCTAAAGGGATTTGGAATTTGTTTGACCGCCACAGTGGAGGAAGAACAAATCCACGGCGTAACTGAAGAAATGAACCGATGAAGCATGCTGGCGCCATTTAGAGGAGGATAAGTGGCCACTCCCTGAGCATTCATGATGACGCCGAACACTGGGAACTCCAAGCGCAGCTACAGAAGGTGAATCGATAGGCAGAAGAGGAACTGAAAAGGCATATGGATTGAATGGCTAAAGCCATGAACAAAGACAGTCGAATCAGTTAGAGTTGAGTTGGAATCAGAATTGAGAAGAGTCCAAACGACCAGGAGAGATAGTGAACAGTGAACCCTAAGAGGAGGACTGAACACAGAGAACGGTAAAGCCAAGCAGAAGAGAGAGAGGGCCGAGATGACCATAGGCAGCATCAAGCACCAGAGAGCTTGAAGATTCGAGCCTTCCCATAGAGGAATCTTTCTGGATTGAGCATCACATTTGGCTCTTTCCACTGTAGACCAGGAGGTCACAGAGCTGGTAGGAAGAAGAAGAGTCTGTGTACTCCAAGTGTCTTGGGGAATCCAAGAACCACCCTGCCAAGCAAAATCTGCTTGAGGAGAACTCATATTGAGTCCCTGTATTGTAATTTCTTTTCTTGAAGACATAATAAAAAAAAAAAAGGCCGCCACTAAAACTGGACTAGAGACGTAGCCCTGGAGAATAGGGTGAACTCCTTATTAAAATTGTTTGTGTCCTTATGATTGCTTACTGTATTTCTCTATTGTCTTTCCATTTTATTGTCTGTGTATTGGAAATCTGATCGATCCGTTGTTTCAATAACACAGAACACACACCAACACACGAGACTGTAATACCTTAGTTTAATAAATCTTCAACTGATGTCACTCATAGGGTGAATATAAGATCAACTCTCTTGTGCTGACAAGCAAGAGTTGAGGCAGATCTTTAAGATAATGGCAATTGGGCCATCGTACCAAATGGGACTCTTACACCAAACGGTGTGAGGTCTAGTTGGGACTTCATACTGGGGAGATCCCCTGATGTTGGCAGGTCCAGCACCGCCAACACATTAATTAACCTAAAAGGAATTCATCTATATGTGAAGGTACCCCATTTGGTACAAAAGGTGCCTTTAATCCTATCCTCTTGAAAAGCCAAGACATGATTATCCATCTAGTGATGAAGACATTTCTAATCCTAATACCTACCAGAGAATTTGTTTCATAGGAGGTGCTAGGTAGTTATCCTTTTTTTATACCTTGTTAATATTCTAGAAATCCGTGCAAAGCCTTATCTCTCATATTTTTTTCCTAACCGGTACAAAATTAGAGACCCAAGTTTAATGTCTAACTTTAAAGATAATCCTAGCATCCATTAACTTTTTAATATATTTTTGTAATAGGGGTTCCAATGTGGGATGGACTTTGTGCAACATCTAGTGAAAATTACTGACACCCTTGGTTGAAGGGAAAGTACCCCTAGAGTCCTTTGGGCTGAGACTCTACCAGACTGAAAATTGCTTATACAAAGAAACACACACACACAGCCATCTTTTTTACTTTTAAGCAAATTCTAATGTTTAGGGTACATACCTAAGGTCCTACGTCCGAGAAGACCGTTAGGGTGCAAACCCTTCTTGGAGTTCCCTTCTTCTTTCTCTGACCTGCAAGACAAACAAATCAAAGAACTCAACAGTACATGTATAGAAGTTTATGTATAAATCATCTTTATGCTATAAAGTTAGTTATAAATAATCTTTAAGTAACTACTTTCATAAGAATTCAACACAAGAATCTCATAAGCATAAAGAAAGATTATTCGGGAACAAAGACGTGTTTCTTTATATATAAAGGCAAATAAAGTACATATATCGGAAAGATATCACCTGAACACCTTCAGCAGGCTCCAAGCAAGCTTCCTCCCGGATTCGTTCCAGCCTCCAGCCTTCAACAAGAGCTCCTTCCAAGTCTTACTCAATGATGATGTCAAGGATGAATGATCACCAATACACATGGAAACAAGGGTTTCCTATGCAAAATGGGGGAAGTGCAGGATGCACCAAGGACTTCAGACCTGGTCTAAGGGAAAAATCTCAGCATAATAATCTTGCTCTCCTTTCTCTCTCCCCTTGGCCTTCCCTTTGATGTCTTTTTATACCCTCTCCAAAGTAGTTTTTTTAGTTAGGAGTTGGTTGGGAACAGTTGGGCCACGGGCACTAACAGGTGATCCAGCAGGTAAACCCGCGATCACCGCCCGAAAAAGAGGAAATTATATTTTTTTAAGTGTTTTAATAGATACACGCGGGTTGGGTATGACAGACCCGCGTGTACACGCGTTTAACACAGGGCAAAGTCGCGTACAGGGAATAAAACACTGTTTTTTAAATTTTTGGACCAGGTCTGGAAGGAGGGGTTGCCCTAGGCCATAAGTGCAGCATCACAAACCATAAGAGTGAGAGTTGGAGCTATAACAGATGCCCCCTAATGTATGAGGTCAGAAGGGGAACATGATGGCCGAAATACATTAAGTAAGTACAAGGAAAGGAACTCTGCCGAAAAACCGAGGAGGACTTCACCGGAATTCAGCCTGCCAAGCCACCGAAAGGAGATCAGAAAGAAACACTGTCTGAGGCGGGCATACCCATGCTCAGGAAAAGTAAAGCATGTCCGCATATCAAGTACAAGCGGATCCACTAAGTATACAAGTATAAATGACTGTAAAAATACATAATGGATCATCTGATCATAATGAGTAAGTACATGTCTGAATATCACATATAAAACTGTCAATGATGCTGAAAGATGCAACGGATCACTGAAATCAAAGACTGATCCCATAAGGTACCAACTGAACATGATGGAATAGGATGGTACTACACTGCAAACTCAGGTGCCAGCATATAGAATGTCGCCATGACTGACTGCAACATATAAGGTGGAATGGTATCAACTAGCAGCAACAGGAGCAACTGTCAAGTGAACCAATGAATGCTGATACAACCTGAGGTCTTCACCGACCGCCGTGGTACATTTCTACACCATGGGAATAAATGATCTGAAGTCGACCATGTGAGAAATCGTTTGATTACCGGTCATTAATGTATACCGTTAACAAACGCGAGACTACTCACCGATAATGATAATGAGCGTCAAGGTACCCAGTACAATCTAACAAGTGTGAATAGATGAGCTGAAGTCGAACACCTGTAAGAATCTATCAATCAGGAGACAATGATGGTTTCCCACTGTCGATAGCGAGGAATCTGCCACTAATGACTGCAAACCCCAAGGTACTGCCAAATGGACTCTAGATCTTTGCCCCAGAGCAATGAGTCGGAGTCGATAGGGAAAGATCCGCTAGAAGGAAGGCATTAAGGCATCCTCCATCAATCTAGCGCGAGTGTAACCCGTAGGCCAATAATGTGGAAGGAATCGGACGAAAGAGATGTAGTAACCCAACCGAAGTACGTTTCCGGCGTACACAAGATGTGGCTAGCGCACGGCAGAAACCCTCTGAACCAACCAATAATGAAAGCTGACACAGAGGCGAGGTATCCACCAATAGGGTCAAATGGAAACCAAGGTACTGCACGAATCCCAATGTGTGATAATGTATGCTGATGTCGAACACAAGGGAAACCACTCAGTCAAAGACCCATGATACTGATCGATGCTGAGCACAAGGTGACCTATCAATAATGAAAATAGGGCCAGGGTGCGGTCTCTAGGTCTGCCCTCAGAGCAATGTGTCGTCGTCGATAAGGACAAGACCCGCCAGCAAGAAGTCAATGGGGACCTTCTCAAACCGGCACGAGTGAAGGACCAATATAACTGATGTGATGATAGACATGACACTGACAACCAGGGATGGCCGACTGAAAAATGAGTCAAGAGACACCGCAGAAAGGCCGACTCAGGCTAACTTCCCTTGAACAAAAGCACGACTCAATGTGACTATGTGGCAGCATATAATGAATCTGTATACGTTCGTCATGCAGGAGGCACGAACGAACCCTCCATATGATTGGAAGAGATAACCAATCGGGGGAGAACTGACTCGATAACAAGGTTATGGCTTACCTAAGTCAAACTAAATCCCACCCAAGCGGAGGAGACTTTGTTTTGAGTGCTTTGTTCAAGGGCGACACGACTGACTCTAGCTGCCAACAATAAATGGAAATAATGTCCCTGTTCCCGCTCTTTTTGGAATATTTAATTTTTTTGTCTTTTTCTGATAAGCCGGAAAAAGAATAAAAGAATGCTATGGTACAGTGGAAAGAACGAGTGTCGGTGAAACAGATGCTCTAGTTCCTGGGAAAGGAACGTTCCTATGCTCAATGCAGGGAGGTGAAAAACTGGTCAGTGACACTCAGAGGTATGTCCCTTCCACGGATCTGGGTATGTCAAGCTGCAGAGGTCAAGGGTATGCAAGGTTGATTTTTTGCAGACGTCATGGTCAAAAGTGGGCTTAAACACGAGTCCAAGTGAAGCCGGTTATAGGCCAAAAGGTGCAAATGGTCAACATGCAATGCAGAAGTACAACTCAACACACATAGGAGCCTCTAGGGTATAAGGCCAGAACGAAGCGAAGAAGCAAGGAAGAATGAGTCTTCAACGCATAAGTCATGGCGGGACTACAGAGGACTCCCGAGCCTACTCAAAACGAAGCAGCATGGGCAACAAATGTCAGTGAGGTGCTAACTAGGATGCCCATGTAAAAGGATGGCTCTACCATCATGTCATGATTTAAAGAATCGGCGAGTGAAAATGGCTTGCGAACCATAACATGATGGGGTCGACCCTACGGCAGATGTATCGGTCAAATGGAGGCTAGTATGCATAATGCAACGGAAAAATGGTGTCCCTAACCTATATGCCAGTGAGAACACGATTACTGCCATGACGGGTCAGCAGTCATGGAACCGCCTCGAACCGTCGAAAAATGTCCAAAATGTCCTGAAAAACAACTCAATCTCGACATTCCAAGCTCCCAAGTTAAAAGTGACATGAAACCAAACAAAATAAAATTTTGAAAAAATTTTGCATTTTCAAAACTTATAAAAAGAAATTTTGGACTTACCATTTTCACCGTTTGACTTGGAGAGCAAATTGTGGAGCAAAAGGAGCAAACTTTCCCCGTGACTTATTCAACCGTTCAAACTTGCCGAAAACTTCCAGGTAAGCACTAAACTTGTCTTGCAATCAATTGTGATAGTTTTTAGGAAGTTTAATTAATGTTTCACCGTTAGATTTTTGCAAAAAATTGCTCTGCGGCGTACACGCGGGTTGGATGTATATAAATCGCGTATACGACGGCCCTACACGCGACTGTGTATAGGGTAAACCGCGTGTGCGCAGCGAAAAATTTTTATATAAAAAACTAATGGATGAAATTGATTTTTTCTTCCAGGATGACTCTCACATGGCGTGAAAGAGAGCACTCAGCTGTAGATAATGAAGTTATGGAGAATGATGAGGCATTAGATGCCTTACGGGGATGCGGATTGTTAAAATTCTTTAAGTTGCCGAATATGAAAGCAAATGTGCGTCTGCTCGAGAGACTTATTGATTACTGGGATGTCGAGGAAGAAGCTTTTATGATTGATCAAATGCCACTCAGGATAGAAGTGGAAGATATATATTTCATCACGGGCCTTTCCCGAAGGGGAGAGGTAGTCCACTCCCGGGGCAGGACCCGGAATAGTCTCAGCGTAGACGACTATGTACAACTTTACTGCCCAGGTCATCGGAAGGTCGGGAGTCAGATCTCGATCCCACACGTGGCGAGTTTGTCACTGCGGATAATCCTGTTCACCATAGCTCGAGTGAACGGGTCATCTTCGCTACATCAGGCATCACGAGTGAACATGAGCGTAGCAGTGGACTGTCTCACCACGGTGTTTGACTGGTGTACTCCTCTACTTGCCAACATGAAGGAGCAGCTTGCTTCTATCAGGAAGGGACAGACCAAGAACTTTGGGTATGGGACCATTTTATGCACATTTTTCTTCGAGAAGGTTCCTGCACTCCGCCCCAGGGTAGCAGTTCCCATCAGTAGTCCACGTGATCCACGTATGGGCCGGTGGGCTGACTTGATGAAACGTCTGGGGGGTGGGGAAGTGCCCAGGAATGCATTCGACGACGACTTTTTTGCTTGGTGGGAGCAACAGATCATCGCCATAGACGACTACCCCTATGCTGGACTGGATTTCCGAGGAGATCCTGACCTAGTACTGCCACCAGATGCAGCATGGGGCGAGATCGGTAAGATTTTTTGATTTTTTATGATTTTATGATTTTTAGGATTTTTCAAGCATAATGATGAACTTTGAAAAATATATTTTTTTGATGAGATTCAAATGACTGATATGATGATCATGTTTCAGACATTGGGCCTGTGCGACCAGATGGATTCCCACGGCACGGACGGCGTGGCCGAGGAGCCGAAGAGGCGGCTGCGGATGCGGAAAGGACCCTCGCCAACGTCCAGCGACACTTGGCGAGATTGAGCTATCAAGTACCGATGGCCGAGATAGAGGACCTTCCTCCAGATATGCAGCGTCATGTGGTTGGGATGCCACGTGACTGGGTTCGCGTTTTTCGGCGCGTGGCCAATGCTATAGTTAGTTATTTAGCTGCTCATCCAGAGCCGAGGCATTAGATATGCCTGACATGATTATGGGCATTTGAGTCCCAATTTTGTATATTTTTGGACACACATATGTACACTCGAGACGCTTTGTGATATATATATATATACAGTTTGACTTTTTGATGCATGATTTTATGATGATGAATGATTGATATGCCAGTCTAATGCTTGATTAGCGATAGAATCAGCTAACCAATTTTGAGATCTTGGAATGTGCAAATAATTAATGTAAATAAATGATCTTTGCAACAACCTCACCCTTAAATATTGGCGATATAATGATGGATCTCTAACCCGATAAATGTTATTTAACTGAGACACTATCAATTGAGAATCAAGATACACTACCAACGAGTCGATCCCATAAGAGATTGCCTCGGATAATAAATTGATAACAGCTGTATACTCGGCCATATTGTTTGAAGCAGGACCGATACACACGCCTCTCGATGTCATCAACTGACCAGTTGGGTAATAAAGTACCCAAGCTGCGGAAGCAAGATTCCGAGTGTGCCGACTAGCACCATCGGCGAATCCAAAATAAACCAAATCATCCATCAACACCTGCCAAAGCAGACCAAAAGTGCTGATATCAGAAAAACACTCGATAAGATATGTACAAATATACATAAAATACAAAGAAGCCATTGCCTGGTAAAACTAAGCAAAATACTTCTTTAAATAGAGCCCATTTCGGGGCTCCGCCAGCTTGTTTCCTTCGAAATCAATTAACTCATACGATCCTTTTTCTAAGACTCGTTTGATAATGAAAGGACCGTACCACATAGGCTTGAATTTGCCTGCCCCCAAGGCGTCCTTATCTTGGTCATAGACCAAGACAAGGTCACCTTCAGAAAAAACACGAGGTCTGACAGACTTATCATACTGAGTTTTGACCCTTTTCTTATGGGCCTCATTCGTCGTGGCGGCATCTCGACGCTGCTCATCGAGATGTTCCAGATGAACTAGGCGCTCCTCGAGACTCGAAGTCTCAGGAAGAAGCTCGACAGCCAATTTCAGAGATGGAATTTCACATTCGACCGGAAAGATAGATTCCACCCCGTAAACTAACTGAAAAGGAGTAAAACCAGTAGCCGTTTTAACGGAGGTTCGGTATGCCCAAAGAGCCGGATACAACATAATGTGCCAATTGGACCGATTTTTATCGATTGTCCGCTGGAGTATCGTCTTAAGAGTTTTATTGACCGCCTCGACCTGTCCATTGGCCTAAGGATAGTAAGGAGACGAATGCTCTTGACGGAAACCTAATTTAAAAGCCAATTCGGACATTAGCTGATTTTGGAAATGACTGCCATGGTCAGTGACAATCTCTCTTGGGATACCGAATCTTGAGATAACTTGATTGAAAAGAAACAAAGCTGCCGTGTCACTGTCGTTCTTATAAGTAGGCATGGCTTCAGCCCACTTCGTGAAGTAGTCTACAGCCACGATAATGTACTTGTGATTTGCCGCTGAAGGCGGATTACAAGTCGTAAAATCAATACCCCACTTAGTAAAGGGACCGACGGTGACAACGGGAAAAAGGGGAGCTGGATGCGCGCGCATCTTGCGAGTAAAAATTTGACACGGGTGACAGCGTTTTACCGCTTCCACACAGTCCTTAAAGAGTGAAGGCCAAAAGTAGCCGGCACGTAAGATGCGCTGGGCTGTAGCAAGCCCGGATAGATGACCACCACAAGCTCCACTGTGGCAATCATTAAGAACAGACTCTGCTTCCTCTAAGGTTAAACAACGTCGAAGAATTGAATCAACCCCTCGACGGTATAAAGTGTCACCAATGATAACATAGTTTTTAGCCAGGTGACGTAACTTACGACGTTCATCCTTGGAGGAAGTAGGGGGAAACTTCGAAGTCTGGAGATAAACAATGATATCTCCATACCAAGGGTCTTGTGAAGAGATGAGGAATATATGTTCGTCGGGTAAACTTTCCTCATAAACAACATCCTCTCCACAAGGAAGCTCAGAAATTAGCTCCGCGAAAACCATAGATTTCTTAGACTTGGCGGACAAGAACTCGAGGTCGAATTCTTGTAAAATGACTATCCATCTATTATATTTGCCCCCAATCACTCGCCTACTGAGGACAAATTGGAATGGATTGACCGCCGCTAAGACAAAAGTTTTGCGTAGCAAAATGTAATGACGGAGCCTCTGGACAGCATGGACTGCTGCCAAGGCCAACTTCTCAACAGGAGAATAGCGGAGTTCAGGGCCTATCAAGCCTCGGCTCAAATAATAAATCACGTGCTCGACAAGAGCATCGTCTTCCTGAACTAGAACCATACCAATGGTAGATTCTGCTGCAGCGAGATATAAAAGGAAGTCTCTACCGTAATCCGGTGGACTCAAAAGCGGGGCAGAGACTAATGCCTTTTTCAAAGCATCAAACGACCGCTGCGCAAAGTCGTCCCACAGGAATGGAACTCCTTTCCGTAGCAAACGCATGAACCCTTTAGTGATCTCGGCATAGTTTGCTATAAACCTTCTTAAGAAATTGGCCTTCCCTTGAAGACTTTGAAGTTGACGAATTGAAGACGGGGGAGGCAACTGAACTATTGCCTCAACCTTGAAGGGATCAACCCGTATCCCTTCATTGGAAACTATAAACCCTAACAACCGACCTGATGTAACCGCGAAAACGCACTTATTAGGATTCAACCGGATTTTGTAAAAACGACATCGCTCAAAGACTAATCGAAGATGACTAGGATGATCAGTTCTCTTTCGAGAACGAGCAGCGAGATCATCTAAGTATGCCTCGATGATATGTTTGATGTCGTGGAAAGCGTAAGACATGGCCCGCTGGAAGGTGGCTCCAGCATTTTTAAGACCGAAGGGCATCTTTCGATATGCAAAGGTACCCCAGGGACATATGAAGGCAGTCTTATGCTGATCCTCAGGACGAATAGAGATTTGATTATAACCTGAGAAACCATCCATAAAGGAGAAAATCACATTACCCGCACACTCGTCAATAATTTGATCAATAAATGGCGTGGGGTAATTGTCTTTTGGACAAGCCTTGTTTAAGTCCCTAAAATCGATGCATACGCGGATTGTTCCTTGCTTTTTGTCCACAGGGACTGGATTCGAAACCCAATCCGTAAGAGGAACAGGGTATATAAAACTCGCCCTTAGCAGCTTCTCAACCTCAGCTTTGATAGCCGCTGCTTTCCTAGGGTTAACCGGCCGAAGCCTTTGACGAATCGGTTTTGCGTTTTCGTACGTCTTGATCTCATGTTGGACTATAGAAGGATCAATGCCGGGCATTTCCTCATAAGACCAAGCAAATACATCACGATATTCCTTGAATAGGTCGGTGTAAATTTGAATTTCTTCAGGGGAACACTCACTTCCGATGAAGATATTCTCGATGATGTTAGGATTTTTAGAGATGTTTATAGGTATCGTTTTTGAGATTACCGACATATTACCTTCAGCACGTGTGTGTGTTGGAGCCAAAGGGTTCGATACCGTACAAACATCACTACCAACGAGCTCGGAGAATCTAGATTCTACTTCCTGCAATGGAGGAAGAAAATATGAGCGATGGTGTAAGTCTTCCCAAGGTCGATCTATACCCATCATAATTTCGAGGATTGCTTCTTCAGAAGGTAGAACCGAATCTAAGCAGTCCAAGGCAGAGTTAGAATCAAAGCTCCAAGCGGGGGCCACATGACCATCTAGCTCCTCTTCGGAAAAGGGAGTAGAATGGTTATCTGCAGAGTCTACGATAGCCTGATATCTAAGCTCAGCTGCAGATATAGGAAACGCCATTCCATTAACTTGCCCTTCAACTAATGTGGTCGTAGGTGAAGGCAAGGTCCAAGGGTCGGAAAAATGATGAGTTCGGAAGAACCCCTCTCGAGAAGATTCCTTGGATGATGAAATAGCATTGATTCTTGCAAAAGGAGAGGGAAGATCAAACGTACCCATCAATGAGGAATACATCCCTACTCCTAAATTCTCAGTCGGCGGGCGAGGGTTATCCACCAAAGGAACAGTAGAGTCGGAGGTTGCTTGAGGATCGATTGGAGCATAGTCCAATTGATCAACCTTAACGATTTTCCCCTCATGAGGAAAGCAAATGACACGAAACAAAGTCGAAACAACGGCTTCCATCTCGTACACCCAGTTCCTTCCTAATAGGAGATTATAGTCTAGGTTAGCATCTACGACTTCAACTTCGATATTAACGACCTTCCCTCCAACACATATAGGAAAGGCCGGGATAATCCCATGCGGCTTGTGAGAATGGCCATCAAATGCAGTTAAGACGGTTGGTGAAGGAACAGCCGAAGGTGAACCGATAGCCTTCCAACAAGACATGGACATGACGCATGTGGAAGCTCCTTCATCTATAACGGTGCGAAAAATATTGATTTTCCGGTATGTTGACTTTACTTGAAAAGCCATATGATGAGGGAGTCTCTTTTTGACATTTGACATGTCAAAAGAGAGCACTAGAGAGTTAGCTGAATCGACTGCTCCAATGGCGGAAAGTAAAGCACTTCTCTGAGACGGACACGACTGGAGAACTTCCAAAGCGGACATAGCACATGGGCTTTGAGCCAAATCCTCCACAATGGAGTAATTTTGAGCAGCTCTAGCATTGGGGTTAATTGTCGCGCGTTTGGCGGAACTTTTCGGTATCCTAGGTACAGTCTCAACAGGAGGTCGCTCAATATGAAGGTCATTACTTCCGGGAACCGTTTTATCCTTAGATGTTTCGGCTTCACCATAATCACGTGACCGAGTAGTCACGTTAACGTTTGAACCCATCATAAAAACATTTGATGCTTTTTCCCCTTCCTGGTTGCCCCCAGAGGAGGTCCCAGGATTCGAATTCACGCCAGCAAGAAGTTGCTGCCCTTGGGGAAACGGGTTAGTCAACACAGCTTGCGAACTAGAAGTCCCTTGCTGTGCTAACAAGCGCTGAGCGTCTTCGATTTTAGGGCAAAGATGAGTTAGATGGTCTCCACTGCATAACTTGCAAGGAAACTTGACTTTCTTTCTCGACTCACCCTTACCACCACCAGCGTTGTTGCCGGATTTATTTGCATCGGGCTTCCCATCCGAGTTCTTCTTTTTACCACGTCCTTTCTTTTTCCCATCGGAATTTTGATTTCCTTTGGGGTTATTGGATTGGACGGCGTTAATGGAAGAATTTTGGGAAGCAGGAGGATTAGACATTGTGACTTGGTTGTTAGGAGCAGTTTGTAATGACAACTGCTGCAATTGATTCAGCAAGTTCACTGTAGTTGAGTCTACAGACCCCACGATACCATCCGCATGCGGACCTGGCTTTGGCTTAGCTAAATCAACCTTAGATCCAGGAGCATCTGGCAAGTACTTTTGGAGGATCCCAGACTGAGAGTAGATCAGTTCTAACTGCTGGGCCCTGAAAATGGCTTGCTCCTCAGAATAGACCCCAGACATGGAGACATCCTTGGAGATCTCAGGTTGCAAAGACTTCAAAAACCACTCTAGACGGTACTCCGGAGGGATTTCGGCTTTAATGAGCCTTTTTCTCCGTCTCCATTCCTGTATGTGATCAGAAATGTGGGTTGCCTTATCCTGACGAAAGGTAGCCAGAAGTTCAGTTCCGGCATCATAGCGGACAGGCAACTGAAAGTGATTCAAGAAGATATTAGCTAAGTCTGCGAACGATGTAAAGCTGCCCCCTGGCAACTCTATGTACCATTTAGCCGCATTACCAGTCAAGGTGCGCTGAAAAAGTCTCAACCTAACCGAATCTTCGATGAGGGAGTTAGATGAGCACCACAAATGGAATGTGGTTACATGATCGCCCGGATCTTCACCACTCTTCCCTTCGAATTTTGGGATGTCCGAAGGGAGTTTGGTTGGGACCGGAGGCCAGGCTGGATTGTATCTGATAGGGTCGTTCGTTAGCTTAGTGAGATCTGGCAAGTTTAACGTTGCCAGAAATGGAAGCCTAGGAGGACCTAGGGGATTCCACCCAGACTGGGCAGAACTCCCCAAGTTCTGAAAAGATTGTCCTGGGATTTGAGAGGCACCAGGCTGCCCCAAGTGACCAGTAGAACCAGCTGAACCAAAGGGCAAGCCTTGTGGTCCAGCAAAATTCGGAGTTTGACCAACTCCTGCCGTATAAGCTCCATAGCTTGCAAAGTTTCCTCCTATAGAATTGTAAGGAGTCGATAACCCCTGATATGGGTTCCAAGCCGAAGCGAGGGGAGGAATACTTTGAAACATGCTAACCGTGGAATACGGCCTACTTCCTTGTTGGCCAATGAATGGATTCGCAGTTCCTGCGTTACTAGCCCCAGGGTTATTCCAACCTTGGAAAGGATTGCTGCTTTGTCCTATTGAAGAAAAAGGCATGGATCCTACCGTTGGGTTGGAATGTGGAATATGACCACTTCCAAAAGGAAAACCCTGAAATGAAGCCGATCCGCCCATCATGGACGTAGCGGCATTGAACGGAACTGACGGAATACCCTGTGATTGGGTGCCAAAAAGGAAGGAACCAGTACTAAAAGCATTGGTTTGGGCATTTCCACTCGTGGACGGAATGGAGGTAGACCCAACCAAAGATGTGCTAGCAAACGATCCGAACAAGGAAGCGGAGGGGATGGAAATGGTTCCTCCCCTTGCACCGATGTTGGGGTTTGCATAGTCGCAGCACTTGTGGAAGCCATGCTTCCAGTAGTGATCATAAATGGTAAGCGCGTAGCGTAACCTGGACTCGCTGGTCTATATAATGGAGGCCCAACGTATTGCAATACTTCTGGGTAACTAGATGGTAGTGGAGAATTTGGAATCACTAATGATTCTGAAAGTTCTTCTACCTCTACGTTATCCTCCGCTTGAAAGCGAACTTGAGAAAAGACTGGAGCGTCCCTCTCTTGTTCAAAAGTACCAGGCCTTGCTTGGCCGCTAATATCCCCGAGAGGAGGATCAATCCCCGATGCGTCAGCCGGCGTGGGACGGACCCCACCGGTAGTATTCCCTCTGCGCCTTCTAGGAGAAGGCTCTAAACTAGGTGGCGAGAGACCACGAAGTCTTCGAGACCGTCTAGGAGACCGGTCAGCCACTTTGAATTTTTTGTTATGATCTTATCTAAAGACTCAAAAAATTAAAAGCTAGGCCAACTAGGAGCACAGAGCACACACTAAAAAGTTCCTAAAGATACAGCCAGTCAAACAACTTTCAAGTATTTCCGCTCCGGGTGATTGAGACCGGACACCAAAATACGAGAAAGTGAATCAAAGGGCCTTCCGAGGATAGTCTGGGATGATGAGGGCCCAGTCCTATCAGCGAAGGTATCAGAGGAAGTTACGCTGACCTCCTAACAACAGTCTGCGCCGGTGCAAGCCCCCAAGCTTCGCAAGGGTGCCCTCCGGAAGTACTGTCGAGAGTGATACAACGTCGACCTCAGGTGCCACGGGATTCCCCTCCGCAGCCACCTATGCAGATCCCTAGGAGAGGCAACTATGGGTACCAACTCGTCGCAGAAGCCAGGCGGAACAGTCGTGAGGTAAGTTCGGACAAGTAGGAGAGGGGGTATCTCTCTTCCCTGTCTTCACAGACCCTCGTGCTTAACTCCCAGATCCGGAGTCTTCCTGGTCTCCCTAACGCTATTGGATTTACTCTCTTTAATCAGACTCTTATGTTTGACGTTTTGTGTGGCCTTGGAGAGTTAACTCTCCACTCGCCTAATCCAAGGCCCTAAAATCCTAAACTTGTTGGTGTAATAACTAAAACAAAAAGTTCTAGTGGATTTTAATTAAGCGCTTGATTTTATTAGGCTGTTCTTTAAGTCAAAGGTAATGGAGGTGAAACTTGTGGTGTTTTATGGATGCAAAAGAAATTAATAAAACCTAGCTACATGCACATGCACTTTTGTTTTCGATGAATAGCAATTTCTATGAGGTTCAGAAGGCACTTGTAATATAAACAAAAAATTTTCCTTTTTCTTTTCAGACTCCACACTCACAAAAACTAACAAAACTAAATATGCCTAAAAAGAGATGCAAATCTTTCCCTAATGCAAGAACTAAATGTGGATGCACAATTCAAAGACTACTCTAAAAACAAAGAAGGAAAGTTGTTGCTTTACCAAATTTTGTCTTGCCACTGAAATGCTTAGATAGAAGATGATTTGTTACTAATCATTTCGTCCAAACAATAAAAACAAGTTTTAAGATAAAAAACAAAGCACTTTCACTTCGCAAAAAAGGAAATCAGATGAGAAGCAAGTTTAAGAAAGCGAAACTCAAAAACTTTCAAAAGATTTTCTTTCAATCAAACCAAAAAGTCTTTTTCAAAGGAAAAACTCTCAAAAATACTGACACCAATGATTGATAAACAAGCAACCAAACACTTTTGTGAATTGACACCAATGAAATGATGAAAACTCAACAAAAATAAAATGTGTTCGAAGTCGCTTTTGACAATCAAAAGCAGCAATGAAAGTCCAAGAAATCAAAAGACAAGTTTCAAGGAAATGGTAACAAACAACTTTCCCGAAACGAAGGAGCAAATGGTCATAAAAATGATTTCGTTAAGCAAACACAAATGTCATGAAAACAAAATGGACACAAAGATTTTAAGACAATCTTCCCACTCTGCCGAAACAGAGCAATCAAGATTCTTAAACAGAAACCTTGTGTGTCAAAAATCAATGACGCTTGCAATCAACGAAAAACAAGACTAGCACTCCTAGAGAGAGTTCGAAACAAGATGCCCCCTGTTAAACAGAGAACTGTCACTGGGAATTGACTGCTTTAAACTGACCCAAACCACCAGACAGACATTCAGCCAAAAGAAAAATTATAAATCTTGAAAATTATGTGATATACGCGCCTGCAATTATTTGCAGAATGCGTGTACACGCGACTGTAACTAAGGAAACCTGCGTATACGCGGGTTTACTTAGTGCAACTTGCGTATATACGCTTCTGTAATCCAGAAAAAGTGCGTATATGAAGTGTTTCAAGAAAAATAAAAAACACAAACTGAAAAACTGGAACAGCTTGGAGTTCAAGAAAATATCAAACAGTCAGAACCAACAAACAGAGGGACTGAGCCTAGATTGGCTTGAGGACTACCCAAACTAGGAACAACAAGAATGTTGTCCCCAGCGGAGTCGCCAATTCTGGTTGAAGGGAAAGTACCCCTAGAGTCCTTTGGGCTGAGACTCTACCAGACTGAAAATTGCTTATACAAAGAAACACACACACACAGCCATCTTTTTTACTTTTAAGCAAATTCTAATGTTTAGGGTACATACCTAAGGTCCTACGTCCGAGAAGACCGTTAGGGTGCAAACCCTTCTTGGAGTTCCCTTCTTCTTTCTCTGACCTGCAAGACAAACAAATCAAAGAACTCAATAGTACATGTATAGAAGTTTATGTATAAATCATCTTTATGCTATAAAGTTAGTTATAAATAATCTTTAAGTAACTACTTTCATAAGAATTCAACACAAGAATCTCATAAGCATAAAGAAAGATTATTCGGGAACAAAGACGTGTTTCTTTATATATAAAGGCAAATAAAGTACATATATCGGAAAGATATCACCTGAACACCTTCAGCAGGCTCCAAGCAAGCTTCCTCCCGGATTCGTTCCAGCCTCCAGCCTTCAACAAGAGCTCCTTCCAAGTCTTACTCAATGATGATGTCAAGGATGAATGATCACCAATACACATGGAAACAAGGGTTTCCTATGCAAAATGGGGGAAGTGCAGGATGCACCAAGGACTTCAGACCTGGTCTAAGGGAAAAATCTCAGCATAATAATCTTGCTCTCCTTTCTCTCTCCCCTTGGCCTTCCCTTTGATGTCTTTTTATACCCTCTCCAAAGTAGTTTTTTTAGTTAGGAGTTGGTTGGGAACAGTTGGGCCACGGGCACTAACAGGTGATCCAGCAGGTAAACCCGCGATCACCGCCCGAAAAAGAGGAAATTATATTTTTTTAAGTGTTTTAATAGATACACGCGGGTTGGGTATGACAGACCCGCGTGTACACGCGTTTAACACAGGGCAAAGTCGCGTACAGGGAATAAAACACTGTTTTTTAAATTTTTGGACCAGGTCTGGAAGGAGGGGTTGCCCTAGGCCATAAGTGCAGCATCACAAACCATAAGAGTGAGATTTGGAGCTATAACAACCCTCCTTGATTAGGATGACATGTTGAATAATTTAGTTGTCATATGTCTTTATATATTTATGTATAGGTGAAAACATATTTGTACTTGGTAAATAGTTGAATTTATGCCTATTTCTCTGCAAGCAAACAACTAGTACCCATGTTTAGAAACTTGGGATCCTTTTTAGCTCCTAAATTTACTACCTCATGCATCAAAGTGGGACTATGCATCTTGGCATTGGTTGGAACCTCAAACCTTAATCGAAGGTCAAAATATTTTTCAAGAAAAACCACACCTTTGGGGATGTCACCACATCATTTTGCTTGTTTCAGTTTATGTCCTTGCTTATAATGTTGATATTAATCAATATATGTGTCTTTAAAGGTGTCTTCATTATTAAGGAATTGTATTAATGACTAATCTCCATTAAATACCCATTAGTAGTTATATTATTGGGGAGAGTGGGTTTAAACACTAACTCAACTAAAAACCAAGACACAATGGTGTAAATATAGTGTCTTCATTTGCCAGAGTGTTAGTGGTGACATTGATTGATCAAGGACTGGATACAATCTTAAAATATTTAGAGGATGAAATTACACTTAATACATTTTGATGGTAACCTTTTAAATGCATAGACAAACAATGAATGATATGTCAAACTTGGTGCATGATTATCTCCAAATCTCTCTTATCTTTCAAGCACTCTACATTCATATTTTTAGCCCAAATATGAGAACTTCATATTCTGCAATGTTATCAATATACTGAAGTTCTAAGCGATAGGAGACCAGGGTCTTCTTCTATTTTTTATCAGCTAAAATACACCTTGCATCAACTCCCTGTTGCACCTTAGAGCCATCAAAATATAATTTTCATATGTTAGTATCTAATCCTAACTTATTTAGAAACTTACCATTTACACCTAAATTATTATTACTATAATTAATTACAACTAATGTACAAGATTCATATCACTAGTATACAAACATTGAAGGATGTTAAACTGAATTTCTGATTAAAAAAAAGGAGATGATTGGGCTTGATAACATCCAATATCAGTTTCCAAGAGATATTTTCCCAACGTGAGTGTACAAAATTGATTGTTTCATTTGGAACCTCCAGTTCCATCATGATGTATTTTATGTGTGAATATTTATATACCTTTACCTCATTACTATTTCCTTTGTAAATGTAGGTTTTAACCCCGTACAGAAATTACCTGCATATGAATTCTAACAACAAAAAATAAACAATGCGAGAGAATAACACATAAAACACATATACACAGAGATTTTCCCCTGGATCCCAAGACTGGGACTACCAGATTGATTTTTCATTATGTTCATGTCAATGTTACAATACATATTTATACATGCCAAAGCATCCAATACCATGGACCGAAAACCATTGCGTCCAAAACCATGAACCAAAAACCATCGCGTCCAAAACCATATGCGAAAAACCTTGCACAAAACCATAGGTAGGTTTGCCCAACCTAATATAGGGTCCAAAAAAATTTCCCCGGGGCGCTGCCCCGGACCTCATAGAGGGGGGCTACCTACCCCCTCAAACCCCCTGGCTGCGCAATCGATGCAACGAAAGGGGGGCTTCGCTCCCCCTCTAACCCCCAGTTAACTACGTGTGCTAGTCTTGGAAAGAATATAACACAACCCAACATTCTCCCACTTGTTGTTTTCTTTCCACAGCGGGCCACACGAGAGCTTAGTCATTTATCCAGCCCTGCAACGCCCATTTCTTCTCTAAACCAAGAGAACTTCTCAGAGCTCATAGATTTTGTCAATGCATCTGCAGTATTCTTCAAAGTAACAATGTAAACTTTGAAACGGGAATTGATACTGTTACCCGTTTCGTAGAGATAGCAAAAAAGTGACCTGATTTTGAAAAGGGGTGATGCAGAACACATGTTTTTTTTAGAGCATAGTTTTTGGTACTTTAATTTTTTTTATGTACATTACATTTTAGAATGGTAGTGATTTTAATGCTAATTTAAAAAAGTGGGTATTCTGCATCACACCCTTTTTTTAAAAGACCTTTTTTTGGCTTTAAATTTTCTAATGTATAAAATGTAAATAATTATTTTGTAAATTTGATAATTTTTGAAGTGGTTGTTTTCTTCATATTTTCTTGTTTTTTATTTTAATTTTAATTTTTTTGTAGTGAGGTTTTTATTGTTTTGCATTTTTAAATTAGAAGGTCGATATTTTGAATTTTCGATATTCTACATATTTATACATCCTTAATTAATTTTTCAATCCACATGAAATAATTGTTTCTAAAAAACAATAATTTTTAACAATGGACATCAAAATAACTATGTTTAACATAAATATAACTAAAAAACTACACGTTTTGATAATTTTTTGCTAGAATTGACATGTCAAAATCACAATTTTTATATGAAAATTTTAACTAAAAATGGTTAAATAATATTTTTTTAATGAATTTCATGTCAAAAAAATAATAATAATCATTCTTTTTCAAAAAATAATTATTAACTTATAAATCAATGTTAAAATCACATATTACAAATATTGAACACATAACAACCCTAATTGAGTGTTTATTCTTCTCATAAAATGTCAAAGTCAAAACATTGCAAAGCTTGATTTCCAAGCATAACTTAAATTTAATCAACAATGTCACGTAATCCAAACTCTTCGTCCTCTAGAGTTTCATCATTGTCTTCTTCCACAATATTTTCTGTTTCTTTTTGCTCATTTTCCTCTTCTAATGGATCTTTGATGTCTGCGAATCTCCCAATGTATGTCTTTCCAAACATTCCATGTAATGGTGGTTGGGGTTCCTTTGCCTTTTTTGCCACACGTGATTCACTAAAGTCCCTTTTCTTCAACCCAATTTCTTGCATTGCATCTAGAAGAAATTGAAGAGCATTAATTCTTTGCTGAATGAAATTGCACTGTACTAGATCTTTTTCAATTGCAATGCAATTTCTTCCTTTTTGAAGGCAACATGCTAGTGTTGTACCTAATTATCAAGCACAAAAGAAATAATGAACTAAATTAGTACAATGACATATTAATTAAAAAATAACATATTGAAATTCAATTCCATATAATAAAACATACCTGAGCTAGAAAATAAATCTAGAACCCAATCTCCTTCATTTGAACATATGTATATAAGATAGTTAATCAATAATTGTGGTTTTTGATAAATATTAACTATCTCTCCTTTTGCTTCTTTGCCTTCATATGTTAGTTTTCTCACAACAACATCATAAGTCAGTATTTGGCTATGACTCTTTCCGTCTACCCGATTAAAAATCATAGACATATGGCTATCATCTTTTGCCCAACTATCAATATGAATGAACTCACAATCATTTATAAACTATTGATCTTCATTGTTAAGAAGATTTGACTTTTTCCTGTAACATGAAATAGTAAAAGTTCAATTAACTTGTACATAAATAATTTTTTCAACATTAATCAAATATACATTTTAAACGTCTTACCATGTAAGCTACATCCTTGAATTTGTTTTCCCCTCGAAGCTTGACAATACCATTGCCAATTATGTGTCTGAATGAAATGTCACAAATCTCCATAATGGTGATGACATCACTTCTACAAATCCCGCAACCACTTTACTAAGAGCTTGATAAGTATAAGGGTCACTATCATAGTCAATGTTTGGAATATTGAAACCATGGGGAATATCTGCAATGACTAGGGCATAATCCCTTTTAGGTATGAGTTTAGCAATGTCTTCACAGCGCCTTGTATTACTTGATATTGAATAGTGTCTAGCCCATTCCAAATGAAATGATTAAAAGTTGGATCAAGTTGAACATTCTTAATACGTTGCTTCCTCAATCTTTCGATCTTTATTTTTTCAATAAAGGCTTTGAAAGTATCTGGCGCTCCATTATCATCCTTCCTCATCTTTTATAAAATAAGCAAATATATGTGTAAGTTATTAATTAAAAATAGTACACAGGTGAATAAAAATGAATGTGTAAATCAAGATACCTTTTTAAATGCAAGATAAAAAGCTTTTAATGTTGATGTAGAACTTGAATCTAGATAGTTGCATACAACATCATCCCAGCTATTTTCATTGAACAATCTAACCATTTGTTCTTGAATTTTCATGTAAACTTTGTGACTACATAGATAAAGTAACAAAAAGTTAATATAATGATATGTATAACAAATACTACCAAGAACAACATGTTTTATTTAAAATATAGTTATAATCTAAAATAAATAAAAATAATTCAACAAACTTATTTTTGAAATTCTTCAGACATTTCCTCCAATGATAATTCCCCTGACATTTCTTCAGACACGATATAATATTGTTTTGACAATTTTTTCATCTTTCACTCCTTGCATCGCCCTCCAAGGTGTGATAGTCATATCGTCTAGAAGCTGCTTCATTTCAGGAGCTGATTTACTGTTGCTACATATCAATGGTTTAGACTTTTTGACCCTCTGGTTTTTAATGGCAATGTCTTCCCACATGCTAAAAATCTCATCAATCAACTTCCAAACATCTCTAGTTCTAAATTCTAATTGGAAAATGTTATCGACCCCTCTGAATAAATCACTATTTTTGTTGTCTTTTCCACCTTTTAAATTGGTTGTCTCTTCAATTTGATAGCCTATTCCCATACAACATTCTTTTCAGAAATCTGCAGTAACATTTATCCTATCCCCACCACATTTTTCTTCAAATTCACTATGAATAATTCTAACCCTTTGGATGAAATTCATAGACATCCTATATTCATTATCTGAATTATGATCCCATGCCACTAACCTGGCTTATGTATTTGATAAACCAGCGTAAATGATACATTTCATTGTTTCAAAACGTGGGTTATTAGGATATTCCTTCATCAATTGTCTTTGAGGTTCTACAAAATGGTTCCCCCCAAGCACATAATAATTGTATTCAAAACATTTTGACTTATCAAATGCTTCTTTGTTGGGAACTTGAAGTGGATCAACAAGAAGCACATAACTAACCACATGAGCATATGGATTGTACCTCATCAATGCCTTCAGGTTGTGAACATGCAAATTATGTGGCTCTCTAACTTGATATTGACATTGTCCTTCACTTGCTTTATAGGTTTGCCTGACATTAAGCTAAAATGTACGACCACCATCAATTAAGTTTCTCTTTGTCAAATTCTCTCGAATGACTTTTTGTTTTGTTTTGATAATGCCGTCCTCTAAATCAGCTCCTGGTGTAATGATTTCTCTACTTTCTTTTGAAGTTTCACTAGGTTCTTGACTGTTGGTAATCACTGTTTCAAAATCTTCAACTTTACTTTTCTTCGTCATAACATTCCCAACATATTTATTCTTGGGAATATTTACTTTTGGTCTTTTACAGCTCTTCTCAGTTCCAATGTCATCTTCAGTAATGGCAACATATGCTTCACTGTCAGTTTCAACTTCATCGTCCTCAAAAGTAACTTGTTTACCCTTGCTAGATTTATCCACCAGAGGCCTTTTATGATTCTTTGGATGTAGTTTTGTAGCATCATCAATTACTACATTTTTCTTGTTTTCCATATCTTCTTCTGACGCTGAGTAAAAACTCCTGACAACTTTCATGATATCATGCTCTATGAAATGAATGCCTCCCAACCTAATTGAACAACTTTCAACAAAATTCTGCCAAAAGAAATATCATATGTCAATAAAAAACAAAGTTAAAAAATATAGTGAGACACTTTCAAGAATGAAAAATACAAATATAAATAACAATACTTACGATGTTTTGTGTCATCTCATTTATGATTTGTTTACACAACTTTGTAAATACCTTTCTCGTGTCATACAATGAATATGATAGTCGGTATTTAATCCTTTCATGTGACTTTGGAGCTTTTGTATGTAAACAACTTCAGTGTCCGGTACAGAACACATATCTATGACTCTTCCCACCACCTCAAAAATTCTGTTATCATTCGGTATATCAATATATAGATATATATTCACATTTGTGCTTTCTCTTTCTTACACATACCAGAGTCTTGATGGAAATTTCACCTCTTTTGAATTCTTCCAGCCTAAAATCATCTTCTTATCACTTGAGGCACTTGAAAGATTTGTAGCCATGAGCTTAGGTGGAGTTAGTTCACCAATGTTTCTTGAAGATGCACCTTTAAGAGTCTTTGGTCCAGAAAGATCCACAGAAATTTTCTTTGATGCCATTTTCCTGAAAAATAGAAACACATAAATCAATAAATAACAAAAACATATTAACTTAAATTGATAATGAAAATACATCATAAATTTTTTCTTTGTATAATCGGAATCGCCCAGCCATCCCTAACGAGCGGGCAAGCGAGTTAGCGCCGATCGGGTCGGTAGGCAGGCGGGAGGTCAGGTGAGGGACGGCGGGGCGGGGTGGGCAGTCGGGTGGGTGAGAGGGGGCGTGGTCAGCGAGTGGGCCGGGTGGGTGTGGGAGAGAGGGGTGCGCGGGTTTGGACAGGCGGGCACTGGGTGGGAGCAAGCGTGCGGGGTGGGGTGGGCCGGCCCCTAACCTCCCCATCCCCACCTGCACCCGGCCCCCTTCCACCCCCACGCACCCACACCGACCCTCTTCCCTCACACCCACCCGCCTCTCCCGCACCCCTCTTGCCCCCCCTCACACACTCCCTCACCCCCTCACACAAACCCACCTCTCCTCCACCCCTCTCGCCCCCCCACCTATCCGACCCCTCCCACACCCCCTCACACCTCCCACCCCCTCACACACCCCCTCACACACTAGGCACTCCCACGCACCCTCGCCCACCCGACATCCCCACACAGCCCCGCCCACGGCCTCCACCTCCCTGCCCACCCTTCCACCCGCCCTCGCCCTCCCTTGCCCTCCCCTTCTCTGCCCGCCCCCTCACCCGCACGCCCTCCTCGCCCACGCCTGCCAACGCCGGCCCCCTCACCCGCACGCCCTCTGCCCACCCTTCCACCCGCCCACGCCCTCCCCCTCACCCACACGCACCCCCTTCCCTCACCCCCCCCCCCCCTCACATTCTAAAAGGGTATGCATTAACATTCTAATGTAGAAAAAGTAAATCACGAATAAAACATTCCAAAATTAACTATGTATATATTATATGAAAGTAGTGATAATAATAAAATTCTTACATTTTATTATTTTTTTAGTCGAAACCTTCATAGATATATCTTGATTTTATATCTAATAAAAATGTAGAAGAATAAAAAATCATGTAAACATTTTGTAAACTTTACGCTCAAAATGATATTTACATCTTGATATCTACTAAACCCAAAAATCTAATACTTTCAAATTTAAAACAATTTATTTTAATATTTCATTTAATATATGTCTGATTTTTTTAATAAGTACAAAAAAAATATTTGTAATGAATAAAAAAATTGAAAATAAAAAAATATTTAACCGAAAGTAATTATAATATACCACCAAAGATTTTAAATATGAAATATATCACCCAGTCAGGCATGAAACAAAATGAACCGTGCACATTAAAAATCTTCGAAAACTTAAACATGAAAGAAGTGAATAAAATTGTTTGTAAACAGAAGGTGTATAACAGAAGTTTCCATTAATTCAAAATGAGTAACAACCATCATGAGTGACAACCCTCCACTGCCCTCCCCTTCACCCCTACGCCCTCACCCCCACCCACCCTCTCACCCATGCTCCCCCTTCCTCCCCCTCACCCGACCCCCTACCCCACTCTGCGCCCCCCCTCACCCACGCTCCCCCACCCTCCCCCTCACCCAGCTCCCTCTGCCTCACCATACTCCCTCAATGCTCCCGCCCCCGGCTTCCCCTCCGCCTGCAACTCCCCCTCCCTCAGCCCCCCATGCCCTCTCCCCTCCCCCCTCACGCCCCCTCCTCCTTCCCCACCCCATGCCCTCTCCCCCTCCCTCTCTCCCTCCCCTACCCGTGCATCCCTCCCTCCCCCCTCCCATACCCTCTCCCCTCCCTACTCCCCCTCCCGCGCCCTCTCCCCTCCCCCTCCCTCTCCCCACCCTCCCTCCCTCCCGCAGCCTGCCCTCGACCGGCGCCACCTCGGCGGCTCGCCCCCTCGCCCAAACGATGGCCGGGCGATTCCCGGAATCACCCGGCCGCCAATCGAGTGGCCCGCTCCCCTGCTCGATCGGCAGTAGGGCGATTCCTTGGTCGCGCCACCCCGGCAGCCCTCCCCCCCCCCGCCCGACCGGTGGCAGGGTGATTCTAGGAATCGCCCTACCGTCGGTCGGGTGGGGGGTCAGACCGCCGGCATGGCGCCGGCTGAGAGAGGGCCACAGGAGGGAGGGAGGGCAGGGAGGGGAAGGGGGAGGAGAAGGGGAGAGGGCACGGGACGGGGGAGGGGGAGAGGGAGGGGGATGAGGGAGGGGAGAGGGCGTGGGGAGGGGGTAGGGGGGAGGGTGTGCGGTGAGAGGGGGTGGGAAGGGTGTGTCAGGGGGAGGACACGTGGGTGGGAAGAAGGTGAGGGGGACGGCGTGTGGGTCAGGTGGTGGGAAGAGCATGGGTGGTGAGGGTGCATGAGGGAGAGGGCGTGCAGGTGAGGGGGCATGGCCAGGGGGGTCGATGTGGGGTGCGGTCGGGTGGGTGTGGGGGGGTGAGGGGGAGGGCGAGTGGGTGTGGGTGAGGGGATAAGGGCGACGTTTTCGCGTGGAGGTGGAAGGGGATGATGCAGGTGGGGATATGAGGGTTAGCGAATCATGTGGGGATGTGGGGGTGAGGGGTCTGGGGGATTGGTGGTAGGGGATGAGGGTGGCGTTGAGGGGGCAGAATGTGGAGGGGGGGTTAAGGGGGCAGGGGTGCGAGGTGTGGGTGAAGGGAGTGAGGGTTTCGGGAGGGCAGATGGAATTTAGGGGGCGAGTCGATCTGCGGCGCCCACCCTCGCAGCTCGCACGCCCACCACGGGGGTTGGGCGATTCTCAGAATCGCCCAACCCCACGATAGGTGGGCGAGCAGCCGGGCCGCCCCCACACCCCCTACCACCCCCCCACGCCCTCACACCCCGCCCGCTCGCCCAACCTCCCCGCCCACCCCGCGACACTACGACAGCTCACCCACGACTATTGGGCGATTGAGTTTGATTGGGCCCACCATGCTCACGACGGACGTAATTGTTATTTTTGGCCCAGAAAAATTATTAATTTAAATATATATATATATATATATATATATATATATATATATATTCATTAAACTAATTTAATATGAAAATTTTCAAGGAAAAAAATTTAACTTACCTTTCAATTGCGAGAATTCTTCGTTGAATATGTTGTTGATAGCAATGTAGCTGCTCCACAAATTCACGAGTCTTTCAACGATTTTCAGAAAACCTGGATGTGATGTGAGTAATAGTGATAATGAAATTTTAATATATAAGTGAAATTACGGAGATGTTTTACCGTACAGTTAATGTGGGATAATTTGTTTTAAAATATTATAAAACGAATATTGTAGAATTGTTTTACAATGGGTTGAATGTGGGATTAATTTGTTTCAGAATATATTATTAAAAAAAAAAAAAAAAATTCCAATTGTTTAGTAAATATTATATACTTTAACTATTAAAATAATTAATGTAGAAGTTGTAGTTTACAATTTTAATTTTAATGATTTATTTCATCAAAAAAATTATTTTACATTTTTCAATAAATTGTAGAGTAAAATAATGAAGGTAAATAAATCTAACAAACATTTTGAAAGGAAATATTTTTGCGAAAATTTTTGGAGGGAAATATTTTCGCGAAAATTTTTGGAGGGAAAGTTTTTGTGAAAATTTTTTGAGGGAAATATTTTTGCGAAACTTTTTGGAGGGAAAATTTCATTCTTTAAGCTATATAATATCTTTAGGAGACTCTCCATTTGTATCATTCAACATCTTCTATTTGAAAGGGATGGATTGTTCTGATAGTGAAGTTTCGATTTATACACCATCAACGTCTTCATCGTGTAACAACTCTATTCATATTGATGAATATAGTGGGAATTCTTCCACTATGAATAGAAACTCAATTCTTCCACTTAGTCCTGATTCTAAGGACTATGAGAGCAGCAATGATGAAAGAGGTGTCACGGTGTCCACTTAGTCCTAATTCTAAGGACTATGAGAGCAGCAGTAATGAAGAGCGCGATAACGAATTTCAAAAGAATGGAGTGTCAAAGTGTCCACTTAGTCCTAATTCTAAGGACTATGAGAGCAGTAGTGATGAAGAGCATGATGATGAATTTCAAAAGTATGGAGTGTCACGGTGTCCAATTAGTCCTAATTCTAAGGACTATGAGAGCAGCAGTGATGAAGAGCGGGATGATGAATTTTAAAAGATTGGAGTGTCACGGTGTCCACTTAGTCCTAATTCTAAGGACTATGAGAGCAACAATTATGAAAAGTGTGATGATGAATTTCAAAAGAATGGAGTGTCACTGTGTCCTCTTAGTCCTAATTTAAAGGACTATGAGAGCAGCAGTGATGAAGGATAGGATGATGCACTTAGTCCTAATTCTAATGAGTATAAAGGTAGCAGTGACAAAGGACAGGATGTAGCATCTTCAATAAGTAAACAGTCACATTTTTTACATAGTCCTAATTCTATGGACTATGAGAGTAGCATTGACAATGCACATGAGGAAGAATATCCATTAAACATCGAGTTAGATTTTCCATTCAGTCTGAATTCTAAGGACTACGATAGTAGCACTGAAGAAGGGGAAGATGAAGAATATCCTCCAAGTCAATATTTGAAAAGCAGAGCTGATCATAGTGTGGATAACATTCCTCTTAATGATGATGAAAATCCTTATACAAATGACGATCCAATGCTGGAGATGTTGCCAAGAAATATTGTATCGAGGAGTAGGAGCAGACCTTTTCGTATCAATGCAAGCTGTTCTAGTTATACAAGGAGTAGAGTAGAATATATGACGAGAAGAAGTTCTATCAGCGCTCTCATTTCAAGTGAATGTTGCCAAAAATATTTCTTGAAACATATGGATTTCAAATTTTCATTAGAAAGCAGGAAGAGATATTTTTCAATGAATAAAAGCATGCAAAATTCATATTTATTTGGGTGCATGCAATCTGCATTGTCAGGTTATGATTATCATATTGGGACTTTATTTATCTGTAGAAAAGCTTTCAAAATGTTTCATTCGATTGGGAACTTTCATCTCTCAAGAATTCAAGAAAATTTGGAAAAGGATCCCACATTTTATTCAGAAGTACATCACAAAAGACAGTTTGGGCCATTATCAAATACTGCAATGTCATGGATGAAAGATTTCTTTTCAAATCATGGAGAGTGTATGCCAAATAGAGAGACAATACATATTCCAAATAATTTTTCAAGACGAGAAATCTACAACTTATACAAAAAATATGCAAAAGGTGCTGAGGGACGTGGCCGGTTTATTACATATCAATATTTTGTGAAAGTATGGAAGAAAGAATTCAACAATGTCTGTATTCCTAAGAAGACAAGGATGGGGATTTGCAGTACATGTGCTTCTCTTCAATAAAAAAGGGACAAATGTGAAGAGTCAGAAAGAGGTAAGCATTCATAACTTTAACTCTTAAAATTGTATAGTCATCAACTATGAAAAAATATTTCTTAATGAATTTCTTTTATGTTGTGTAGATTTAATTGTCAAAGAACTTCAGGATCATCGCGAACAACAAACAAACGAAAGGAAGAAGTTGTACAAGAATCGAAAGAAGTGTTATGATAATCCAAATAAATATTTGGGTTTGATAATTGATTGTATGGACCAAAAGAAAACACTTTTACCACATTTTGTTTGCACACCCAAAAATTTACAGGAGGAAAATTTTATTCAGTTTTACTTGGTCGGTTGTATGGTCTTCAATGGGAAAATGTTGCCAAGGGTGTACTTCACAGCTCCAAATATTCATAATGATGCAAATCTGACCATAACCATAATTCATGATGTGATTTCTCATTGGTCTGGTAATCTTCCTGAAGTTTTGTATCTACAATTAGAAAACACTTGCCGTGAAAACAAAAATCAGGTTGTTTTTGGATATCTAAACATTCTTGTTGAATTGAGAATTTTTCAAAAGGTAAAGGTTGGTTTCCTTCTTGTTGGGCACACTCATGACCATATTGATCAGATGTTCAGTTGTTTTTCAATCACATTGAGGAGAAAGGAAGTTGGGAGCTTTCCATCACTAATTGAATGTATTAAGAAATCATACATGCCAGAGCCTACTTTTGATGTGTTGGAAGAAACTGTTGACATGCGAAGGTTTATTCTGGGATCATATGGTGAGGGGAAATGCGTTGAACAACTTAATGACATTAGCTTCCAACATCAATTTCGTATCAAAAAACTTGATGGGAAAACACTAATATGGGGAAAGAAGTATTCAACTACTGTAAAATGGGCACCGTCATCAGGTTTGCAATTTTTGAAGTTCATTCCAAATCATCCAATATTTGCATCAAAAATATTGTTATTACAATCAGTTGGTGAGGTTCAGAATGCACGCAGACAGAATAGAGATATAAATTATTCTGATTGCCCGGAAGAAATTAAAAAATGTATTAGATATACATATGATTACTTTGACATTGTTGATTCAGTTTCGTGGGAGTCATTTTTCAATAATCAAAGTGATATCATTTTAACAATAACAAATGAAGATATACCTTTGAAAAATCCATTTATTTGGCCACAAAATGTGTCAAATGAACATGAGGAAATAAACATTGTTGAACAGCAACAATCTCAAGGTATTATTAATTCTTCACAGGCAATGGAAAGAGAGATGTATATTGGTTCCAGAAGATCTCATGCACAACGTGAAGCCATGGAAGACCTTTACAAGGGTTCAGTATAGGATATTAAGGAGGGTTGCATGATTGCAATGCTAGTAGATGGAGATCCCAATGGATATCCATTCCAGGTTGCTAAAGTTATAAAGGTCTTTACAAAAAATGAGGATGTTACAAGTGTTGAAGTACATTGGTATGCCACAAATACACACTCATTCAATGGTGTGTATAAGCCAAAGATGGTAGTTGACAAAAAAAATGGCGGAAAGAGAAAAAGAAAGGGTACAAATATAAATCGCCGCCGCACAGACATATTGAAGTTGGAGGATGTTGACATACTTGTTTATGACTTCAATTTAACAAAGAGAGGAACTCTTCGCTTCAAGAAGATAGAGATTCTGAAAGGTTTGTTACCAGAAGGAACAGTGTTGAGATGGGAGTCTGCTAAAACCGGTCGTAGATCTAGAAGAATTTTGAAACCTGAAATTTTGGGCATGTATGTGGACTCAGATGGGGCACTAGTTGATGAAAGAGAAGAGTATGGAACATCTTCATCATCATCCAGTCACTCATCTGAAGATGTGAATTCTGATGGTGTGCAAGAAAATATGAGTGATTTTGAATAATTGTTTAAGACAGTTTATATAACTGATGTATGCATCATATCTTCAAATAAAATTAATGATTCCCATATGGTGTTAAATGAGAATTTATGAGGCATTTTTATGTTGTTGGATTATATGTCTTAATTATGATAAATTTTATTGTTTAAAATATCTACAATGCAATATTAAATTAGAGATATAATGTATGTTTTATTCAATATACAAATAATGACTTTTAAATTCATTTAGTAATGTAATTTGTTCATAATGTCATGGTTTTTTAATTTTAAAGTTGAAAAAATTTCAATTTCTTTTGTATTTAGCATGATATGGTTGAAAACATGTTGAATTTATACTTAGGAAAGAAAATGATATTCTACCAAAAACATTAATGTGTTTTTTTCCTCATAAACAACTTTCTTTGGCACATAAAAATTTGGTTTTACTAGCATTTTTTTTAAATTTTGAAAATTGACCCTAAAAAAAAAATCATCGTTCCAGTATCATCACTTTCTTTTTGAAGCTATATTTTGCACGAAAATTTTATAGTAAATTTCGTAGTCACTGCCATTTTTAAAACGTGTTCAAAATTGACGCCTAAAAGATAAAAACAGCGTTCCAGTATACACACTTTTCATTTTCAGCACTATTTTTGATGTTTTTTCGGGGTTTTTTGGCCGAAGTTCCCGTTTTGAGTTTATATTTCCTATTTCAACGTTTACATTGTTAAGTGTCCACCTTTACCAGCAACACATTTTTTTCTTCTATCATATCCCTCACAATGTGATACTGAACATCAATGTGCTTTGTCTTTGAATGGTAAGCAGGGTTCTTTGCGAAGAAAATTGCACTTTGGCTATCATAGTCTATCCTTATAGCTCCCTGTACTAACCCCATACTTGAACACAATCTCTGAAACCAAACTGCTTCCTTGCTTACATGAGTGGCTGCCATGTATTCCGCCTCTGTAGTTGATAGTGCCACTACATATTGTTTCTTACTCATCCAACTGATTGCACCTCCAAATAGGTTAAACACATACCCACTTGTAGATCTTCTCTGATCTAGATCTCAAGCCCAGTCGGCATCAACAATGCCATGAATATCCATCACTCTATCCAATCCTAGTCTTCCTGGATAGCAAAAACCATAATCACTAGTGCCATGCAAATACCTGAAAACCCGCTTCACTACTGTCCAGTGCTCCTTCCCTGGTTTTTACATAAACCTGCTCAATACTCCCACTACATGTGAAATGTATGGTCTAGTACAGACCATTGCATACATCAGGCTACCGACTGCACTTGCTTATGGAACACGGAACATGTCCTCTTCCTCTTCTTGTATCTTGGGACACTGTTTAATAGATAACCTTGTTAGTCTCAGTCTTTCCAGCCTTCCTCCAGTGATCAAATATGCTCTTACAAAGTGGTCCCAGAGTGTCAAGGTCAAATTTTGTCATTTCAAAGAGTTTTCAAGCAAAATTTGGTCACTAGGCATTAGGTCTAGGGTTTGCTTTCACTCCTTCTAAAGTTGTCCAAATGTCGGTCTATGTCATTATTCAGCTGAGTCTATCATCATTCATGGGGTTTTCATTATCATCTCAGTGTCTAATGAGTCATTTTACACCTTGTTCATGCTTCAGTTGCACCTAGGCAAGGTCATTTCCCTCTCCTAGGGTTTTGAAAGCTAATTTCTTTTGAATGGTCAAATCACTAGCAAAACTTGTATCCAGATGTTCATACACCTTCCCCTATCCTTCATGTACCTTATTAAACACTTCCCATCCCTTAGATCTGCCAAATTCCTCATTTTTGCACAAACCCTAGTTTCTAGCTACAACCTGGCAATTTTCTAGGTTGGGCCTGTGTTTTGCCCTTTTGGACCCCTTCCGCTAACTCAATCTCCACGATTCTACTTTCCCCTACTTTCTAACATCCCTCCCTACTTCCAAAAATTTCCTCAAGAATTTAGAAGCCCCTTATCCCCTTCATTTCGCTTCATTTCGACAAAATCCCTTGTTCCACACATCAGGATACGTTGCACTCAAATAATGTTTCAGAGAAATAGAAGATGAATTTTGGAAAACTGAGAGAGGTTTTTGTCCAAAACATGCCAAGGAAGACAAACCTCCTTCATGTTTTGCACAGGTGTCATGATTTGAGAGAAATGTCAAGAATACCGTTGCCTCAGGAGAATCAAAGACACCTCTGAAGTGACCTTGGGAAAATCCCGTTTTCTCCTAGCTTGGTTGGCCAAATGATTTTCTTGATGGGTAAAATGATAACTAGACACAAATATCTTTCCAATTAGCTATCATGAGCTCAATTTGGGGTTGAGGAAGGCATTCAAAAGTTGACTGCAACAGCACTCTTCCTTGAGGCAGCCTCATTTGGCACTTTTTGACCAGTCTTGGGAGATTTGATTTTTGACAAGTGAAATGAACTCAAAATTTAAAAATTTTAGTTGGGATGGAAAGTAGACTTAAATACCTTTACAACGAGCTATTCTGCACCCAATTCCGACACCGGGAAGGCCTCCAAAAGCCTCCTGCAAAAGCGCGACCCGTTCAAGCCTGCGCGCGACCTGTTGGGTGAGCGCGACCCATCAGAGTGCCTTTGCCAGTGCAAAAATTACACGGGCGTGACCCGTTGGGTGCGCGCGACCCGTTTAGCCTTGCGCGTGACCTGTTGGGAATTCTTTCACCAAAATTCGCCTGCAAGCTGCAAAACAACTCCGGATTGCTTCAAGGTTGCAGGTAGGCCTCCCATCATTAAAATACATTGTTTGCCAAAGCTTGAAAAGCATGAGGATGTATTTTAAAGTCATCATTTTGAAATAATGAGTCCAATGTATATTTGCTTAAGAAACTCAAAGTGTTAGTAAGGCTAGGGTTTGTCTTGCTGTTTTCAAGGTCATCCTTTTCACCCCCACTTTTTCCCTACATGCCATTTCCACCTCCCTCATCATTTTTACTCAATCTCTCTACCAAAAATACCAAAAGCCCTAAAACCCTATCCCTATTCCTAAAAATCAAGAATCTAATCCTAAACCCTGTTTCTCATAAAAACTTTGCAAATGATAATTGTGTGATGGGGTGTATCATGATTCCTACCCTTAAACTCCCTATTTCATATATTTTTCCCAATTTCCCTTAAAAGTCTCCCTTCCCTAAAATTTCCCTTGTGCTATTTGTCCCCTTGAAACAGCATTTCAACAATTAAACTAGCAGATTTTTTAGCAGAAGCAACAGTACATTCCAGCCACTTTGCTCTCAAAACCATGTCAGAAACCGAGACCGACTATGAGCAAACTGATGACCGTGAGTCGACTCCGGAGGTTGAGGTACAAAGGAGGCCTCACAGGGGTGGTAAGAGTGGTCACCATAAGAGAGAGGAGCCCACCTCTTTTACCGATTTGCAGGCTTGTCCAATTGCAGTCACATGTTTCCGCTATCTGTCATGTTATGAATTTTGTGAGAGGATCTCTCAAATCCAGCATCATAGGGAATTGGCCCGCTTGTTTGTTTTGCATTTGCATGATGGGCATGTGAACCTGGCAGGGGTGGATTTTACATTGACACCTGAGATGATTGCCCAAGCAACATGGATACCTAATGTTGGAGCAGCGCAACAAGCAACTTGAGGAGGAGCACACTCTAGATGAGTTGAGGAGGATCCATGAGAACCGCAACTTGGCTCGAAAGAGACCCGGCGATTTGGTACCCGTTAAGCGAGAGGCTATGCTTCTCTGGGTCAATGCTCATTTGGAGAGGTTGCTGGCCAAGGCCAACCAAGATAAGGACTTGCTCAGGAACATGAAAAATCACTATTGGGCACGAATGCACGTATGCAAGGCAAAAATGAAGGTGCTCCAAAGACGGTTGGCCAAAGCACAAAAACGAAGGAAAAGGTCTGATCCCCTCCATATCTTGGTTGAGGCTTCTTTGAAGGAGCATGGTGCTAAATAACTCAACTCCAACACAAATTTCAAAAAAAATTGAGCATTTTGGGTCAATTGTGATTTTTTCTGGCAAAAAACAGGTTTTCTTCACCGATGCGCGCGACCCTTTCTTTTGGCAACTCCATTTTGGAAAAACTCAACATTTCTAGATTTGTCATGGACAATTACACTTTCTCAGCCATTACCAAGAAATTTCACCAAGTTTTGGGCCTCCAGAAAGTCAAAAAACAAGCAAAAAATGACTTTCTGCCACATTTTTGACACACAGGACGCAGTCTTGGGAGATTGAAATTTTGGAGGGGAAAATGACAACCAAATTCAGAAATTCCACTTGGTTTGGAAAGTAGACATCTAGACCTTTCCATCAAGCCCACTTTTGCCTCATTTGGACACCAGGAACTGCCTCAAAGGTGCCTCCAAAGGCGCGCAACCCATCCAGGAATTGCGCGCGACCCATCAGGCAGTTTGCACAGGAATTCAACCTACAGCTCAGCAAAACGCAGTTTTGACTGGATTTGACTTTTTGGAGTTGATTTTCATCCTCCTTGTTGTAAATGGTGTAATTTTATGATGTTTAGACACTTATTTACCTATTCTAGAAGATTCATTCATGAAATAGCAAACATTTAATGAATGAATTGGTTTCCTAGCTTATAGAGGCAAGTTGTTTTGACTGCCTAGATTTTAGTGCTCAGTTTAGAATTGGTTGAAACAGCTCCTAGAAGGATGAGCTCGACCCCTAGAGGCTAGGGAATGGGTTGGCATGGTCTATATTATGTATTTTCTCAATCATTTTCATGGTTGGAGAGGTTGGACTCTTGAGGGAGAAGATCTTATTGTATTACTCACTGTATCTCTGCAATTTTTGGCAAAGGAAGACCAGGGTTTTGCAGTCCTTTTTGGGATTCTTGTGGTCACATGTGTTGATGGTGTGTTTCTCTTTGTACTTGTAAGTGTGTTATGTGAATCATTTCCTTACTTTTCCTTCTGCAAATTAGGCAAATGAAGTGTTAAAGTAGAATTCATGATTGTCATGCTCTGCTTTTAAGTTTGCTTAATATCAATGTTTTCAACTGTTTAAGGGGAATTCAAGGTTATTGCTTGCTCTCCTTAACTCCTCACCGGTCATTCTCATCCATTCACCTCTATCAAAGGCATCAATACTATTTCCTACCTCGCCCCAAAGAACCCCCTGCAGAAACTGTGTCCAAATCCCCGCACCAAAATTTGCCCTTCCCCAACTTTCCACAAAAACCCTAAAAATCCCAAATTAAACCTTTTGATCAGTTTACTAGCCTAAAATCAGTGTTTCCTCATTGGCTATCTTGCCCGTTGAAGATCTTTACCGAGATAGACCGGAGAGAGCCCTCTCCTGCCCCGTAGGGCTAGCTACGAGGCTAAGTGGTTTGATGTTGCCTTGAAGTTTACCTTTCTCAGCCTGAGGTGAAATTTCAAGCGCTAACAAACCTCACACCTACAGGAATAAAAACCTTCACCAGTTTACTGTCCTGCATATTAAGACTTTGTAGTATTGTCTCGACATACTTCCTCTGGTTTAACCAGAGCTTCCTCTTTTCCCGTTCTCTTTTAATTTCCATGCCAAAAATATCGTTTGCAGCATCTTTCATGTCGAATTTGGAGGACAATTGGGTCTTCAAATCTTGGATAATTTCTTTGTCATTTCCAACCAGAAACATATCATCCACATACAAGACCAGATAGATAACACGGTCATTAATTAATTTAAAATATACACAGTGATCTGCTTTGCTTCTGGTGAAGCCAAGTCCCCATATAAATGTATCAACTTTCTGATACCACATCCTTGGTGACTGTTTTAACTCATACAGAGACTTCTTTAACTTACATACTAGTTCTTTCTTCCCTTCACCACAAAGCCTTCAAGTTGCTTCATGTAGATCTCCTCTTCCAGATCCCCATGAAGAAATGTTGTCTTCACATCCATCTGTTCCACCTAAAAATCAAAAGAAGCAACAAGAGATAAAAATAATCTAATAGACGCTATCTTGACAACAGGAGAAAAAATATCACCAAAATCAATTCCTGATACCTGGGAATAAACTTTTTCTACCAACTGAGCTTTGTATTTCTCCACCTTTCCTTCTGCATTTGTCTTCTTCTTGAACACCCATTTGCTGCCAATGGGTTTCCTTCCAGCTGGCAACTCCACCAGATCCCAACCCTCATTTTTGTGCAAAGATGCCTTTTCATCAACGATGGCCTCTTTCGAGAGTTTGCCATTCTCAGAATCTACTGCTTCCTTCACAGTTCTGGGATCATCATCAGTAATAGATAAAGCAAAATTTGAATAGAAAGCGAATGGACTATACCTTTCTAGCTACCTTCTTTCTCGAACTGATCTTCTCACAACCGGAGTTTGTGAATCTTCATCTTTTGATTCCTCCTCTGTTGTAGAGTTTGATTCTTCCTCTAGCTCAAACTCTATCTTCTCAGGTTCTTTTGATGGGACTTCATGTTTAATAACATATTTCACCTCTCTTAACACCACATCTCGTCTGTACACAACCTTCCTTGTTACTAGGTTCCAAAGCTTATAACCCTTTAAACCATCCTTATACCCAATTGTTGGGTAGTGTCATATTCTTTCCATGACTAGCCCACATAGTTAACCGGGGGGTTAGAAGGGTGGTAGAGCCCCCCCTTCATTGCGACAATTGCGTAGCGGGGGGAGTCATAGGGGGTTTCATGGGTTTAGGTTTTGGACCCTATGTTAGGTTGGGCAGACCTACCTATGGTTTTGTGCATGATTTTTGCACATGTTTTTGGACGTGATGGTTTTTGGTCCACGGTTTTGGATGCGATGATTTCCGGTCCATTTTATTGAATGCTTCGACATTTATAAATATGTATTGTAACATTGAAAGGAAAATAATGAAAAATCAAGCTGGTAGTCCCGGTTTTGGGATCCAGGGGAAAATCTTTGTGTATATGTGTTTTATGTGTTATGCTCTCACATTGTTTATTTTCTGTGTTTTAGGATTCATATGCAGGTAATTTTTGTACGGGGTTAGAACCTACATTTGGTATCAGAGCAGTTTTGGCTTCAAGGGGACGCCTTTGTTGCTGAGGGGTTTCGCTCGGGCCTGTTGTAGACCCTGTTCAGTGGGAGATCTGCAAGATCAATTATGGTGGTGAAAGAAGATGGTGAGCAATGGAAAGATAGAGATCGAGAAATTTAATGGTCAGAGTTTTGAGTTGTGGAAACTCAAGATGGAGGATCTGTTGGTGGATAAAGATCAGTGGATCATGGTAGATCCAGGTACTAAACCAACGGGAGTGTCCGGTGAAGAATGGAAGAAGTTAGATCGAAATGTAAAGAGCACAATACGATTGTGTGTCTTAGATTCAGTATTGTTGAATGTATCAGGGGAAGCTACGGCTAAGGCCTTGTGGAACAAGTTAGGGACTTTGTACCAATAAAATCTCTGGGGAATAAATTTTTCCTGCAGAAAAAGTTGTATAACCTGAGGATGAAAGATGGAGACTCGATGACAGAGCATCTTGGCACATTTAACACTGTGGTAAGTCAGTTATTATCTGTTGATATTAAAATTTCATATGAAGATAAGTGCATCAATTTGTTGTGTTCTATACCAGATTCGTGGGATAGTCTGGTTATTGAAATAGGTAGCAATACAACTACCTTGCAGTTTGATGAAATAGTCTCATCCTTGCTGAAGGAGGAGATGAGACGAAAAAATATGTAGAGCTAGAATGGTGATGCCTTGTCTGTACGAGGACGGTCCTAGAACAGAAACAAAAATAAGCCATCGAGTCGGAGATCTAAGTCTCCAGGAAAACCTGTAAAGGTAATTTGCTAGAAATGCGGAAAGGAAGGGAACTACAAAAGGGACTGTAAATCTAAAGCTCCTGACAAAGGAAAGGGATCTGATGGTGCTCCTTCTGCAGAGCTGAAAACCACCTCGGATGAAGGTGGGGATATGTACTTGGCTTATTCAAGTACACATGTAGATCATGAGGCATGGTTGATTGACTCAGGTGCATACTTTCACTTCACTCCCCATAGAGAGTGGTTCTGCAAGTATGAGAAATATGATGGTGGTGATGTCTTCTTGGGCCTTCGAATACTTCATGGTAAAGGTATGGTAAAAAGTATGAGTAATAGCTCTCTGGATTTTGATTTCTATGAAAATTCTGTATATGGGAAGCAGAATCGGGAGAGTTTCCCCTATGGTGGTAAGAGGGCGAAACAGATATTAGAGCTTGTGCACAGTGATGTGTTTGGACCTATGAAGGTTCCATCACTGGGTAAGTTTGTGTACTATGTATCATTTATAGATGACTTCTCAAGGAGTACATGGATATATTTCCTTAAGAAGAAATCTGAAGTCTTTGACAGGTTTAAAGAATTTAAGGCTCTGGTGGAAAACCAAAAAGAGAAGAAGATAAAGGTGATGAGGATAGATAATAGTGGAGAGTTTTGCATTAAGGATTTTAAAGAATTATGTAAGAAGTGTGGTATAGCACAACAGAAGACTACTCCAAATACACCTCAGCAAAATGGAGTTGCAGAAAGAATGAAAAAGACATTGATGGAAAGGGCAAGAAGCATGCTCAGTGGTGCCGGGTTAGGATAAGAATTCTGGGTAGAGGCAGTGGAGACAACATGTTACCTGGTCAATAGATCACCTTCATCAGTGTTGGAGGATAAGACTCCACAAGAGGTATGGATTGGTAAGAAACCCTCTCTTTCGCATCTGACGGTATTTGGATGTGATGCATATATACATGTTCCAAAGGAGAAACGAACCAAGTCGGATAGTAAATCTGAAAAGTGCATCTTTATTGGGTATAAGGATGGTTTAAAGGGTTATAAGCTTTGGAACCCAGTAACAAGGAAGGTTGTGTACAACTGAGATGTGGTGTTCAGAGAGGTGAAAGATGTTATTAAACATGAAGTCCCATCAAAGGAACCTGAGAAGATAGAGTTTGAGCTAAAGGAGGAAGAATCAGACACTACAACAGAGGAGGAATCAGAAGATGAAGAGCCACAAACTCCGGGTGTGAGAAGATCAGTTCAAGAAAGAAGGCAACCAAAAGGTATAGTCCATATACTTTCTATTCAAATTTTTCTTTATCTATTACCGATGATGATCCCAGAACTGTGAAGGAAGTAGTAGATTCAGAGGATGGAAAACTCTGGAAAGAGGCCATGGTTGATGAAATGGCATCTTTGCACAAAAATGAGGCTTGGGATCTGGTGCATTTTTCGGCTGGAAGGAAACCCATTGGCAGCAAATGGGTGTTCAAGAAGAAGACAAATGCAGAAGGAAAGGTGGAGAAATACAAAGCTTGGTTGGTAGCAAAAGGTTATTTCCAGGTGCTGGGAATTGATTTTGGTGATATTTTTTCTCCTTTTTCCAAGGTAACTTTGATTAGATTACATTTATCTATTTCTGCTACTTTTGATTTTGAGGTAGAATAGATGGATGTGAAGACAACATTTCTTCACGGGGATCTAGAAGAGGAGATCTACATGAAGCAAAATGAAGGTTTTGCGGTGAAGGGTAAGAAAGAAATGGTATGCAAGTTAAAGAAGTCTCTATATGGGTTAAAATAGTCACCAAGGATGTGGTATCAGAAATTTGACACATTTATACGGGGAATTGGCTTCACTCGAAGCAAAGCAGATCAATGTGTGTATTTTAAATTAATTGGTGACCATGTTATTTATCTGGTCTTGTATGTGGATGATATGTTTCTGGTTGTAAATGACAAAGAAATTATCTAGGATTTGAAGACCTAATTGTCCTCCAAATTCGCCATGAAAGATCTTGGCGCTGCAAACTATATTTTGGGCATGGAAACTAAAAAAGACTGGGAAAAGAGGAAGCTCTGGTTAAACCAGAGGAAGTATGTCGAGACAATACTACAAATGTTTAATATGTAGGATAGTAAACCGGTGAAGGTTCCTATTCCTGTAGGTGTGAGGTTATCTACTGAATAGTGTCCCAAGACACAAGAAGAGGAAGAGGACATGTCCCGTGTTCCATATGCAAGTGCAGTCGGTAGTCTGATGTATGAAATGGTCTATACTAGACCAGAAATTGCACATGCAGTGGGAGTATTGAGTAGGTTTATGTCAAAACCAGGGAAGGAGCACTAGACAGCAATGAAGCGGGTTTTCAGGTATTTGTGTGGCACTAGTGATTATGGTTTGTGCTACCAAGGAAGACCAAGATTGGATAGAGTGATGGATATTCATGGCTTTGTTGATGCAGACTAGGCTAGAGATCTAGCTCAAAGAATATCTACAAGTGGGTATGCGTTTAACCTATTTGGAGGTGCAGTTAGTTGGACAAGTAAGAAACAATCTGTAGTGGCACTATCAACTATAAAGGTAGAATACATGGCAGCCACTCATGCAAGCAAGGAAGCAGTTTGGTTACAGAGATTGTGTTCAAGTATGGTGTTAGTACAGGGAGCTATAAGGATAGACTGTGACAGCCAAAGTGCATTTTTCTTGGAAAATAACCCTACATATCATTCAAAGACAAAGCACATTGATGTTGAGTATCACTTTGTGAGGGATATGGTAGAAGACAAAAAGGTATTGCTAGTAAATTTGGACACTCTGAAGAATAATTCAGATGAATTGACAAAATCTGTGAGCTCTGAGAAGTTCTCTTGGTGTAGAGAAGCAATGGGCATTGTAGGGCTAGATAAATGACTAAGCTCTCATGTGGCCCCCTATGGAAAGAAAACAACAAGTGTGAGAATGTTGGGTGGTGTTATATTCTTTCCACGACTAGCCCATGTAGTTAACCAGGGGGTTTGAGGGATGCAGGTAAAATCTCTGTGTATATGTATTTTATGTGTTATGCTCTCACATTGTTTATTTTCTGTGTTTTAGAATTTGTATGCAGGTAATTTCTGTACGGAGTTAGAACCTACACCAATAAAGATGCACTTTTCAGATTTACTATCCAACTTGGTTCTTTTCTCCTTTGGAACATGTGCATATATATCACATCCAAATACCCTTAGATGTGACAGAGAGGGATTCTTACCAGTCCATACCTCTTGTGGAGTCTTATCCTCCAACGCTGATGAAGGTGATCTATTGACCAGGTAACATGTTGTCTCCACCGCCTCTACCTAGAATTCTTGTCCTAACCCGGCACCATTGAGCATGCTTCTTGTCCTTTCCATCAATGTCTTATTCATTCTTTTGCAACTCCATTTTGCTCAGGTGTGTATGGAGTAGTCTTTTTCCGTGCTATACCACACTTCTTACAGAATTCTTCAAATTCCTTACTGCAAAACTCTCCACCGTTATCTGACCTCAACACCTTTATCTTCTACTCCGTCTGGTTTTCCACCAGAGCCTTAAATTCTTTAAACCTATCAAAGACTTCAGATTTCTTCTTAAGGAAATATATCCATGTATTCCTTGAGAAGTCATATATAAATGATACATAGTACACAAACTTACCCAGTGATGGAACCTTCACAGGTCCAAACACATCACTGTGCACAAGTTCTAATATTTATTTCACCCTCTTACCACCAGAGGTGAAACTCACCTGATTCTGCTTCCCATATACACAATTTTCACAGAAATAAAAATTCAGAGAGCTATTACTCATACCTTCTACCATACCTTTACCATGAAGTATTCGAAGGCCCTTCTCTCCATTATGTCCAAGCCTTTGATGCCATAGCATGGTCTTCTCTCCAGAGACCACTAGATTTTCTAGTCCACTTTCAGGAACCACAGAACTATTTCACCCATCAACAACAGTGATACCTTGCAGCTTGTACAGAGTTCCAATATGAACTCCCCACATCAATACTAGTGCTCCTTGAACCATCTTGTAGGTATCCTTCTCGAACACTGTTTTTACACATGCATCATCCAACTTGCTTATGGAAATCAGATTTCTGGCCAATGCAGGAATATGCAGAACACCCGGAAGTCTTCTAACCCTTCCACCTTGCAACTTCAACTTTACTTTTCCGCGACCAACGATTCTAGCCTTCGTGTCATCCCCTAAGAAGACATCACCACCATCATATTTCTCATACTCGCAGAACCACTCTCTATGGGGAGTGAAGTGAAAGGATGCACCTGAGTCAATCACTCATGCCTCACGATCTACATGTGTACTTGAAGAAGCCAAGTACACATCTCTGCCTTCATCTGAGGTGGTTTTCACATCTACAGAAGGAGCATCATCAAATCCCTTTCCTTTGTCAGGAGCTTTAAATTTACAGTCCCTTTTGTAGTGCCCTTCCTTTCTGCATTTCCATCACACCACCTTTACAGGTTTTCCTGGAGATTTAGATCTCCCTCTAGATTTAGATCTCCCACTCGATGACTTATTTTTGTTTCTGTTTTGGGACCGTCCTCGTACAAACAAGGCATCACCATTCTGGCTCTCCATATTTTTTCGTCTCATCTCCTCCGTCAGAAAGGATGAGACTATTTCATCAAAATGCAAGGCAGTTGCATTGCTACCTATTACAATAACTAGACTGTCCCACGAATTTGGTAGAGAACACAACAAACTGATGCACTTATTTTCATCTGAATTTTTAATATTAATAGATAATAACTGACTTACCATAGTATTAAATGCGTTTAGACGCTCTGTCATCGAGTCTCCATCTTTCATTCTCAGGTTATACAACTTTCTCCATAGGAATAGTTTATTCACCAGAGACTTAGATTGGTACAAATTCCCTAACTTGTCCCACAAAGCCTTAGCCGTAGCTTCCCTTGATACATTTAGAAATACTAAATATGAGACACACAATCATATTGTGCTCTTTGCGTTCCGATCCAACTTCTTCCATTCTTCATCAAACACTCTTGTTGGTTTAGTACCTAGATCTACTACGATCCAATGATCTTTGTCCACCAACAGATCCTCCATCTTGAGTTTCCACAAATCAAAACTCTGACCATTAAATTTATCGATCTCTATCTTTCCACCACTCGCCATCTTCTTTCACCACCAGAATCGATCTCCCAGATATCCCACTGAACAAGGTCTACCACAGGCCCGAGTGAAACTCCTCAGCAACAAAGGCGTCCCTTGAAGCCAAAACAGCTTTGATACCAAATGTAGGTTTTAACCCCGTACAGAAATTACCTGCATACGAATTCCAACAGCAGAAAATAAACAATGCAAGATACTAACACATAAAACACATATACACAGAGATTTTCCCCTGGATCCGAAAACTGGGAGTACCAGATTGATTTTTCATTATGTTCCTTTCAATGTTACAATACATATTTATACATGTTGAAGCATCCAATACCATGGACCGAAAACCATCGCATCCAAAACCATGGACCCAAAGCCATCGCGTCCAAAACCATGTGTGAAAAACTATGCACAAAACCATAGGTAGGTCCGCCCAACCTAATATATGGTCCAAAAAAAATTTCCCCAAGGCACTCCCCCAGACCCGTAGAGGGGGGCTACACGCCCCCCTCAAAACCCCCGGACAAGGGGGGCTGCTGCCCCCCCTGTGACCCCCCCACTACGTAATCGGTGCAATGAAGGGGGGCTCCGCCCCCCCTCTAACCCCCTAGTTAACTACATAGGCTAGTCATGGAAAGAATATAACACAACCCAACAATAAAGTAGCTAAATGTGGGACTATTCTGTAGCCAAAATATCCACATATTTTCTATGTGTTGGCATTATGATGCATGTGTTGTACTTGATGGCAAACAACTCATAGAAGATCAACTCACTTATATATATCTAGATGAATCTACGGAAGAGATATCAGATGACAATTCTCAGTATGACAAGTCCAAAGGAGGAGATTGTTGGCGTTATGAGACAAGTGTTGTCCTTGATGGCAAATCACACAAATGATAAATTATAGTGCAGCAAATTTATTTGTTAAATTATAGTGCAACAAAGTTTCCTTCATGTAGAGAAAAGTTCACGCACTTTTATGCAGAGAAAATTTTATTCCATGTAGAGAAAAGTTCACGCACTTTTATGCAGAGAAAAGTTTATTCCATGTAGAGAAAAGTTCATGCACTTTTATGCAGAGAACAGTTTATTCCATGTTCACGCACTTTTATGCAGAGAAAAGTTTATTTCATGTAGAGAAAAGTTCACGCACTTTTATGCAGAGAAGAGTTTATTTCATGTAGAGAAATGTTCACGCACTTTTATGCAGAGAAAAGTTTATTTCATGTAGAGAAAAGTTTATGCACTTTCATGCAGAGAAAAGTTCCCTTCATGCAAGAGAAAAGTTCACACACTTTCATGGTTGGTTCATGGTATTAGTCCGACAGTTTTTGATCCTATGGTTTTGGTCCGTGGTATTGCATCCAAAAGTGTTGATCTCACGCACTTTCATGGTTGGTTCATGGTATTAGTCCGACAGTTTTTGATCCTATGGTTTTGGTCCATGGTATTGCATCCAAAAGTGTTGATCTCACGCACTTTCATGGTTGGTTCATGGTATTAGTCCAACAGTTTTTTTGATCCTATGGTTTTGGACCGTGGTATTGAGAAAGGACTAAGGCTATAAAAGAGGAAGGAGATCATTTGGCAAAGCATCTTCTGAATTATTGAATATCTGATAAAGTGCTAGATCTGGAATATGGTGATTGGGTTATGGTGCAGATCTGGATCTGAATGAAGAAGGAACCTGAGCATAAGGAGAAGGATAAGTTCTATTGATGGGTCAAAATCTTAAGGCTGGAATAGTGGTATCTCTATATGATTTTGATCTGTGATATGTGGCACACGCTTGATCTATAAATCTAATAATCTGGGTTAACTAATATCTAAATATTTGAAAGAATGAATTTATAGATCTGAATTATTGATGCATATTTTATTGTACACATGTTATGATCTGGGTATGTCTGATGTATGGAACAACTGCAAAGTTATATTTGCAGATCTGTATGCGGGCTGGCTTTGGTGAAAGAATTGATTCAGTATTGGATAAATCAGAGATTGATGATGCAAGTGTAGTTGATGGGTTTTTGATGTTCTTGGATCCAGTCTGAAAATTAATGAAAAGTGGTCCTTGAAAGAAAAGAAGTAGGGGGTTGTAGCTCCCTTCCAGGAGAGACTGGAAAACGAGAGAGAGAGTTGTAGCTCTCTGCAGGTTGTAGCCTGCGTACTGGTAAAGGACTGCACCAGTACAAAATCATTGTAAAAGGAGTTTCTTATTAAAAGAAGATAAAGACATATTGCAGCAGGTGGTTTTCACCCACATTGGGTTTCCACCTTATATCTGGTGTTCTTTTGTGTGACTATTTGCTTTTCTTGTTCCTGCTCATTATTTTATGATACTGACATACAAAGTAATGATCAATATTTGAAGAATTATTCAAAGTATAAATAAGGAAGATATATTGAAAAGAATTTGATAATACTGATTCACCCCCCTCTCAGTATTATTTCCAACAATTGGTATCAGAGCAGGTCCTTCTGAAGAATCTTGATCGCTTGAAGGATGATCTAACATCATGAGCAAATACGAGAGGGAAGCATCAATCAGGCCACCGATTTTTGATGGGACAAACTTCGTATATTGGAAGGTAAGAGTTACTACCTATCTTCAGTCTTTGGGTACAGAAGTATGGGACATTATAGAAACAGGGTATACTTTTCCATCAGCTACTCCTACAGATTCAGCTGAGAAGAAGAAATATGAAACAAATGCAAAGGCGGTTAATACTCTTCTAGGATGTCTATCTCAATATGAATTCGTGAAGGTTATGCAATATAAATCCGCAAAAGAAATATGGGACAAGATTGTTTTGAGCTACGAAGGAGATGAACAGGTAAAACGTGCAAAACTTCAAACCCTCAGGATTCAATATGAGAATCTCAGAATGTATAATGATGAAAGTGTGGCTAACTATTTCCTTCGGGTAGATGAGATTGTTAATTGTATGAAAAACTTGGGTGAAGAAATAAAAGAGGTTGTTGTGGTTGAAAAAGTCCTAAGATCATTGTCCCCCAAGTTTGAATCTAAAGTATCTGCAATAGAAGAAAAGGAAAATCTACGAACTCTTACTATGTCTCAGCTACACGGAATTCTAACTGCTTATGAAATGAGAAAAGGAGGTCCATCAGACAGGAGAGAAGCTGCTTTTAAGGCTTCAGGCAAAGGAGACTACTATGAATCAAGTCACGTGCCAGAAGAAGAAGAAGAATCAAATTTTGTCAGAAATCTTCAACGGGGTACTGGAAGGTTCAGAGGTAAGCTACCTTTTAAATGTTTTGCTTGTGGAAGAGTAGGTCATTATGCTTCCAAATGTCCTCATAAGGATAAGATTGACAAAGGAAAGGAACCTGCTAGATGGAACAAGAAACAGAATGCAAATAAGAAAAGCTACTACACTCATGAAGACAGTGATGGTCTATCAAATAGTGATGAAGATGAACAAGGCAATGACTATAAACTTTTAATGGCATTTGAAGATGATGATTACATGGATGCTATAGATGTGGATAGTTTTTATGAAGAGATTTCTAGACTTAAGACATGTATAGAAGAAAAGAATATGATCATTGATACTCTACAATTTCAAATTGATGAAAAAGAAAAATATCTTGAAAAGTTAGAAGGTGAAATTGTTGACCTTAGAAAAGAAATTGAGAAAACAAAGGCTATTAATCTTAAGTTTGTCAAAGGATCTGAAACTCTGGATGAGATCATCAATGTACAGCGTTCTCCGCTAAACAAGACAGGTCTGGGGTATAATGGAGAAACATCTCAAGCATCCACCTCAAAGAGTTATCTTGATGCAGAAAGAAGGAATGAGCAAAAGCACAATGGAGATCACCAGGTAAAGCAGGGACGAATTACATCAAGAACGAACAAAGACTATCAGGTAAACCAGGGGCAATCTGTCTTAAGGATGAACAAAAGCTACAACCAGCCACAGGTAAAATCTTCTCAATTTGCTTCAAGAATGGATGACAATAGAAATTACAATCATTTGGCCGGTAGATTTGATAATCGCAGAAGTTTCTTCAATGGGCAATGTTTCTCTTGCCATAACTTCGGTCACAAAGCAGCTCAATGTGTTGCATATAAAACAATCATGACTAGAGAAGCTCAAAAACAAAGAAGTATGATCGGGATTACAAAAAGGACCTATAACAACTTTTCGGCTCTTGAAAATGAAGTTGAATGTTCTATTTGCATTAACTTTGGTCATGAAGATTCTGAATGCAGGAGCAGGTTTCAGCAGACAAAGGAACAAGCCTCAAGCACCAGAACATGGAGAATAAAGGAACCACAAACAGAAAGATGTGGGATAGCATTTCATGCAGAAGGACAAGAAAATCTATGGTACATTGACAGTGGATGCTCGAAACATATGACAGGTGATAAAGAAAAACTTGAATCATATTCTGCTTTAGAAAAGGGAAAGAAAGTTTCTTTTGGAAATGATACTCATGCAGCTATAAAAGGAAAAGGCACTGCTCAGTTAAAAGAAAAGGTCAAAGCTGGAAATGTTTTGTATGTTGATGGATTGAAGCATAATCTTCTAAGTGTCAACCAGATGTGTGATCAAGGAATCGAGGTGATATTTAGATCAAACAGATGTCGTGTTCGTGATCTTGATACAGGTGAAACAGTGATCAAAGGTAGAAGAACTCCAAATAATCTTTACATATTTGAAGAAGGACAACAACAATGCTATTTGAGCAAGGATGATGAACACTGGTTATGGCACCGGAGGTTGGGGCATCTAAGCTTTTCACAAATAAGGAAAGCATGCAAATATCAAGCAGTTCGTGGTCTTCCAGATATCAAAATTCCAGACAACACCATATGCAAATCATGTCAGTTTGGAAAGCAAACCAAAACTAACTTTCCAGAGAAGGAAGGATCAGCTAGCATGCCTCTTGAGCTAGTCCATACAGATGTATGTGGTCCATTTAGGAAAAGGACACCTCGAGGAGAAGAATACTTGATATTATTCATTGACGATTTCTCCAGGTTTGTTTGGTTAGGACTTATGAAGCACAAAGACGAAGCATTCGAGAAATTCAAATCCTTCAAAGCCTTGGTTGAAAATGAATCAGGTTACAAAATTAAGTGCCTCAGGTCTGACAGAGGTGGGGAGTTTACCTCAAATGAATTTTTCGATTTCTGTGAAGAAGATGGGATAAGAAGAGAATTCTCTACAGCTAGAACTCCTCAGCAAAATGGAGTGGTGGAAAGGATGAACAGAACAGTCCAACAAATGGCTCGTGCTATGCTGGATGAGTCTGGAACTCCTGCAACTTTCTGGGGTGAAGCCGCATATGTTGCGGTTGTTATTCTCAACAAAACAAATGTCCGAGTGAACAGCACTCAAACTCCTCATGAGCTCTGGTATGGTGAGACTCCTTCGGTAAAGCACTTCAAAATCTTTGGGAGCAAATGCTATATTAAGAATACTGATGAGCAACTTGGCAAACTTGAACCTAGAGCAGATGAAGGCATTCTTCTTGGTTATTCTCCACACAGCAAAGCATATAAGTGCTACAATAAAAGACTTGGAAGAATTGTTGACAGCATTGATGTAGTGGTTGATGAAAAGGGATACATTCCTAGGCAAGTAAATCATGAAAATATCGAAGAAGATGAAGACTACCCTCAAAGACAGAATGATGAAGAAGAAGAACCTCAAGGAGCACCAGAGGAACAGATAAGAATAGAAGAGAAGACTCCATCCCGGTACATTCAGAAGAATCATCCAGAATCTCAGATTTTGGGGCAGAAAGAAGCAGGTGTACAAACAAGAAGAACAATTGCAGAAGCTTCAAGCTATTTGGCATTACTCTCCTCCACTGAACCACAAAATGTAAAAGAGGCATGCAAAGATGAATGTTGGGTCAAAGCAATGGATGAAGAACTTGAGAAGATCGAAAAGAACAACACTTGGGAGTTGGTTCCTAGACCAAAGGATAAGAATGTTATAGGGACAAAATGGGTCTTCAAAAATAAGTTGAATGAAAATGGGGAAGTAATTAGAAACAAGGCAAGACTTGTTTGTAAAGGGTATGCGCAGCAAGAAGGAATAGATTTTGAGGAAACTTTTGCTCCTGTTGCAAGACTTGAGGCCATCCGAATGTTCCTTGCTCTCTCAAGCTTTCAAAAGTTCAAAGTATTTCAAATGGACGTGAAATCAGCCTTTCTGAATGGAGACTTAGAAGAAGAAGTATACATTGAGCAGCCAGATGGGTTCATTGTTGGAAATGATCCAAATCTTGTATGCAAACTGAAAAAGGCTCTCGATGGTCTTAAACAAGCTCCAAGGGCTTGGTACTATCGTTTGGACAAATATCTTCATCAACAAGGTTTTTCAAAAGGATCAGTAGATAGCAATCTTTATATAAAAATTGAAAATGACAAATTGCTAATACTTGTTGTGTATGTAGATGACATTATCTTTGGCAGCAATGAAGAATCTATGAGTCAAAGCTTTGCCTTGGTGATGCAGAAAGAATTCGAAATGTCCTTGCTTGGAGAATTGACATATTTTCTTGGCCTGCAAATCCAACAAAAGGAAGGAGGGATCTTCTTGTCTCAAACCAAGTATCTCAAGCAGATTTTGAAGAAATATGGCATGGAAGATGCAAAACTAGTATGTACACCCATGGTCACAGGATGTAGCCTCAGTGCAAATGATGAATCAGTAGCAGTACATCAACCAACCTATAGCTCTATGATTGGAAGTCTACTTTATTTGACAGGTACCCGACCAGACATCATGCATGCAGTGGGAATAGTTGGAAGATTTCAGGCAAATCCAAAGGAAACTCATCTTCAGGCAGTAAAGAGAATCTTCAAATATCTTCAAGGGACTCAAAATTATGGCTTATGGTATCCTAGAGATACAGATCTCACACTTCATGCTTATACTGATGCAGATTGGGCCGGAAGCGTGGATGACAGGAAGAGCACAAGTGGTGGTGCATTCTTTATGGGTTCCAGATTAGTATCTTGGTTCAGCAAGAAACAGAGTTCGATTGCCTTGTCTACAGCTGAAGCAGAATATGTTGTTGCTGCATCTTGCTGCACTCAACTCCTTTGGATGATGCAGACCCTGCAGGATTTTCAAATCACTTGTACACCACCTATCTCCATCTTATGTGATAATACAAGTGCAATCAGCATTTCAAAGAACCCAGTCATGCACTCAAAAACCAAGCACATACCAATCAAGTATCACTTTCTCCGGGAACAAGTGCTTGAACAAAAGGTCAAGTTGGAGTATGTTCCTTCTAAGGAACAGGTTGCTGATATACTCACCAAACCATTGCCTAGGGATACCTTTGAATGCCTCAGGCAAAAACTGGGGGTTGTTGATGTATCATCTTGTTGTTGAATCTCTTCTGATTGTTGGTTGTACGCAAGGTTCATCTGAAGTATATGCGTACATTGGTCGAAGATCGAATGGCACAGGTTCAGGGGGAGCATATCATGCATTGTTGGCATTATGGAGGAAGTACAGAAGGAGATCATGGATGCTGGTCTGAATATTGCTGCAATACGTCTCTATCTCTTTCATGATGTATAAGTCTTGGTTCTTCTTGAAGAACATCTTTTGCAGATCTTTCCTACAGTTAGGGGGAGCAAGAACATCACAATTCAGAAAGAGCAGCGCTTTCAGCATGTAGCATGAACAGATTGGTACACCTTGGCATATACAAATGGGAGCTCATTCAGAGATTTCAACAGGTACTCAGGGGGAGTATGAACAGCGGAATGTCTTTCTAGGAAAGAGAATATCTTGGTTCGCCCTTTGCCCTTGATGTCAAAGGGGGAGAGTGATTTGGTATTGTTGCCATCAAGTCCAAAGGGGGAGATTGTTGGCATTATGATGCATGTGTTGTACTTGATGGCAAACAACTCATAGAAGATCAACTCACTTATATATATCTAGATGAATCTACGGAAGAGATATCAGATGACAATTCTCAGTATGACAAGTCCAAAGGGGGAGATTGTTGGCGTTATGAGACAAGTGTTGTCCTTGATGGAAAATCACACAAATGATAAATTATAGTGTTGCAAATTTATTTGATAAATTATAGTGCAACAAAGTTTCCTTCATGTAGAGAAAAGTTCACGCACTTTTATGCAGAGAAAAGTTTATTCCATGTAGAGAAAAGTTCACGCACTTTTATGCAGAGAAAAGTTTATTCCATGTAGAGAAAAGTTCACGCACTTTTATGCAAAGAAAAGTTTATTCCATGTTCACGCACTTTTATGCAGAGAAAAGTTTATTTCATGTAGAGAAAAGTTCACGCAATTTTATGCAGAGAAGAGTTTATTTCATGTAGAGAAATGTTCACGCACTTTTATGCAGAGAAAAGTTTATTTCATGTAGAGAAACGTTTATACACTTTCATGCAAAGAAAAGTTCCCTTCATGCAAGAGAAAAGTTCACACACTTTCATGGTTGGTTCATGGTATTAGTCCAACAGTTTTTGATCCTATGGTTTTGGTCCGTGGTATTGCATCCAAAAGTGTTGATCTCACGCACTTTCATGGTTGGTTCATGGTATTAGTCCGACAGTTTTTTATCCTATGGTTTTGGTCTGCGGTATTGCATCCAAAAGTGTTGATCTCACGCACTTTCATGGTTGGTTCATGGTATTAGTCCAACAGTTTTTTTGATCCTATGGTTTTGGACCGTGGTATTGAGAAAGGACTAAGGCTATAAAAGAGGAAGGAGATCATTTGGCAAAGCATCTTCTGAATTATTGAATATCTGATAAAGTGCTAGATCTGGAATATGGTGATTGGGTTATGGTGCAGATCTGGATCTGAATGAAGAAGAAACCTGAGCGTAAGGAGAAGGATAAGTTCTATTGATGGGTCAAAATCTTAAGGCTAGAATAGTGGTATCTCTATATGATTTTGATCTGTGATATGTGGCACACGCTTGATCTATAAATCTAATAATCTGGGTTAACTAATATCTATATATTTGAAAGAATGAATCTATAGATCTGAATTATTGATGCATGTTTTATTGTACACATGTTATGATCTGGGTATGTCTAATGTATGGAACAACTGCAAAGTTATATTTGCAGATCTGTATGCGGGTTGGCTTTGGTGAAAGCATTGATTCAGTATTGGATAAATCAGAGATTGATGATGCAATTGTAGTTGATGGGTTTTTGATGTTCTTGGATCCAGTCTGAAAATTAATGAAAAGTGGTCCTTGAAAGAAAAGAAGTAGGGGGTTGTAGCTCCCTTCCAGGAGAGACAGGAAAACAAGAGAGAGAGTTGTAGCTCTCTGCAGGTTGTAGCCTGCATACTGGTAAAGGACTGCACCAGTACAAAATCATTGTAAAAGGAGTTTCTTATTAAAAGAAGATAGAGACATATTGCAGCAGGTGGTTTTCACCCACATTGGGTTTCCACCTTATATCTGGTGTTCTTTTGTGTGACTAATTGCTTTTCTTGTTCCTGCTCATTATTTTATGATACTGACATACAAAGTAATGATCAATATTTGAGGAATTATTCAAAGTATAAATAAGGAAGATATATTGAAAAGAATTTGATAATACTGATTCACCCCCCCTCTCAGTATTATTTCCAACACTATGACTAGTCTCTACTCAACAATAGGAAACATTCCTAAGGTATATCTATTGTTATTATATCAATTACCTAATGTACCTTGTGGACAGAAAATAATCTTATAAATACATCCTTCATTTTACCAATGAATTCAACTTCAGTCATGTCCAAATGGATGAACTAGATATCAATCTTTGTTTATTTAGAATTAATAGTTTTACATATAGAGCATGGAATAATGTTGGATGAGGCTCCAAAATCCACTAAATAGTTGTAAACATTATGATTGAAAATCTTTAACGTTACGACAAAAGGTGGAGTATGGGATTATGAATGAGTCCCAATACCAGCAACATTCATAGTAGCTTCTCTACCATTTTTACTACTTAGAGTTTGAGTGTAGAAATTTTGAATAATATAACACTTATTCACAGAGATTATCCTGATTATACACTATTGCAGAATGCATGCATAATACATAACCTCCTCTACATTGATCATCAATTTTGTAGAATTTAAAAACAAAAAAAGATCAATCGCATGCATACATTAACACAGTATGTAACCGGGGAAAGCATACAGCTGAAAACCCCAAAATATATATATATTATATTGATTGAGAACATGTAACAATACATAGTACAATACTCCTCACAAGTACTCAGTACTATCTCCACCTGTTAGACACAAACTAGCTCAAATCTGAATCAATCATAGGCTGAAATCTCCTCTGCTGCTTTCCTGCCTCCACTGCGCAATACTGCATGAGAATCGATGAGAATGGCTGATCCAAACTCGTATTTCCCTTGGCTGAAACACGCAATCCTCATTGGAAATACTCAATCCATTGATTGTGCAAATCTCATGCACAACTATAGTCACAACTGACAGCAGTCTTGCCCTTTCACTCACCTCTAACACCTGTCTCCACTGAACTGTCCATGCACTGAGTTAACTGATGTATTCTTTAGTTGCTTTATGAGTTAATAATTAGTGAATTAATTAATAATTAATTCACATCACTCATCGCTAGTGTATTTGCAGTTAGACTAAATACAACTAGTTCAACTAAGTCATACTGAACACAACTCCATCAACTCCTCGATCAACTCCACCAAACTCAATCACTTGAGTTCTAACTGAAGTCCACCATGCAATAGCTCAACTTACCCATAGGAAAAGCGTATTTCCTTCTGACAGTTGCATGTGCCACATCCGTAGCTCGAACTGAAGTGCTCCAAGAGGATAAGATAATGTTTATAGTCCAAATATTATTAAGAGCTAATAATATTCTACTATTTCTATTTTTAGCCTAGTAGTCTAAAGATAGACTCCGCCCATATGTCTAAAAATAGAAGTCCATATATTTTTACCAACATGACCAATCATCCATAAGCAACATCCTGCAACTCATAGACCATGATCCATATGTCTAAAAATAGACATAGTCTAAAAATAGACTTTGCGCCAAAAATAACCTACGGGCTCACTTAGTGAAGGCGACTTCTTTTCCCTAAGCTCCATCATCTTGTTGCATTTTCAACATATAGTGAAGTGAATTAAGGAAAATTGGACAGTCAAACTCTAAGTAGTACAAATGTTACAGAAGCTACTATGAATGTTGCTGGTATTGGGACTCATTCATAGTCCCATACTCCACCTTTTGTTGTAACTTTAAAGATTTTCAATCATAATGTTTACAACTATTCGGTGGATTTTGGAGCCTCATCCAACATTATTCCATGCTCTTTATGTAAAACTATTAATTCTAAATAAACGAAGATTGATATCCAATTCATCCATTTGGACATGACTGAAGTTGAATTCATTGGTAAAATGAAGGATGTATTGATAAGAATTTATTTAGAATTAATAGTTTTACATATAGAGCATGGCATAATGTTGGATGAGGCTCCAAAATCCACCAAATAGTTTTAAACATTATGATTGAAAATCTTTAACGTTACGACAAAAGGTGGAGTATGGGACTATGAATGAGTCCCAATACCATCAACATTCATAGTAGCTTCTGTAACATTTGTACTACTTAGAGTTTGAGTGTCCAATTTTCCTTAATTTTAAGAATTTGATGTTGGATTTAATTAGGGTGGAGAAAAAATAAAGGTTTTCATGATGAGTTATCTCCACTATGGAAAGTTGTATAGGTTTTACATGGATACATTAGCTCTAATCTTATTCATGTCCTCAATCACGTTGTATTCCATGGAATTCCCATCAGTATAAGTTAGGGGAGATTACATTATACTCAGGTAGATGACTTGGTTTTCTAATCAAAAGACATAGGATATTTGGTGTTATGTGAGGAACTAGGATATGCCCTAGGAGTAGACTTCATAATCTTGATAGTAGTATGAGGGGGTAGAACTTATCTAAGTAAATACTTTCCTTTGTAAGGAGGCTAAATATTATGTGTTAAACTCTTCTTATGAAGATTGTAACTCTCTAGGGCTATATGTGTGTCCTATACTTCTCCCATTAAAATTTCATTGATCTTCTAGGTACCTATATCCACTACCCAATCCCACAAGAACATTATTAACCCTTTATTTATTCCTTATTCTATGGTATTGGGCATGGATTTAGCTTCTTGGGCCATCTCATTAGGGAATGATTGTTTCTTTAGGAATTGATTGATTTTCAAAGTCATGGAGTTAACCCATTTTTGGCATTTCTTTTTAGAATGGTTTCCCCAATGATATGAATACAAGTTGTAAATGCCAAATTCATCTAAATTTAGATTGATTGTGGAGAATTTAGTAGGATTTGATGGGTTATCCATCTTCTTCTTAAAAGGTCTTAATGGACTTTTTCTTCAGGATCTTTCTCTTGAATCCTTATTTCGATTACTTTCTTCATTTGATAGCTTCTTAACAATTTTGGGCACAATATCAAAGTCCATATCTTCTTTCTCTAATGGTTTTTCTAATAACAAGTTATTCTTCCCATTCTCCTTTAGTTCTTCTTTGGTTTAGTTTCCCGCAATGGACAACATTCCTTTTCTACTGTCAAATCTCTATTTAAGCTGTCAGTCAATGTATTTATCCCTACTCTCTTCACAAACATGGATATAGAATAGACATGGGATGAGGTGTAATATCTGATTACCATAACATTAAGATATTGTGAAGCAATGGGAATCTTATCCAACAAAGTAATGAAATACTAGTTTAATTTTTTGACCCTCTCTTTCTTTTCCATTCTAGTTGTGATTTTCTTTTTTAGGAGTATGGTTGGGGACTTTTCTTCACCAAATTTACTAATGAAGGCCCTTTAAAAAAGAATATCATTTAGATATTTAGGTAATTAGAATATTGCAGTCCCATGTGCATGCTTTATTTTCAAATGTATATGGAAATAACCTACAGATTACATATTCATGTTCCACGTACAAAAGGCATAGTTCCAAATAAAAAAATTAATATGATATCCAAGAGTAGCATCTTTGTCAGGATAAAATTTAGGCAAAATCCTTTCTAAATTATTGAGGAGAGGATGGAATGGGGTTTATAGATTAAGTGCCCCCATAGTAACCACCTAGGATGATGTTTTCCTACCATTATGTAAGCATGACCAAGTTCCTCTTCTTTAGAATTATAATTAGAGGGATCAACATGATTGTTACAAGAAGCATGAGGAGATCTAGATGGACTAAGAGATATTTGATAAAAAAGTTCAAAGATATCATTATGGGATAGTTCAAAATGGTCTTCAATGGACCCAACCAAAACACATTCTTTTCTTAGAGGCATTTGAGTGGCTTTGTACATTAGGAGAAGAGGAGATAAAGGTAGTTGTCTGGTATGTTTAGTGTATGCATGGGTGATGCATTTGAAGGTGATTACTTTAGAGTAGGGAATATAATACTGTATTTCCTTTCAGTATGGTCAAGAAATATTATATGCGTATAAAGTAGTTGGGAGGGAATTTTGTCTCCAAAAAGATATGAATATATGATAAAGGGATCCTACTAGATATTCGAATTCAAACCCTCCTTATATTACCAAATTAGTTTTTGACAGGAGAAAATGACTAACAAAAGTCAAGGGGTTCTCTCTAGTATGAGGCCATAATTAGAAATCACACCATTTGGGGTAAGATACCCATCTATATTATGTCTCAATAAGAATTCTTCGTTTTCACAAATGTTATGAGATATGGATAGTCATCAAAGTAGTTAGGTGCACCTATCAAGATAGAAACTATTCTAAATGCAGAAATGCAACTATTCTAACCTATCTAAAGGGAAATGTAGATAGGAAAATGGAAGTGATCAACAGAAATCCACATAGATGTATGATGAAGGAAATAGTTATTTGATATCCTAGACAACACTCTATTATTAAACTTTTAGAATATAAAATATTCAAATATTGAACCAACCAATACTCAATATAGAAAGAAGCATAACTAAAATCACAAGTGAGAAATTATAAAACAATTCATGAATTAGTCAAAGAACTAGAAATAATACATCTCACATGTACATATATAAATGAATCTCTTAAGAGTAATCAGAAACAAAGATGCCATGTATGTGGAATGAAACATCAGTAGTAGCCTTCAAGGCTTCTCTATGTCAACTGGCTAAAGAAATACACTATTACTAGCTTCTAATGTTTGGTCTACAAATTATACCAACAAAATTTTAAAAAATTCAGCCCTCTCTACTAAGAGTTTTACAATATTTATATATTGAGTTAGTAACTTCCTCCTATGGCTTATTAAATTCTTTGAGATCAACTACAACTCTTCAAATTCCCATAATTTACAAATATAATAAGGTAAAATATTTTGAAACTCTTAGGAATGAGGCTAACATATGTTACAGTCTAATTGGATCCCCAATTGAGAACATCATGATGTCTTAAAGGTATGTCAACTAGACTTCACAACATGATTCAATCATTTTGTCTCTTATGGATTGCAAACATTCCACAACTCTGTGGTATTCTATTATTCCCTTAGAGAGAATTGATACGTCCTCCTTCAGTGAAACTAGGAGTGAGTTGATAACATGTGCTAGTTAGTAGGATCTATAGGTTGATTCTAGTAGGAACATCAGTGAAGATATTAGAGGAAAACCTCTTTGCATTCGGTAACTCTTGAAATTATTTGCTCACTTCACTTGGTGTTGCTTCCCTCTAGGTTGCTTATTTGTGGAAGTTATTAATTCTAATAATATCTTCCATTATTATAGCCAATTTCCAACATACAATACTTCTTACAACTAAGGGTTTAACTCCTTGGTTATCTCCCAAAGTGGTAGCATCCAAGTTGAAATCTCATACAAAACCAATGAAAATGGCATGCACCCATTATGCATATTAGCCTACCATTAGAAATGCAGAGAACTAAGGGTCTTAGTTTCAAGGAACAAATATGGTTATGTAAAACTAGCAACTTCTAGCTATGGGGAGAGAGTAAAACTGAAAAATTGAACATGGGGATCATTCTTAACGATCCCAATTAAGATTTCAAAACATTGACAACATTGGCTATGTATTTTACAATGGAGGGTTTTATCTATGCTACATGGAGAAAAATTATGGTTTCTAGGTTTGAGAATACTTTTTCATGTTTCCATTCTCGAAGAGAAAGATTTGGTCAATATTCAATTTAATAAGTGATTTCAGAGCATTCTAATGGCTTTGGGGTATGAAATCCTACGAGTTCCAGTGAGGGGAAACCATAAGTGGCCAAAGAGGATAATATCTTGGAGTTGCTAGGGCCATGATAAAATATTTTCATGATTTTTTAGTTGCATTAATTAATCGACTCTTTTGGCCTAACTTAAACCCTTAATTATGTCATTGCTACACAAGGTATGGGAAAAGGAGAGAAAATATTAAGGGAATCACTTTGATTTATGCTTAAATCTTAAGCAGATGTTGTAGCACTATAATAATTCTCATTGATACACTATAGCACTAGACTAATGGCCAGTCCTACAACATCGAGGCTTGACGAGGCTAAATATTTAGGAAAATAGTGTATTTTCATCTTGTAGTAATGTCAATAAATGAAAGGGAGAGCTATAGTGATACGAAGAATGGAAAGGGAGAGCTATACTGCTATCAAGAATGGAAAGGGAGACCTATAGTGATGTGAATAATTCTCAATTATACGATATAACATTGTGAATGTGGTCAAGGGAGAGCTAAAGTAGTTAGAAGAGGCAAAATTTGAGGAAAAGATACCAAAATAAGGTTTTTTTTTTTAGATTTAGTTCAATGCAAATGGTTATTGATGTGCTACAAAAAGTTGAAAAGTATTGAAATTTCCAAGAAAAACTTAAGAAATAACTTTCCCTAAGGATTATCTCATTATGTTTAGAGTTGGACGATATCTTAATGCTACATTATACTGTCCAAAAATCGTCATTCAAACTCATAATTTTTCCTCCATTATATTAATCTATTGGAGGGTTGATCATAACTCAAAAGTTGTCGTAAAGTCACTTCTGAACTTACTTGAAGAGGCGGGCCTTTTAATTCCCTCAAGGAACAAGGTAGTGGGAGGAATAGAGGAGGGTTGTTGTAGCAACCTCAGCGGTATCTTACATCAAAATTACACATGTTTTCCTATTTTTATGACAAGGATTGTTGTCTTCTTTACATCTGGGAAAGAATTCTACCATTAACAATTAGTCACACAAAATACAACAACACAAATGTTGAATTATTACTAATACTAAGAAAATATGCCTTTAAGAATTTATTTTCCATAATAATGGGGTTTGAGGTTAAGTAGATAAAAAATGAAAAGTTTAAATCTCTTTTACTCCTATAGGAATTCTATTTACAAAAAATTAAAAGTAGTAAATTATAGAATTTTAAGGATAAAGCACCACAATATTAGAATTTATTTATTACCTAGCCATAACTTAAGAAAAATAAAACAAAACAAGCATTACAGTTTCAATATTGAAATAACATGATAACAACCTATATATTAATATTAAATAGCCTAGATCCATCTTTATCATTGAGATATCAAGTTCCAAGAAGGACGAAAACTTTCAAGTTGCAAATTTATTTTTGAGTGCAAAACTTGAGGAAATGTTTGCACGTCAAAAGATTTGATCCTTCTCAAAACTTTATATATGTAAGGTTAAAATGGATCCAAGCTATTGATTATCATAAATCATTCTATGTACATCAAGGGACTTTTCTTATCCTATTCCATCAAGCAATACCCATATTAGTTATTAAATAAACACAAGCTCATTTCTAAGTGTAAGTCATTATCATAGAAGAGTTAATGAAGGGGGAAATGAATCCAACATTTCAAATATTTAACTAATATTAAAAATAGAATATCCATCATTCACCAAGGGGTCATTAAAATAAAAATGTGACAAAGAAAAATAAATATTTATAAAAATAAAAGTGAGAGAAAAACAATCATAACAAATCACAACGATATGCATACATAAATCACGTGATTTAACCTAGAAAATCCTTACAAGGAAAACTTGCCAATAGATCTATTTTGACCTTAACTAAACCTAGCCAAGATATTCAAGTGAGCCTTTACTACTCACTTATAGACGCATTAAGATGGAGAATCCCAAATCCCATTAAAGACTTCAACACATGTATCCATAGACTCCAATACCACAGGCTACTAGAAATGTGAGCCTAAAAACCACCACTATTGACCTAACTCTTTGAATCTTTCATCAAGTCAATTTTAAACTAAAATTCCCCACTTTAAAATTGGCTTGGGTTTCCTCTTGATCAAAGCCAAACAAACCAATCAGGTGAGCCTTCATCACTCACCACTTGCCCCTACCCCCCTCAAGGCATATAATAAGGGTATACAAAAATCCGCATGATTACCCTATCACTTAGGCCCACATCTAAAATATACAATTAATTTACCAAGAGCATGCATTCCTTACAAACTCTTATAGTCAAATGTCCATTTACATGTAAAAAAAAACTCCATTAAAACCTCCTTTTATTGTTGTTATCCTAGAAATTATGCCATCATCCTCTCAATTTCACACAACCGATACTCTCCTCATGCTGCAAAAATCATCGATTATAGATGACTCTAGCTATACCTTGATCTCCAATTTTGACTCCCTTGGTTGCTCTCTAGATACTAAAGCTTGTCCATAACACTTCCCAAAGAAAACTAGTTTGAACTATCAGTCCATTCTTTGAAATGGTAGTCATAATAAGTTCTCCTCCTAAACAACTTGGCCATGACATTTTCCACCATATTTTCTCCACATCCCACTCAAATTTCTCCATGATCCCATCTTTGTAGGGTCTACTTTTACAAATCACGGATATTATAGCCAAGGATAAATTTATATGGTTATTTGGTCTTGAATAAAATATTTGCATTATCATCTCACTCTCTGCATCTTCACTTATTTGAAACCCCACTGTTACAAACATGGTAGAGCTACTAAATAAAACTACTAATAATGAAATATCTATAAAGAATGAGGTGATCCTTGGTGCCCATAATGAGCCCTCAATAATTTCTATGAACTTGTTATTATAGTAGGGGCACCACATGTTATTTACAGAGACCACAAGGATGACCATTTGTTCACACCCTCTATACACCTTAGTCTATCCATATGATGGTGGGAACATCAATTCTTATGAAGGAGGCTAGAAAGTTATTGAACTTGATCCTAATCGTGCTTTCTCTTCTGACATAGACACCTTGAAGTTAGAGTCCCTCAACCTTTTCTTGAGAATGATGGCTCCTCTAGTTTCACTGAAGTACTTAGCCACCATCTTTTCCCTCATCTTTGTTCTTTTCTATTTTATTCATTTACCATTATAGTAAGAGAGCATTATTCTCCTCTTGATAAATAAAAACTACAGGAAAAAACAATTATAACAAATCATAATAAAAATCATATGCAATTTATCCTAGAAAACAATTATGGGAAAAACCATCTATCACATCTATTATTCCCTTGAATAAGCTCAAGTAAGCTACCCAAATAAGTCTCTAAGCCTTCATGACTTAACTCCAAGAACATTATAATTGAGTATCCATGGGCCTTCTCAAAGACCCATTACCTATACTCTAATGGCTACCAAAACCACTAACCCAAAAACCACTACAATCGACCTAACTCTTTGACTTTTACACCTAATCAAATTTAACTTAGCAATATTCATTATCACAAAACTCACACATGAAATACGCCCATCGCATTTGCTAATAAACTTTTAATATTAACAAATCTTAAAATCCTTTCCAAAAAACTTCCTTCCCATTAAATCTCTATGAAAAAAAAAATGATCTGTCTTCCTCTCTTTTATATATATATATATATATCAAAAAAAGCAAGCTTAACTTTCATATTACACAAGAATTCCGATATTATAATTCGTGAGGACAAAGAAAGTATTTTTGTCCAACTCCATACATTCTATTATATAAGAAAATATGAGGGTTAGGAAGTTTATATAAGAAAATATGAGGGTTATGAAGCGGATTAGTCTCTTAACGTTACATTAGAAGAATGGCGTTACATGTCATAATTCTATCACACATTCAAAACTCCTATTTTTTGACTTTTATTATGGTATAAGGTTTTAAGATGTTGAGCAAAAGGATTCAAAACTCCTATTTTATGACTTTTGTTATGATATAAGGCTTTAACATCTTGAGCAAAAGGATTGAGTTAACGATAAGGTAATAGTAACTTAAGCAAAGTTTTGATAAGGAAATGCAATGTGCAAAACCAAAAATATAAAACAGTGAAAAGAGAGAAGTTCACTACTTACAAAATTGTGAATTTTAATTAATATTATATTTATGTTTTAAATATACATGTTAATTAATTTTATGTTATATTTAATTGGAATTAATTGAAATTATAAATCTAAATTGTTAAATTTATATAATTTAAATATTTATAGTATTTTAATATATTTAAAAATATATTCCTAATCAGGGTGTGACATGGTTGGAGGCCCGCTTGGGTTTGATTGATATGACAGAGAATTTATTGGTTTGGTATGGTGGGTGGTATACCTCACACTCTCAAACTCTTATTCACTGTGATAACATGAAACGTTGCAGATCAACGACGTGGAGGTTGGTAACCCTCGGTTGCTACAACTGGTGGGAGTGGAGGTGGAGTTAAGACCATCTGTTTGGCGTATAAACTCGGGGCCTCAGCGTCTTAGGGCGCCTAAGTTTGATGTTTACAAGTTCGTGGTGAAGGGAGCACGAGATGTATACCTAGTTGATGCTTGTCTCAATTCGAGGTTGGGGTATGTTATAATGCTATCTCTATATCCTGGGTTGGGGACTGCTACTTGTGATAAGCCTTGCATCCGGAGGGGAAAGGAAACACTAGTTAAAGTAGTAGTTTGTGTGACTGGAAATATTGGCCTTCTCATGTTGATAATTGGTGTTATCTCAAAATCAGATCCTGATAGGCTGCTGGTCAGGTTGACTCTAAGTAACTATTTCAAACCTACTTTAGGTTGAGGCTTAGCCTCCTCAACCTGAGAGGGCTCTCTCTGGGTATAATAATGATTTTGGATTTAAAATAAGATGGCTAACTCTTGTAGAAGAATTGTGACAAATATGAATGCTGAAAATACATTAAACAAGTATCCATTGGGCCTATGGAGTCAACTACACTTCAAAATAACAAAGATCTTGACCTTATATGGAAGTCAGGGCATTCAGCATTTGAATATTCAGAACACACACTCATATGGAACCATACAGTTTACAGATGCATACAGGAAATCAGAGCACATTCAGTGAATTCTGAGTGATTATACATCCATACTACTGTAGACAAAACTAAGAAAAGGAAAACATCACACATTCTGAATATAAGAAATCCTTCGTGAATCCTGAGAAGTAAAATCAAAATTATATTACTGAAAAGTGAGTCTTTACATAAGCCAAATACTATGCTCTGTTATAAAGTTTTCCAACCCTCATTACATTGTTGTTTCAGCTATATATAGAACTCTTATTCTAACTAATCGAGATTCCTCCTCCAGCATGAGGGGAATTCGAAAACTATCTCTAATGACACCTATCAACCATTTAACTAACTAATAAATACAACAAAGTGCTGACTGGAGCTTTTTTAGAGATTTAAATCAACTATGACTCTAACTCCATATTGTATGTATGATGGCTTCTCCTCGTTCTTTGACATCTGGCCCTCTTTCAGTTTAACTGAGATGGGTGTTTAATGCTCCATGTTGATCTTGGATGCTGAATCTTTTTAACTGCTCAGAAATATTAGGAGATTACCCTTGCTTCTCGGCTTCAGTTTTGCCCAAAGTATTCGAATGTACAGAAGCATGACCTTCAGCTTTTAATTACCCCAAAATGTAGAAGACTGCCACGTCCTTGATGCGTTGTAAGTTTTTCCCATGAACATGTGTGCAGGCAAAAGTTTCTTGCAGGCAAACCGTTTGATATATCCTGAACTGTGGTAAAGGTGTTCACTTTACGACAAAAATTGGATTTGAATATTAAACCTTTTTAAGCGTCCACCTGTCTTGACTTAATTGATTGTTGACAACTTCAGATGATGTCTTGCATGCCCTTTAGACGTTTTCCTCCCAAAATTCCCGCTTATAATTCAAACAGCTTGAATTGCGTAAAAATCATCACCTTCAGCAGTTTCGTAGCGCGCTACGAAACTGCTGAGTTTTTTAAAATAGCTTGCTTTTGACCCGAGACCTTTATTAGCCGAGTATTTGATTGCCAAAAACTCCCTTAAACTTTCCACATATCGAACAGGGATTTATATTTCCTCAGAAAGATAAGATTAAGCAAATTTGTCATTTTGGAAACAAAACCTTACTTGAGATGAAAGCTCATTTAGCAGGTAGCTGGCTTAGCTGTGCCTTCAGATCTTCAATTTGCTTCTTCATAGCCTTATTCCTAGCTCTCAATTGCATATTAATCCTTCTGATGTATCTGGCTTCTTTGATTGCTGGTACTGTCCATGTGTGAAACTGTGAATGGCCATCAACCACTGAATTCAACTAGGCTTCTAGGGTTTCATTCCCTTTCCATAGAGCTTTATAATACTTTGCGTGTATAACTGCATGTTTTCTAGCAGCTTTCTTCAATTTGGCAATCTCGTATTTAGCTTATTCTAATTGGCTCTTTGTGGCTGCTATATTATCTCCTTGAGATGTGATGACTGTTTTGCTTGCATTTTTCTATGTCTCTTCCCCTGTTTCCTCTGTTCTTGGCAGTGCTTCCTGTACTTGCTGGAATCTCCTTGTCATAGGTCTTCTAGGTTTAAAAACGAATTCTTCAGCTGGCACATCAAATTTAAGCCTTTTTGAGGCCTTGGATTTCTTGGTGCTTTCTTGTTCTGACTGCAACAATTCGATTTGAACTGGTAGAGACTGCTCGAATTCAATAGCCTGTAATAAATCATTTAAACTTGCCTTGGACACTGGATTGTCTTCAACTACTATAGCTTTACCTTTCTCCTTATTTATCTAGCTTCTTGTTCTTACCCTCGAGACTACTCCAGATGTGCTTGTTTCAGGTACAGTCTTTTTACCATGAACTTTTTCCTTAGTTGATTACTGAGGTTGATCTTGGATGATGAGTGGCTTCACCTGTTTTCTTACCTGTGACTTTGGAACTCTTTTAGCTCTTACTTCTGTTTGGAGCTCAGCTATTGTAGCCTCTCTAACAGGTTGAGGAGTGAGGCCAGTCTGGCTTTTGAAGCCAGCCATAAAAATGAATGAATTCCAATCCCTGTCTATCTTTTGGAGCCCATCTAAAACCAGTAGTTTAATCAAACCATGATGAAACAAAGAGGTTTCATAGTCCTCTTTCCTTAGCTGTACCTTATCACACATCTTACTCAAACTACGAAACAGATAAAAAGGTAAGTCTATGAAGACTTTCCCGGTGAAATGCAAAAGTAGTTTGAAATGGTAAGAATAAACCTTGTTATACCTTCCTTCACAAGTCAAATATTTCTGTATGCAGGTGAGTAAGAGAGCATAATGTTCTTTGACATAATTCCTGGGCACTGCCTTACTTAAATCTTCATTTACATAGTCATCCTTCAAAAACTCCTTGCAAGGATTCATGTCAAATTTGAAATTTTTGAACCATTCCTCTTGTCCTCTTGGGATCTCTGTCACAGCAGATATCACTTCTGGGGAAACCTGCACTTCTAACATGGCTACCTTTGAATTCAAACCAGTGAAGTTAAGTGCAAATTCCTTAGTTACCTGTGCATGTCCTCCTTGTAACTTTTTGCAAGACTTCCAACACCCGGCATTTTTAAATGCTTTCTTCACCTCTTCATTTCTCAGCGTTATATCCAGGCCTTCAGGTTCAGTCCTTAGAGGTTTACCGGATCTGTGTTCTTTGTTCTCCATTGATCCTTCCAAATCTTCGCACACAAAGACTACCAGCTACGGTTGGAATTGTGATTCAGCTTCTTTTTTAATTCGGCCTCGCTTGATTATCAGCCTCACTTGAATTTTAAAGTCTTCCGTTTAAAACCTTTCAAGATATAATCTTGCAGATTTTTCACTCATGCAAGACTTACGGCCATCATTATGGTTTATGCACGGTAAAATTTCTTGGGAATAATAATTGGTGCATATCAACAGATCTAGTGATGGTGATAGTGGCAATGAGCGTTAGAATGTGATAAGAAAGGTATATGAGCTGACATGAGAAGACATGGCTGACGACTCACCTAACGGACTTGACATTTCGGGAAAGATTCGTTGTGGAATGTACGAATCCATGATTTCGCAGCGCTGTTAGTTTTAAATTTTAATGATGCGCTGCGAAACTGCCTAGTTATGATTGCGCTGCGAAATTGGCGAATTGGAATAGCGCTGTGAAATCACGAAAAGGCACGGTGACTCATATAAGACAAGAGGTGGCTATAGAACAATGATGGGTAGAGGGGAACCAATGGGAGTTGAGAACAACTTGAGTTAAAAACTCTTTTAAAAACTCCAAATCCTACGGGAAGAAAATTAAAACGAAATTAAACTAGCACAGACCTTTGTCATCGGGCTAGGATAGAAAATTACATGTATCAGTGTTTAGTTCTAAGTGATAACAATTGGGTTCCTCTGCATGTTGATAATTGGGTTCCCCGTTTTAAACTTGAATTGTCTGGGTAAGCCCTGTGGAGAGTAGGGGTTCTAGTAAATAACTAGGGCCGAGTCTATGGACTCAGGGCTTAGGGGTGCATGGGGGCCACTGTTTTTATTTTGGTGGTACCTTGCACTCCCAGAGGGTTACTGGTTATGTATGCTTGCTGGGTCGGGTGGTGGAATTCTGAAGGGACGCATTGTTGTCAGGTGCTTCATTTGTTTTTCTAGTCATACATTAAATTAATGCTTGTCTTTTGGGTGGTTCTCTGTATAGATCATATTCCACATCCTCCTATGCTGTATCCACCTACGGCCTCTGTATAGTGGGCTCGTTTACGAGTGTGGGAAGGTGGAAGAAGGGTGAAGAAAGGGATCTTGGCCTTGGCAGATATGATGAAGTCTTAGCCTCACAGTGGAGCCTTGGACCGAGGAAGAAGGGGCCACAGACACCAAGAGGGCAAAGGAAAAGAAGCTAGTTTGTATTTTGGTCAGATTGCATGACAGAGGACTGCGCAGCATAGTATTACATGACATAGTACTGAGAGGCAGAGTACTGTGGGGCAGAGTAATGCGCAACAGAGTACTATGATGCAGGAGCATCTAGCACCCTTAGACAAAGGGAGGATTCCAAAACAGAGAGAAGAGGAGAACGTGGACCAGGGGAGCAAAACAGGGAAAAATCTATTTTAAAATAGATTTAAAGGATGAAATGGATAAAGTCTCAAGGAGACTTATTAATGAATCTGCCATGTGTTATATGCATGCATTAATGAGAGCTTTAAGGGCTTTTTGTTAGATAGGATCCTTCCGTGATACGATCCAACAATGCTTCCTTATATATATGTGATTGAACCTGCATGTTCAACATAGTAGATAGAGAGTGAGATAGATCCAATGTAGTTGAAAGGAGGGTTTTTCCTAAGGATGAAATGCCTTAGAATTGTAATTGTGTTATTTATAATATAATACATGTGTGTTTTGTGGATTCCTGCTTGTCTATGTAGTATGCTTCCTTTTCAATTCTGATATATAACGATTCGCGAGTCTTACAACTTCATCTTGATCATTCTATCCAGCCAGCGCTCTGAATTTTCAATCCACGAAGGTTGGTAAGAAGCCTAAGGTTGCTAAAAACCCTAAATACGTTTTCGATTGCTGCTATGTAATTTTTTTGGAAGTTTGAAATAGATTAGGGTATATGGATCGATTGGGCTCTCCAAGGTCTGTGGCTCCAAGTTAGATCTAACAGGTCTGCGGCTCTCCAAGTTGTAGATCTGCGGATTCTGTAGCTTCTCCTCAAATCTGCGGCTCTCCAAGTTGTAGATCTCCCGATTCTGTAGCTTCTCCTTAGATCTGCGACTCTCCAAGTTGTAGATCTACCGATTCTATAGCTTCTCTTCGGCAATCTTCTATACTCAGTAGGAGAGAATTTTCCAGATGGCTCCCAGCTTCGTGAAAATAACTACTGGCTCAGTTCCTTCCACCTCTGGGGGGCAAGCTCCTGCCCATATCGTCAGTGAAGCCCTAGCTCCCACTGTCCAGCTGGTCCAGGCGTCACTCGATGAGGCTTTGAAGTTCTCTAAAAGTGCCCTAATCTGCCAATTCAATGGTTTTTGGCCGTGGCTGACAGCTCTCTATAATTGGATCTCGGAGGTATGGAGGCCTCTAATTCCTGATGCAATTAATATCTACCCCTGTGCTAGGGGTTTATTATAGTAGATTTTGAAAACCCTGAAAGTAGACAATGTATTCTAGATTTCGGCCCTTGGTTTTGGGAAAAATCAGGCTTATTCATGAAGCCATGGAACCCATCATTCGATCCCTCAACAACAGTGATAACCTTAGCACCAGTTTGGGTGAGATTGCCAAACCTACCCTTGCATCTCTAGAATTTCTCTTCGCTAAAAGCCATTGGAAATGTAATTGGGAAATTTTACTGTAGGTGCCCAGAAACAGAGGAATATGCCAGAACCACCTATGCACGCATATGTGTGGAAATGGACTTCAGCATCGGATTCCTAGCTGAAATACACCTAACAAGTAAAGACTATGTGTGGAACCAGAAACTCGATTATGAAAGTGTCCTCTTCAGATGTCGATCCTACTTTGAGACAGGCCACCTAGCAAAAAAATTTCCAAAAGCCTCCCAGAAAAATTTTGCTAGAAAAAATCACCATAGATCTACATGGTGGGAAGGAGCACAAAAGGAACACTACACTATCATCAAATAAGAATACTCTCGAGAAAACTCTGAATCACAAGAAATCGGGCAAGAAAGAGACAACTCTCAAGACAAGCAGGGGGAAAGCCCCGCCCAACAACAAAAGAGTGAACTTGACAACCCCTCAAGTTATGAGGTTCGAATACTGCACAAAAGAACTCTCCATTTAACAGCAAAGCAGATCTCCTAGACCAAACTTCTTCTCCGACTATCTTCAAAAGGACGAACACAATAGATCACGAAGCTAAGACACCAATATCCCAAGAATCGGAAGAGATGAAGGAGATGCAAGATAAAGAAAGTTGGAAGACTATAGAGAAAAAAAAAAGAAAGCTACAACACCAATCTTGCTAAGAAAGACGAGGAACCAGTCAATTAGAAACTAAGAAAGAAAATTATGGGTCCGATAGACCAATTTGGTCTCGGTGGATGGTAACCATCATCATCAACATCATCATCATATATATATATATATATATATATGAATGCATGCATGTGATCGACCATCGACCACTGTAGGGTCGATGGCGGTTTATTGATTGTGAGATATTGTTTATACGAGTGTTTCTAGACTGTGGCAGAACTGCATTTAACGTAGAAACCCATAAAATCGTATATCGGGACTAAGTCAAAGAAGAAATAGGCAAGAGGCACAGCGACCATTGGATCTTATAGATCAACAGCGCAGATCCTTCAAATGGCATCGAGGAAAGTCCCTTGGCGAAATCAGAACCGGCATTGAATCATAGTGACAGCGAAATGCAATTAAATCGTAGCCGTCGGATCTGGCATCAAATCGACGGCCCAGATACGATCGGAAATCGCATATCGGAAGGGCAAGGGATGAGTGGTAATGGAATGAGCAACTGCGATATCGCCGATGAGCGATGGCCCGATCAACGATCGGGTATCAGCCGATCAGAGAAGGAGAGGTTCGGCGATCGGAGGTGGAGAACTGTGGAAGGGTTGAAGGAACGGACCCGACACAAAGATAGGCACGGAATTATAACATTTGAAGTTTGGCCCATGGGTTCGAAACACTATTTTCATAGTATTCCCCGTGTATTTGGAATCGGTGTTGCCCAAAGGGTTAAGGCTGAATGCCGATATGATTCCGATAGTGTGGGAAAAGGCTCCGATAATGTTGAATGGTCCATAGCTAAAGGCTTAAAAGCCTAAAGAACGCTTCTGATAGGCATGTGGGCCATAACCCATAGGCCTCAAGATTGATTATTTAAAGGGAAAGGGATTTTGATTAAACCACAAAATCTACATTTCATCATTTGGTATCAGAGCAGATGAAGATTCTGTGTGCAAAGGAAGATTGAGGAAGGATTCTAGAGAGAAAGAAGAAGGAGCAAGAGGTATAGTTGATAACGCTGAAGAGTTATGGTCTTATTGTCACACAGAGAACGACAGTAGAAGGTGAGAAGATTGCAGCAATAGCCTAAGAGCAAGGAGTGCTCAAGAGAAGCTGAGAACAACTTCCAACTACAGTTCGGTAGAAGTTGTTGAGGCAGCTCCACAAGTTGCGATTGTGGGTAGAGTTGTCTTAGAGATAATAATTCCAGCAAAAGAAGTGTTGGGTAGAATTGTTAGTCAGCAAGAGGTTCGAGGAGAGAACCATAGAGCTTGCTAAAAGACCAAGTTCAGAGGAGATCTTGGTGAGGTAAGTGGCAGCAGGGAGGACTTGCTGTTGCAAAGGCTTGGTTGCAGCTCATAGAAGACCATGAAGGCAATTCCACTGAAGAAGTGAAGTGGGTAGAATTGCGAAGGACAAGGAGAATCATATGACCAGGAGGTCATAAATTTTTGTGCCTCGGGAGTCTGATGCAGGAGCATCCAGCACCCTTAAACAAAGGGAGGAATCCAAAGAAGAGAGAAGAGGAGAACGTGGACCAAGGGAGAAAAATAAGGAAAAATATGTTTTAAAACATATTTAAATGATGAAATAGATAAAGTCTCAAGGAGACCTATTAATGAATCTGCCATGTGTTATATGCATGCATGTAATGAGAGCTTTAAGGGCTTTTTCTTAGAGGGTTGATCAGATCCTTTCGTGATCTGATCCAACAATGCTTACTTATATATATGTGATTGAACTTGCGTGTTCAAGATAGTAGATAGAGAGTGAGATAGATCCAATGTAGTCAGAGAAGGGTGATGGCTCATATGTATATGACCATTGATGATTGTCGATAGCGATTGCAATGAGGTTTTAGCCTCGGGTTGTATGCAGAACCGTATAAAGGAGGAATAAGGCATATTTGTGTGGAATTCCTTTGTATAAGGATTTCACTGAGAGATTAGCACCGATAGTGATTTGTAGTAATATATATATGCAACCAAAATATATGGAGTATAGTTATATCTACATACATTGTGGTTCTAAAGGGTTCATATTATAATCTCGATAGAGGATTCAGGTGGGGTGATTGAGTTCCTATGTACAGGAACTGTTGATGAATGGACCGTGACCATTTATAGTCTATAGATTTGACTCCATTGTAGAGTCAAAAGACCTAGGACAGTTGAGGATGCATTATTATTGATAAATGCATATTGTGGGTATGTGCAGGTGGTGTAGCCCTGCACCATACTGCGTGACAGAGTAATACGCAGTAGAGGACTACGCGATAAAGGGGTCGAAAAATGAACTCTGAGATTCTTCAAGCCATGGTTTAGGTATACTGCGAAGGGACCTCGACGCAGGTGAAACAATTGATTACGACCTGGGAGGTAGAGTTGAATTTTAAAAGTTGAGCTTGAACCACCAGTTGAAGATTGAGGGGAGCTAATCATGGACCTTGGGTACTCTCATGGTCGTCCCACCCTGTTTAGACAGTCCGTCCATCTCTACTAGTTAATTAAATGCATAGTGGCCAAAGAAATGGCTGCGACCACTAACACGGCAGCACAAAGTGAGGTCGATCCGGGCCTCCAAGACATTAAAAACGAGCTCCAGCTTATTCAACTTCAATTGCAAAATTAGAATGCTCGGTTGGGCTCCACTGAGCGATATATCCCATGTCTATCGCAATCTAAATTGCCAAGATGAAATGCTAAAGATCCTACTCCGATGGAATCGTTAGATGATTTGTTGGTCGAAGTTATGCCTATTAATTTTAACTTAATTTTGGTTGTATATATCGGGTAGCATTTATGTTTACAGTGTTATGCTTACCAATTGGTTTCGAGACAATCAACCTTATAAAGCTTGGTTAAATAGACTCAAACTATTTATGTTTTAGATGGCTTATAATGTGATTGTGGTCAACAAACCTAGTTTCCCACTAAATAGATTAAAGCCACTAAACCACTTATATATTTGTAACTTACTTGTTTATAAATAAATGAATAAAAGGTACTTCTAAACTTTTATATATATATATATTATATATTAAATAATAAAAAATTATGTTATCAAATTTTAATTAAAAAATATAAAATTTTACAACTTCATTTTTAAATAATAATTTGAAAAATTAACACTAACTTAACTTTCAACATTCACATTGTTATAATTATTCTTTCATTCTTAAATCCATATACATTACCCAATAATATATATTATATATATGAGACAACATGATATGATATCAAAATCTGTATTTTACTATAATGTGGTTAGTGGGTTACACTTTTATTCTCTCGTAATATATCTATATAATTAGGTCGATGTCATGCAAGTGATGTCATGGTTTTCGTTCAAAATGGTGTCACCATGTCACGACATTGATTTAAATCTCGAAAAATTAAAGTTTATATTATAAAATTAAGAAAGACCATAATTTAAGCAGCAGTGGTCTGAGCATATCTTCTAAGAATGTATATGGTTTGACCTTAAGTATTTAAATATATAATGTATATTAAAATATCTTCCAAGAATATATATGGTTTGACCTTAAGTATTTAAAGATATAATGTATATTAAAAAAATGATTCCAGAGTCTAACGTGTAAGGTGCAAGTTCGTTAATGTGGGGCTAAAGCTAAATTTTCACATATTTCAAACACCAACATAACTTTAAGAAAGGTGATTTGACAATTTAAAGGAAAGGGTGAGTGACCTCTTTTTTAAGACATGGAACGTGGCCGTGCATACTTTAACAGGATTTTTGCAATTTAAAATAGTGAAGTGTAGAAAGTGGAAGAGTGCAGGCCTAAGCAAATAGAATAATTGCAGAAAATTATGGACGTTGAAATTTTAGTCTTAGTCTCCTTTAGTTTTTGGGCGGTAGAATTTGTTGGTTTCAAATTTCTGGACGAATGAATTTTGATGTGATTATAGCCGAAAACATCTCTCAAAGGTTAACTTTTTGTTATTTTTTATTATTATTTAAATTTATTTATTTGTAAGATGATTGGTTGAGGTATTATTATGAGTTATTTAGTAACTCCCATTTCCATTAGTTACTAATTTTTTGTTTTCCATTTTATTTCATTTTTATTTAACTTTTCGTTTGATTTTTCCTTTTTTCTATTATTTCCATTTTCATGAATTATAGCATTTTCTCCATATTTTCAATTTAATATGACTTATTATCATATTAAAACCATATTTTAATAATAATATATATATATATATATATATATATATATATATATATATATGAAAGTGTATGTATGTTAATATAAACAATATTAGTGAATCATATTTCTTACCTTTTTGTGATGATATTTTATTAATTGTATTATTTTTGTGATGAAATTTTTGTTTTTATTATTTATTATTTTAATTAGGTTATATTTAAACTAAGTTGTAGGTACTAGCTACTGTATAACCCTTGTTATAAGTAATTGCATCACCAAAATTGTGAGAAGTTTAATGAAATTTGAAATAGTTTAACTTCTGCCAGAAACTTCCATGCAAAAAAATTTGGTTGTAACATGTCATTTTATATATATATATATTCAACATTTCTACCATTACTATTACTAAATAATAAATTATTTATATATATATATATATATATAATATTTCTACCATTATATTTATATATATATATATCCAATATTTCTACCATTAGTATTATATAATAGATTTTATTTTATATCATTTATATATATTTTCAACATTTCTATAGTTCTTATTACACTAGTATAGATCTATCTTAAATACGGATCTAACACTAGTAGAGAGAGATCTAATTTCTTCACGTGCAAATTATTTTATGAGCCACCATTATTTAAATGTTTTATATTGTTATTTTTATTTTTATTTTTTTTTCACTGACGTGAGCAAAAATTCAACTTTGATGACAGACAAACATCCTTACACATCACACTGGGTTGTAGAATGAGCCTCTAGACTCAATTATAAAAGTTTCTAAATATACCTTGCTCATGTTCAACATTGTTCTAAAAGAAATTAAAATAGTGATTTGTCTATCCAATCTTTGATATTTCTTTCAAAAACGTTATATTTAGAGTAGTCTCACCCAATATATTATGATTTTTCTTCTGAAAAAAAAAAGAGTAGTCTCACCCAACCCATGTTCAAATCTCTCCAGACACATTAATTTTTTCCATTAATATTAAAATGGCAATCCCTTGGTAAAGTTCCGTAAGAGAATATAGATATGGAAGATTCGAACTATCTGTATCCAATTATTGCAAAGATTGCTGGATATTTGGCTCAATCCAACAATTTATGTATTATATTTTCTTAATATAAATCTATGATGAGTTTTTTCTCTGAAAAAATTACGTAAGAGAATATCAAGCCTGGAATTTCAGATTGGTTTCATCCGTCGCCTTTGTTAAAAGGTTTACATATTTTAGAACTGTTTGTATGTAGTTTTACATATTCCGTAACATGTAGGTACTATTTCGGGACGTTCTTGTTTTATGCACTTTATCATACACTCATTTACATTGAAATACTAATTGAAGAGGAATGTAAAGTTTGAGTTCATATTTTAGTTAAAAGATTCAGTAACGACTTTAATTGCACTGAGCTCTAAAATTTAGTCCATAAATTAATTATTTAGTTCGAAGAAAATGTGATACGATATAGTTAAATATTATTATATTGAAAAATTAAATAAATAAATATTTAAAATTTAAAAAAATATAAATTTATTTTATAATGAATTTATATTTTTTTGAATTAATGAAAATAAATAATGGTTAATTTTAATATATGATAATAATAATATTTTATTTTTTTATTATAAATTGATGAAGAAAATAAAGTAAAAAAAATGTCTATTTAAATTTTTAAAAGGGATAAGTAATGAATATTTATTTATATTCTTAAGTTATTAATACGATATTTAAAAAGATTTGTTGAGTCTAGAAGAAAAATGTGGTCTATTAGGGTTTTGTTGTACTTTAATGATGAGCTTCGCATCGTTGTCTTGTTTGGTTACATTTATGGTGCTCTTGACGCCTCACGACAAGGGGATTTCGAGTTATATTTTGCTAATAGTGATGGCCATGGATGCTTATGGACTAACCTTGGGGCAAAGGACTCGTTATTCTGTGTGGGGATCATAGGAGTTCAAAGATAGAGGGGGGGCTGACCCTATGGATGATTCCATTGTTCGAGCTTTCCCCAAGATTGGTCCTTGTTTAAAAATTGACACAAGGAGTATTGTGGGCTATATTGATGGTGTGGGTGAGGAAAGAATGCATATCAGACATTCTGGTTTTTTTTTCTTTTCCACTAGTTATATTCCTCTCTGTCATCTTTATTCTTGGAAATACTATGTTTTTTTGGGCCCAATGGTTTTGGGGCCCGCAATGGTTCTACAGTTGGGTTTTTCTCGTGCTCTGACCTCTTTTGGAGTATCCCCTCTCACTGAAGATTTGGACTATGCCTTTTTCTATTAGAGATAGTTCAATAGCCATTCGAAACTTTTCTTAAAAATATGAACGGGAAAACCATTCTATTCTAGATTGGCAGTTGTGATGTGGTGGCTTCATTAAAGCATCTGATTGAACTAAGATTTGGATTCCATGCAAAATTCTAATGTTTGTCATTTGAAGGAAGGTTGTTACAAGACCCTTGTCAGTTGAAGGATTATCGCATCATGCGGAAATCAACCATTTTTCTGTCCATCAGATTATGTGGTGGATCTCCAAACCACATAAACCCCAATGGATATGTATCTTGCAAGGAAGTCACAGAAAGGAAGTACACAAATTCAACAAGTGAACTCCATTTCCCTCCTGGCCCATACATTGTAGAATAAATTAATCATGTTTCGACATTAGAGGTGAATAACCCAAAGGTAAACTCACGCTTTGCTTATCTTCAATCCAAGGTTATGAATTGTAGGTTAAATGGCTTCTGGCCTAAGTTTGATACTCTACATTAGTGAATATTTTTTTATTGTTCAATTTGATACACTGAAAGATTCAGATACTATTATTAATGATGGACCCTAGTTCTAGGGTAGTGCATACTTTTCATCGCCCCTTGGTTTCCAAAATTTGATGCCACAAGCATGGCAGCTTCAAAAATGTCGTTTTGGGTAAGGCTTCCAAATATTCATCTCCCATTATGGCACCATAAAGTGCTAGAGGAAATAGGAAGCACATTAGTAAAATACAAAAAAGTGGACCTTGAAAGACTAGAAAAAGGTATATTTTTAACTAGAATTTGTGTTGAGGTTGACCTCAGTAAAGGTCTTCTGGATCACATACAAATGAAGCACAAAAATATTCAATGGAAACAAGTATTGTACTATGAGAAAATGGCTTCTAGATGCTAATCATGCATTTAAACAGGTCATTTTCAGAGTGCATGCCCTTAAGAAAAAAAGAGCCCAAAGAAGAAAAGGGGGAAAGTTCATAAATCAAAAGGATGGAAGACCTTCAATCCCAATCTATCAGAAGAAGAAGAAATTTAAATATGGAAGACCATCCATGTCAAGTAGAAATGGTTGCTAAGGGCCAGTTTGGGGATGTGACCCATGAACATAAAGACACCATTATACAAGAGAACTAGGGATCAAATCAACAAAAAAATGAGGCTCTGATAGAAAATGAAGTGGGGTGTACTAAGAGAGAACATGCATCTGGGACTTCAGATTCAGAAAAAGAAGGCCATCCTTTCATTTATACCATTGAATTGGCATTGGTACCAGTGGACCCCCATCTCGGGTGTTGTTAAAAGGACTAGAAAAAGAAAGACAAAAAAGAGAAGTTAAGTTACTCTTACCACACTTAACTTCAACTTTTGTTTATATTTTTATTTTTTAAAAACTAGAGGCACACTTGCTAAATGTGTTAAGCATATATAAAATGAAACTTTGTTACTTGTTTCAAGTTTAATAAATAAAATATTTAAGACAAAATATATTCTTAAATTGCAAATTTTTAATCATTTAATATAAATAATATCCATGAAATTAAATGATAAATAATTTTATCCATCTTAGCACTTGATAGATCCAATATGGATCGAAGCTAGTTATTATAAAAATAAAATAGTGAATAAAAAATTGTTATATTTAAACAGTGGATTACATTTTTTAAAGGGAGATGTGATTGTTTATAAGGTTAGATGTTGCTTGAAGGTACATCATTGTATTATAACAATCTCATTAGTAACAATACCAAATATTAACTTTTTATTAGATATTAAGACCCTATGTAAGTCAAAAATAGTTTTGCAAGTTATGGATGATAACCTAAAAGTGTCCCTATATTTTTAGACATAAAGGAAACATACAAACAATTCAAAATCCAAATATATTTAAGCAAAATTGAAATTCACCCTTCTATAACAACAATATTTTGTTTACACCCAAGGTATGACACAAATGATTGCATGCTTGTGAGAAAGCACAATAAATATGCTAGCTACATGTTGTTGTGAGAATGCTTTTGCCAGATGTAAATCCAAACAGTGGCAATCATAACTCAATCAACGATTGATGTCAAGAATGGTTTTGGAAAGCATTGAGCTCTCTTCTTGATGAAAGGGAAAGTTGTTACAATTATGTTGGAAGGCAATGAAATTGATTCTCCAAGCATGTGACTTTTCATGATATAGCTCCCATGTAGATCTAGAGAAATATTTGAAATCCTACTACAAGTCATTTTTCTCCATTCTATAGCCTTTCATTTTAACACAGGGATGTTCACATACTCTTTCATTTTCATTATTTAATTGGATTTGATAGTCACAACCCCTCTCTCCATGAGATGTTGTAATGCACCATTTTTTCAAAACAAGGCATAATATGTAGTAATTTCCACTGTTATTTCCTTTCATCTCTCTTTCCTACCTACAATCAAGAAGAAACTTAGGGAACTTGAAGCATATGTAAGGTGCAATGAGCATACCATAACGATGAGGATGGTGATTTGATGGTTACATTTTTTCTCTCACATCCTAAGCACTAGACACACTAGAGATACTAAATTCTTTAGGACTCTCAATTTGTATTGACATACTAAAACATTTGTATCTTGCACTCTCCTAACCCAAGAATCAAACCATCTCTAGCTCATGCAACAAAAGAAGAAATTAGAGAAACTGACTCGCCTTCTCATTACTCTCTACTTCTAGCTGGAAAGTAAGCATAGTGGGTTTATTCTCTCTAATTTAGTCAAATGTTACAAAGAAAACCCTATTGACATTTCCTTAGCTCAATAAGCAAAGGACACCCACCTATGTTCCTAATTTCAAGTTCCATGCTATGTGTTTTGACTTAGGTTTGTTTAGTTTCAAGTTTCCTTTTTACCTTTAGATCTCAAAATCTCAATATAAGGCAAATTAGTTTCCTATATGGTAAACTCACCCTATTGTTTCACATTCTCTATGATAGCTAACCATGTCATTATTCTTTGCTTCAGCGTAATTTTCTTATAGGAAGATCAATCAGTGGATTTTTTTATATCTGTATGAATCATATAAACAAAAAGGCTCACAAAATATCTTTTACAACCAATCTAGTTTCCCCCAAACAAACAAATCCTATAACCTCCATATGTATATCGATGATTTACAGACAATTAAATAGCATTCAACTTTATATATATATATATATATATATATATAGAAAGTTAGGTGTTTGTTTAATTATTCTTAAACCATAAATATAGAGAGGTATAGATGAATATGGAGGTAATATAATTTGTTTGTTTAAGGAAAGTAGATTGATTTTGAGAGATATGTTGTAAAGAATCTATAATTCTATGATATAACATACAATCTTATATATAATTTACTAATTTCCCTTATGGGGTGAAGAATCATGGTAATTTAGTGATTGGTGCAGGTGAGCCTCGATAATTAACAAGGGTGGCATGGAAACCTTCTGCCATAGAGCCCCATGTGAATTACATTCCCCCTCATTGGAAGTGATGTTGCATTAGATGAAAGGACAATAAGTAGGGTTATAGTCATGTTAGAGCATTTAGGGTGATCATATGATGAGATTTACAATCCTGAAGTGGGTATGGGATGTGAATATGTGAGGTGGACAGGCTTTAACCAGACAGGAGGCCAAGTTATAGAAGGATTGGAGTGCTTGTGGGCTGAGCATAGTGTCATGGAGATCTAGCTCTAAAGCTTAGGAAGTCAGGCCTTAAGATAAGTTGGACTATTGGCAGTATAAATGGGACCCCGACATAATGAGTTTTCACTTCTTCTCATATCAGGGGGTTGTTGAGGTTATATTGTATTTGGTGGTTTGTTGCATGTTGTAGCGTCTAATAAATTCTACTTGAGACTTTATGGAATGGTGGGAGGAATGGAGTTATAATTTCATCACCCATTTTTATTCCATAATGCTCAATGATTTTGGTAGTAAAATATGTCTTTGGGAGTTCTAGATTTAAATTATTAATTCTGGTAGTATTACACATCTATGTTGGAGATAGGTTTTTGAGATTTAGTCATTTTGTTGGTGGCATGATGGGCTCCGCTGGAGGGTTCTATGTCGGTTATCTTCCTTCACTAGTCGAGTTAGATATGGGGATTTTTAAGTCAAATTATTTGTGGATATGTAGGTGGGATTTAAGGACTACTGCCACCATATTATCCTAGTTGTGGGCTTAGTCAAGATTGAATATAGGAAATTTTACCTATATTCTGTACATTATGGAGAATTGGTGGTTTTTGGGTGAGTCTGGGGGTGAATTCGAGGTTTTGGGGTTGAGCCTTACGACTTGTAATATTTAGTTTGTTACTTATGCCAATGACATTATGTCATCTTCATGTCAGTTCCTTTCTAGATATTAGGCTTGTGACATCCCCTGTAGGTTGATTCCCCTTATAAACGTTGAAAATAATTCCTTATAATTATGTAACCATAAATTAAAATGGCTAAGAGGAAGGGACATAGATTTGTAGAAAATCTTGTAGATTCACAAGCTCATGCAATGTACTAAAGCACAGGACAAGAATCTCCTTCTACTTTGAACCAGCAGAAGACAATAGATCGATTAAAACAATATGCACAAGAAGAAGATAAATCAATGGGACATAACACAAGATGTATATGGGGAAAACCACTACTGAAAACCTTGCTATCTGTATTGCATGTATAAAAAATATGAGTGACCATACAAATATTGTTCTCACTATAACAATTCTGCACAAGTATGCTCAACTCTCTCATCTCACAAGCTAGCTCTTGGCCAACACTTAGCCAATTGTGCAGCTCTCCAAGCCACTAATCTCTTGCATAATTCCTAGGATGAATAGCTTATATTTAAAGGGAATTCATGCTTCCAAAACTGCGCAATCCAAACATAGATCAATCTCAGATGCATGCATGATATTTACACTCCAGTAAATAATAGAATTGGTAGTACATTGTCCATGCACTCTAGTCTTAACTGGCTCTTTCTCATAATCGATATGCATGAGTTTCTAATGAGGAAATATTCAGTTAACTAAAGTGACATGTGTGGATGCACTAGTGCACCAATTGAATGTTAACTCTCTATTAGTTCCACAAATAGTTTGGAAATAATTTAACTGAACTTAACTCAGTAAACTGGGTGATCTAATTTTTAACTCAATTTAAACTCATATTGGATCCCTAAACCTTAGGGAGAACATATACATGACTACAGAAAGAATTCCAACTCGAAATTCCTAAGATAATTAATTTAATTAAACTTAATTAACTATTTACAAGTTGCTATGAGAATAGAATTCGATTTTAATTCTCAGTCTAATTCAAGGACAAATTAAACTAGAATTTATTGTTGCCATTTATCAACATTCCCCCTCAACAAGAAAGGGATTATCAGCTACCCCAATCCTGTCTTTGTGAAACTCGAATTTACATATTGATAATGCCTTTCTACAAATGTCAGCATCTTGCTCCTCCATGGGAATGTACTCTAACAACATAATCTGCCTCGATACACAATCTCTGAGATGATGATATCAGATATCGATATGCTTGGACCAATCATGAAAAACTGGACTTTCAGAGAGTTTGATACAACTACGATTATTGCAATAAATCACAATTGGAACCATCTGTTGACAAAACAAACGAACTAAGATCTTCCTCATCCAGATGGCCTCACATGCTTCCTGACTCAAAGCCATGTACTCTGCCTCTAGCAAACTGAGTGCAATCAATCTTTGTTTCTTGTTTTACCAAGAAACTGTTGCTAACCCAATACTGAATATCCCTCCTAATGTTCTCTCCTATCAGATGGACTCCCTACCCAATCTACATCTGTGAAGCCTTCAAGCTTCACTCCCTCTTTTCGTATGTACCATAATCCATACTGAGAAGTGACCCTGAGGTATATCAACACATGCTTCGCCGCCTTCCAATACAGCTAAGTAGGCCTAACCATCACTTGACTAAGTTGGTTAACTTCAGAGCACATATCCGGTTGTATGTTCACCAAGTACATGAGTGAACCCACAAGATTCCTGTATATAGTAGCTTCCACTACTTCCCCTGAGGTAGCATCTTCCTTCCTCCAGTTACTTGCTAGGGGAGTCTCCATGGGTTTGTTGCTCTCCATGCAGAATCTCCTAAGTATCTCATTGGCATACTTGCCCTAAGACACAAACAACTCCCCATCTCCTTGCCATACCTCCATGCCAAGAAATTAATTCATGAGCCTCATGTACTTCATCTCAAACTCTCTTGCAAGGTCCTCCTTGCAAGGTTTGATCAGCTGATCATCACCTATCAATATGAGAACATCAACATAAAGTACAATGATCAAAAATTTACCTTTGACCACTATGTCGTAGAATTTTGCATCCGCTTCACTCTTCGTGAATCCCAACCCAGTGAAGTAGCTATCTATCCTGGTGTACCAAGCAAGGGGTGATTTCTTCAGCTGATACAACATTCTCTTGAGCCCACACACATGAGACGTACAATCAACGATATCAAAACCTTCAGGTTGCTCTATGTACATCTCTTCCTCAATCATCCGATTAAGGAAGGTTGTATTCACATCCATCTGATATATCTTCCAACCCATCTATTCTAATAGTGCCAATATAGATCTGATTGACGAGTACCTTGCAACAGAAGCAAATGTCTCATCATAGTTAATCCCCTCTATATGTGAAAACCCACACGCCACAAATCTAGCCTTATGCTTCTCCACACTACCATCTACCACATTCTTTACCTTGTAAATCCGATGTGAGCTCACCACTGACTTGTCCTCTGGTCTCGAGATGACATCCAAAAAAATGTTACGATCTATGGAGTCATACTCCTCCACTATGGTATCAACCCAAACCAAATGTTGCATTACTTCCTCAAAGGAAGATGGCTATGTCACAACACATTTGCCCATAAGATTCATGTATCCAATATACCTCTCAGGTGACCTACTCTTCCTGTGCTGAGAAGTGGGTGCTCCCACATTCTCGCGTGCATCATCCAACATTCTACCAACCTCTCTCTTGTTCTTTCTTTCCTCTCTAGAAGAATCTCCTTGAGTGGATGTCTCCACTCCTAGATCCCCTACATGTGGTTGCTCCACATATATCTACGGCTCCTCAAACTTAGGAGATAAAATATCCTCATCCACATGTATCTCAAGCTCCCTCTCAAGGGAAACTTGCATGCCCTTCTCCTCATTGAATCTGACATCCCTACAAACCAATGTCATCTTGTTGGTCAGAATGTATCCCGATGGTTGTGAGGTGTATCAATGTACCCCACAAATATCCCCAACTTTGTTGTAGGCTCAGGCTTCTTTCGTGCATCTTTGGACACATGGAAATATATCGATGACCCAAAAATCCCGAAGTGACCAACATCTGGCCTCTTACCGGAATAAGCCTCCTTTGGTGTCTTCATCTCAAGTATTCGATGTGGGCCTATGGTTTTGAACATACACCGTTGTGTTGCATGCCTGAGCCCACAAGTGAAGTGGTAGGTCCTGATCATGCAACATCACCCTTTCTACCCCTACTATGCTTATGTTCTTCCTCTCGAGCACCCCATTCTATTGATGGTTATGGAGTGTTGTCAACTCCCGTTTAATCCCTTCCGCTGCACAGAAGTTCTTAAGCTCATTTAAGACATACTCACCACTGTTATGACTTCATAGAGCTTTAACCTTATTTCCTGAATCTTTCTCCACCAATCCTTTAAACTCGCAAAACTTTGTGAAACATAGATCCTTTTTTCTGTAGGAAAAATATCCAACATTAACAAGAGTAGTCATCAAAATATATAACATAATACTTGTGTTTCACTGTGGATGTTGTCGAGAACGGTCCACACACATCTGAATGGACTCACTCTAGAATAGCCTTTGCTCAACTGTCTCTATCGTGAAAGGAATACTTGGTGTATTTTTTCAAGTACACCCCTTGCATGTATCAAATTGCTCAAGCGTACCTTTGGGAAGACTGATAGATATCTACTGCAATATCTTCAAAGCTCCATGATGCAAGTGGCCCAATCGCCTGTACCACAACTCGTTAATGTCTTAGCTCTACATCCTTTCTTCTTTTCTGCTCAAAGCATCACACTCCTCTATCTCCTGCTTATATAGATTCTTCATATGAATTCCTATCTTCCTTACTTGACCCGTGGCTATATGTCAAAGGAATGTCTTTCCTTTCGAGAAAATCACATCATAGTCTCTATCCTCAAGCCTGGAAATGAATACCAAGCCACTCTTCAGCCCAGGCACATACATAACACTCTTCAAGGTGAGTGGAGCCCCATGCTCCCTCTGAAAAGTAATCGTGCCCAATCTAGTAACATTATACTTCTCGTTGTCACCCATCTCGATATGCCTATGGAGATCTTTCTCCTCTAGGTCACTGAATAAATCTTTGTCGCCAGTCATGTGGAATGAAGCTTCACTGTCTAAGTACCATACACTTCCCATCATTGATGACACCATGTATGCAATGAGGGAAAAGTCCAATTCGAATTGATAGGCCAAAGCCTCACCTGCTGCTCCTCCTGAGGACTTGTTCTTGGACTTCTTGAGTGGACAATTTGTAGCAAAATGCCCCATCTCATGACAATGAAAGCACTTAGCTTTCGTCATGTATTTCTTCTTACCTCTATGATAAGAATCTAATTTGGAATGGGATTTTTTCCCTTTCCCCTTCTTCGCCTTAATTGCTAAGGAACAATTCTCTTCATCAAGAGTCTTTGATGAAGAGTCATCCTTGGTGTTCCTCCTATTCTCCTCTTACATCAAATTCAACCACAGTCATTCCCAATCTGGTAGCTTCTCCCAACCATTGATAGAGTCTTGATAACTGTGACAACTCTTTGGGAGTCCTAGAAGAGAAAGACTCACCATATCATTCTCATTAACCATGATTCCAACACTTCCAAGTTCATCATGACAATGAGTAAACTTGGTCAAGTATTTTGGAATCGTCTCACCTTTCTCCATTTTGATTATTCAAAGTTTGTCCTTCAGTGCCAATTTCATTGGGTCACTATTGTTCTGAAACATGTCCGTAAATGTTTTCCACATAGCATATAGAGTTTCCTTGCCATGGAGACTCGAGACAATGTGGTCTTGAACTCCCTCAAGCATTATCCACCTTGCCTTTGCCACACACTTCTTCCATTCGGCCAAATTTTGTGCATCTGATGTTGTTGGCTTAGGAATTTCTTGATCAATGAATTCCTTCAAGCCATTATCCTCTAGTAGAGCCTCCATTCTGTCACTCCAGGATATAAAATTCTAGCTTCTTTCCAAGGCATACTCAAGCCACAAATTGTAGAATACCATTTGTTGATCCTCAAGTATGTATTGCAAATTTAAATTTCAACTATAACCCAAAACTTAAAACTTTGAAATCTCCTCTAGTATACTATTCTCAACTCCAATACCATGTATAAAATCATATATATTCATAAGCTCATGCAATTTAATAAAACACAGGACAAGAATATACTTCTACTTTCAACCAGTGGAAGCCAATTGATCGATGAAAAGAATATGAACAAGAAGAAGATAAATCAATAGCACATAACACAAGATGTATCTGGGGAAAGCCAATACTCAAAAACCTGCTATCTACATTGCAAATATAAGAAATATGAGTGAAGACACAAGCTTTTTCTCACTAGAAAAATTATGCACAAGTATGTTGAACTCTCAGCTCACAATCTAGCTCTTGGCCAACACTTAGCCAATTTTGCATCTCTCGAAGCCTCTAATCTCTTGCATAATTCCTAGGATGAATAGCCTATATTTAAAGGGAATTAATTCTTCCAAAACTTCACAATCCAAACATAGGATCAATCTCTGATGCATGCATGATATTTAGCTATGAATTGTTTTATGGTAGCCATGAATGATTGGTAGGTATGCTTTAAATTTGTCCAATCACATCAGTTAATGGAGTTGGTAAAGAGGAAAAAGGAACTATGCGTGTCCTCGATAAATTTACAAAGCAGAAAGGACAAAAATTAATGAAGGATGGGTTGCACTTGTAGTTGGGACAAGTGAAGTCAACCAATAGGGAAGTGATGGGGATGTGTTAACACAATAACATCCCCACCATCACTAAAAAATGACATAATCACCATGGCCTAAGGGTAGAATAGGTTACAATGGTATTCAAATACACAACTGAAATGGTTGCAAAAATTAGTGAAAACACCCATGAAAATATGGGGATAATGAGTGGGTTAAAATAAAAAAAGCGGAGGCCAAGAGGATCTTGTTGGAAAAAGGAGGATCATTCAAGATTCATGTATGTAGGGAAACAAAAAAATTGGGAGGGTAAGTGGCTCTGGTGAAGAACTTCATTTTGTTGTGAGGGGAGAGAGAAGAACAATAGACTTAGAGAATTCAGGGAGAAGAGAAGCTCTAATTATAGCACAACAGAGAAACCCATGAGGCTTGTTGGATGAGAATCATAGAGAAGATATGATGATAGCACAACTAAGAAGACCATAAGGCTTGCTAGATGATAATCATAGAGAATCTCTAATGATAGCACAACTTAGAAACCCATGATGCTTACTGGCTAATAATTACAGAGTAAGGTCAAATGATAGTTCAGTAGAGAAACCCAAAAGGTTTGCTGGTTGATAATCACTAAGAAGTGGTTGGGCCTTATAAGGCTGATAAATCCATAAGAGACTATGCTAGATGACAATTTATGAGTGGTTGAGTCATCCAATTCTAGTGAGCTAATAACCCCTAATAGTAGTTCCATGGTGTTGAGATGAGAACACAGGTGGTAGTTCCATTGAGAAGTTGTTGAAGAGTGCACTCATGTTCCTTCATAGATGACACAATTGATAAAACCTCCTTACCATTAACCTTATCTCTCTCCACATCTAAATTGAGACTCTTTGTGTTAAATCCCCATATATATTGGGGTGTTGTATTCTAAGTCCCTCTATATAAAAGGAAGTGTTATATTCCTTTATGTGAAAATGTTGAATAGCTGGTGAGTGAAGGAAGTGTAGCCTTGATACACCATGTTTCAGTTGATGGTATTGGTTTAATCTCCTAAGAAGGTGATGGTTGTATGTAACTGAAGTGGTTCACTTATTTTGTTTGATTAATTCAATAGTTGGTGGGTGTAGGTGAGGGAACCTCAAGACACCTTATTTTGGCTTGTAATGTTAGAGAAACAATTCTTTTTGAAGTAGATGAATAGTGGAGGTGGTGGAATTCTAGATTCCCTGTGAGAAATTCATTGCATAAAGTAGCTAGTGAGTAGAGGTGGATAGTCATTTTGAGTCCTCGTTTTAGCTCGTTGCATTGATTTAATCCTTTAAGCACTCATCCTCAAGCTCTGGAATATAACTTTGGGTGACTATTGCAATAAAGGCTTAGATGTAGTGTATCTAAGTTTGGGTGGAGAGGTGGAGTCTCAATCTCAGTTGTTGAGCACATTTTATAAGATTAGTATATATTTGAACCTTTGTACATCAATTGCTGTGAATACATTTGATGTGTTGGCTTAAATCCTATTTTGGTACTAATTCAATGTGTTGGTATAATTCTTTTTGTATAATGTGGAATGTGATTTTCTTAATTCTTGAGGAATGTTTATTTAATGTGTATTTCTTGAGTAAATGAATGAATTTCTGTATGTATTCACAAGCTTGCCTTTTTTCTTATCATCATCCTAAGAGGCCTACAGATCTCTAAAATTTTATGAGCTTGAATTTGTTCCAATGGACCTAAGTAAAATGGATGGAAAACCCTTTGTCTTACTTATTATGTAGCTAATTATAGATTTAGCTTTTAGGCCTTATCAGTTTCAAGGCTTATGAAGTATAGTGTTACATATATGTGTAATATGTGTGTGTGTGTGTGTGTGAGTGTGTGTGAGTGTGTGTGTGTGTGTGTTGAATGGGTTGGGTAGAGCCCTATTAAAATATCAAGATAGATATCGGAACAAGTGCACATATATATTAATATATAGTTATGTAGGCTAAGCCATAAAGCCATTAAAAATTCCAACCCTTGAGATTTTAAGAGGCTATGTGCGTGGGCGTTGTAACCAAGCATCGAAGGTGGAGAGGGTCCTATCATATTTTCATATATGTGAAACCAAACTAGATGTTTAGGGCCTGGACGAGCAAGGAGGCTCAATCTTTATGTTTCATGCAAACAAGCACTACGTCCAAGTTCTAGGGAGATCTCGACAATGGACATGAAGGAAAGTCGTCAATCAATGAGAATTTTTTCATCTCAAAGGTTTTACTCTAGATATTTCGAAGGAAGGCTAGGACAAAACCCACCATGATTTAATCATCATCACAACATAGCACATTGGGGTTATTTTCCTGGTATTCAACATAACCCAACGGAGGACCCCATATATATTTTATAATGTGATAGATGCATTTTCCACGTAGTAGTGGGTCTGGTTGCACCCACGGCTATCCTGGAAGGCATCATGGCCAGGAGCTACATCGCTACACAAGATAGTCCAAATGGAAGTTGATGTTAGTGTGATGTGATGACTTGGGGTAGAAGACATCACCCCAAAAGTAAAGATGGGTCATGTCACCATGATGTTTTTACCCTAGTACTTCCCTATGGTGTTGGGTGCAAATTCTCCTAGATTTTATTCCCGAGATGATATGGAAAGGTGGTTTGGTGTGCATAAAATATTGGAGTAGGGGAGATTTGTTGGCTATCCATGTCAACATGGATGTTTAAAGAGCTAGGTCATCTGAGTAGCATTAGATGAATCAAAAGAGGAAATGGCTAAGGCGATGTACAAGTGGTGAAGCTCAAGTTCGCAAAAATCACAAAATGTATTAGGACACATTGGAGGAGGGGTTCACGATGGATTCGTGTAACCTCAATGCCTCTTCCCCTACAAATTCTTGAGGTGTTGGGTGTAGTACTTCCGGGATTTTATTCTCGGGGTAATGTGGCCGCAAAAGGGCCTGTGTGCCTCTTACATGTACTTGTTAATCCTTGGTGTGTATTCGATCACTGCAAAAGTGGAATAACCTATGTATGTGTCAATGTCATAAACAGTTCAGTAGATGCCATGTAGGAAATGACATGGATTCCAACGTAGATTCCAAGTGGCTCATATATTTTGATCTGGGAGTCGGGTTAAGGAAAATTGTATATCATTGGAAAGGAATTCACGAGACAAATAAAATGATTTCATACATTTTAATTTTTGAGGAATTTGGAAAAGGTTTAAATTTTAGACCCCATTTCCATATTTTTACCTTGGAGATTGGGTTAGTATAGTAACTTTTATCTTTTTACCTTAGTAGGATGATGGGTGGTAAAGGGGTTTGTTACAAAGCAGTACAAGAGCTTCCAATTTCAACACTTGGACTGGATGGCCTATATCATAGAAGAGAAGTAGAGAAAATGTCTTAACTCTAAACCTTTGGGAATAAGTGAGTTCCCTATTGTAGAATTAAGAAAGTAATATATCTAATGCTTCGATCCTTGGAGATAGGGTGGAACTCTAGCTCTAAATGTTGTAGTTGAATGTAGATATCATTGCATTATATTAATAGCATTTTAGTGTGATTTGTATTTTGGTTATAGCACTATATGATTGCTTTCTTGTGAAAGTGGGTGTTGTGTGTAACACATTGATTAAATGGAAATGTATTGATTGTAAGATTTCTTGCATATAAATATACATTTCATAAATGTGAAAATTATAAATTATAAAAAAATGATAGGTGTTGATATGTTAAATGGTTTTTAACTTTTGAGGTTGCAAATTTTTTTATTTTTTTGGCCTTGGTAATGAGGCTAATTATATTTAATTCCAAGGATTCACAACATGGTTATGGGTTACACTTTTTGGCGAAATGAGGGCAGGTTTTGGTGAAAAATGGATGCTCGATTGAGCAATTTTAAGTGCTTGATTGAGTAATTTTTAAGCACTTGATCGAACAATTTTTAAGCGCTCGCTCGAGCTATTGATACACTTAAAAATAACTCAATTGAGAATTTAAAAAACCCTTGATCGAGTTGTTTTCTAACCTGAGTTAAAGGCTAAATCGAGACTTATGGCTCGATCGAGACTTATGGCTCGATCGAGACTTATGGCTTGATCGAGCTATATTTTTCGTTCGAGCATTATTTCTTATTATAAAACAACATTCACAACCTGTACAAGTAATTTTTCTCAGAGCACAAGAGGAAAAGGAGTTTGAGAGAATATTTCTAAGTCCGACCGAGATGGAGGGACTCAATCAAGCTACCCACCAAACCTACCAATGACCCGAAGCCTCAAGCCGAGGTAGGCTTCTTGTCATTTTTTGTCTATTTTATTTAATTTGTTTCTGAAAAATAAAATAAATTAATTTGAACAAAATCGTTGCATACAAAAACTACAAAAAAAAATCACGAAAATCTCCACGAAAACCACAAAAAACCACCAAGAAAACCCTTTAAAAGCACAAAAGCACATATAATTTAGGTTTTAATTATTTTTTTAATTTCATTATATATGTTATCTACGAGGGTAGCATGTTTGTTATAAATATTTTTTTATGGTAAAACCTTTATTTTATAATTATTTTACATTTTAAAGTTTTTTTTATGAATTTAGTGAAATAAATTTTCAAAAACAATTGATTTTTTGTTATAAAATATGCATTTTAAATTTCGAACAAATTTGACGAGAAATATGCACAATTTTTTTTCAAAATAGAAAATAATTAAACTATAACCAATAAATAAATAAATTAGGAGTTTTAAATTGACATAATGAATATCGTTGCTCATGGTGAACCTCTATTAAATCAAATAATATATTTTATTTCATTTTTTATTTTAGGTTTAAATAAATATATATTTTAAATATTTTATAATAATATATAGTAATTTTTTTATAAAATAAATTGGATTTAAATAAAATATTAACCAAATTAAAAGTCCAAAACAATTTCTTTTTTATTTAAATAAATTTTATTATATATATATATATATATATATATATATATATATATATAGTTGTAAAGTATAACATAACTATATATAATTATATAACATAACATAGCATGTAACATAATTATATATAACATAGTTATAGTTATAACATCGCGCGCGCACACACACACACACACACACATATGTAATTTAACATAGTTTTATAACTTTTTAACATAATGTGCTTTTCATAATAACAAAAGATGGGTGATGCTCAATAACCTTTTAAGACTCGTGTTGATCTATATGCCATAATTTTCCTCAAAATTTCCATTGCTCATATTTGTATAATTATTTAATATAATGATATGACATCTATATATCTCTTAGTTCCCAACCTTATTAAATTTATTAGTTGAGTAATGATTTTGTAACTTACACTTCCTATATTTTTATTTAACTATATAATGCAACATAGCATAACTAATATATATGTGTGTGTGTGTGTGTTTCAACAATGCATCCTTGATACATACACTAAATCCATGATGAAAATTGCATTTAAAATGAATATATAAGCATTGTGACTCTTTTCTAATTTGTACCATATTGTTTCATTTTGTAGTGAGGCGTACCAAAAACATTGTTTTCATGTCCTTGTACCTAGTACATGTAATGTGTCAAAATCAAATATTATAAGAACTTGTCTGATGGACTATTTGGTTGGCATGAAGTTTTATTAGTTTTTCAAATAGGTTTATTTCAATTTTTTTACATATATTTACATATTTATGCTCTCTATATAAAATGCACTATTTATAAATGTGAAAAATTGTAAGTTATATTTTTGATCACATTTTTCGATTATTTTTACATGAAACTCAATACTTTGGTTGGTAATTTATCAAAATGGACACTCTATTTAGTTTAGAACTTTAGCCTAGATTATTCTACGTGAGTTTATAAATGGTTTTCCTATCAACATTAATTTTATGTCAACATTTTTTTCTTCGATTTGTTTATATGTATTATATGTAATTTGTAGGGCCATATCCCATACACCCCCCAACTACATCTTGTCGAAGTGTTGTGGGCTCAATTATACATGGTTGGGCTAGATCACATAGCCATACTAGAGTGTTTGTTCCATTCATAGATCCTCCATCTGAGCCTAGTCGAAGTTTCATAGGTAGCATTTCTGTCTCTGTTAATGATCTTGCTATGGATATTGGACCTTCTTCACCTATTATAGGTATAAATATTGCATTTTAAATCCTCTTCAAACTTTATGTGTTTATGTCTTGAAATTATCTTTAATTTTTAAATCGTCTTCAATTGATGTGTTTGAATTTAATGTATATGTTATTATTCTTCTAAGTTGTTATATATATTAAATTATGTTTATGACTTGTAGACCCTTAGCAAGGTGAAGACGAGAATCAAAGTGCAGTGTCAATCCTTCTATGGAATGATGTTATAGCCAATATCATAGTTGAGGATGTTAGGGCCCAACAAACGTGGATCACACGAGAGCTCGATAGTTCTCCTACTAGTCGTAGTTTGTATTTGATGTTGGATAGCATTAATAAGTTGATCGAGACATATCAGAGGGCAGGCCCACAAATCCACCTCCTATATTCCATAACTAGTATTAGGAGGCAGAAGGTTAGAGTCCCACATACTTAGAAGGCAATGAAAGATGTCACCAAGAACATTTATATTCATGGGGAGTTCCTTGATATCCCTCTTGACTATCGTGCTAGACATCAAAGTATGATTCCGGTAAAATATTTTAAGAATGTTGGTGTGGCCCATTTTGTTTATGATAAATTCATTGGAACTTGAGGCCAATTCCCCCACCAGGACCAGGTCCCCGTTTACTTTGCAAAGCATATATATATATATATATATATATATATATATATATATATATATATATATATATATATATATATGTGGATTTTTAGCTACATATGACGCTAAATTACATCATCACTGGATATAAAATTTACAGACCCATATTGGGATGTAGTTATGAATGTGTCAGGCCTTGTAGGGACCCTATGCATGTAGCACCACCTTTGAGATTGTTGCCATGACCATCTCAACGCATGATATTGCCCATAGAGCTAGAGAATTTATCACAGCTTGGTGTTGAGACTAGGAATACCATTGCAGACAGCATGTAGAGGACATTGGCCATTTCACATGTCGCATTGTGTGGAGATATGAGAAGACCACCTTAATAGCCTCGTGGCCCACCAGTTGCATTAGATGATGATTCATATATTGGGAGTCTAGGGCATGACCGAATTTTTCATATGCACATACGTGTTGTGATACCATCCATGACAGTTTGAAGGAGCATGACCCATGTCACACAGACCAAGTACATATATACAAAACTTTTGACTCTTATCGTAAAATTGTATATTATTTATATCAATAAGTTTGTAACAAATTGAATTTATATTAATAATTTCATGATAACATGCATGCACAACCCATCTACACAGATGAGATTCTGAGGTCATCTGAGGGTGCAGTTGACTAGCCAGAGTATCATCTTGTAGTGCATGTTTCCATGGCTCAGTCTCCTCCACCTCCACCTCCATCTCATAACACTCATGGACTAACAGTTGAGTTGAACTTTTTTATTCCTAATATTTCAACATTTTATTTTTTTAAGTTACATGTATGCATGTTAATTAATTCGTAGACTTATTACAATTGGTCTTTGTCATTGTGTACACAAGAGCAGATGCAGAGGGGTGTTGTTGTTGCAATTTTGTGGACACATGAGTGGGATGTTGGGTATGGAGGAATTGAGCCATAAGTAGGGGAGCACCAAACCCAAATTGATCATACCCCCATCCCACCTGATTTCCATTTGCACTCGATTAAGTCACAAGTAGGAGACTATTTAAATGCATAGTACAAATTCCTTTATTTCCATATTGTTTATTTTGTACAAATAATGTTCTAATTAATTTTAATTTGAATGTGTTATATTACAGTGTTGGATTATGGACGTTCAATATGAACAATGGAACAAACATAAGAGTTATAGAAGTTATACTTTCTAGAGTGGATCATAGATAGTTTGTATATTTTCATACATGGACATTTTATGGATGCATGAAGATTATTTTAGTTTCTGGATGTTCATGTGTATAGTGTAATTTGTATATATTATTCATATGGATAGTTTATTATCATAAATAGCTAATGAGATAACAATTTTGACTTCTTGGAAAATAAACTAAGAAAATAAGTACAATCTTAGACTATGATGCAAGTCATTTTGATACTTAAAATGAACTAAAATATGTGTTCATGGTTCAATTAAAAACACAAATAGGATTGAAATACATTTTATGTAGAAATTAATGTGTAGATTCAATATTGCTCATGAAATTTGCTATATCACAAGACATGAATCTATTTTACCGATCTACGAAAGTTAATTCACCATCTAAAAAAAGAATCATAGACATGCAAAAGGATACATCACACATGCACATATATTTATCGACGGGAAATAAACTTCTCAAAACCCCTTAATATGTATATTGCATTAATCATAGAATAGAGATGAAATACATATGCTTGCTCAAGCCTGAGTACACCTTGCAAGTGTATAGTTTATCCCTTTCCCCGATTGACTAACTTTGGCCAACACTTAGCTGATTTTCAAGCCCTCCAAGATCCTATTTCCTTGTGTTGTTCCCTTGGGAAATTTCCCCTATTTTTTTGGAATTTCAGACCATGGAATTGCGCAATTTCCTTAGGTCCTTCCTCTAACTACATGCACCACCTGTACTCATTGGAATATGCTACAACTGATAGTACAATGCCGTGGAATCTCCATATAAACCTGGTAACCCGAATTATCTAGATGCACTAATTATTTGGGGCTGATTGATAAATTAATTGGCTGATCACTAAGTGTGGTTGAAGTTCCACTTCCACAACTTGACCTCCACTAGTTTTTCTGACAGTTAGAACTAGTTAAACTGAAAATCACTCAAATTAACAGAAATAGATTGCTACAAATAAAAAATAAATCATGTTGAACTAAACTCAAGATTCCACAACTCGAATTAACTAAGTTAACTAAGTGAAAAGTGCCATGTCACCTTATTTAACTACCTCCAATATTTTTTCTGAAATAGAAATTCCAATTTTCTCTAGTTTGACCAAGGAAAAGTCAAACTGAGATTTTCTTGTTGCATTTTCAACACTCCTTCTCAACAAGAAAGGTATTATAAACCACCCCTATCATCAACCTATGGAACTCAAACTTTCCCCTTGAAAATTCCTTTGTCAAAATATCAACATCGTGTTCCTCTATCGAAATGTACTACATAAACATAATTCGCCTATGCACACAATCCTGTAGATGATGATAGTGGATGTCAATATGCTTGGATAAATGGTGAAAAAAAGGATTCCCAAAGAGTTTGATACAACTGTAATTATCACAGTAAATCCCAGTAGGATACATCATCTGACCAAACAAGCTAACAAGTATCTTTCTCATACAGATCACCTCACATGTTGCTTAAATTGTAGCCATGTATTCTGCTTCTATTGAGTTGAGTGCCACTGATTTTTGCTTCTTGCTATACCAAGAAACCACTGCAGACCCAACAATGAAAATTCCACCTGATGTACTCTTCCAGTTCAATGGAATTCCTCTCCAATCTCCATCAGTGAAGCCACACATCTTCACTCCCTCTGTTTGTTTGCACCAAAGATCAAACTGGGTAGTGCCTCTGAGGTACCATAGAACATGCTCAACTTCCATCCAAATAGTTTGGCTGGACTAAACATAACTTGACTCAGTTGGTTGACTGCAAAGTTCAAACTGGGTAGTGCCTCTGAGGTACCGTAGAACATGCTCAGCTTCCCTCAAAAATAGTTTGGCTGGACTAAACATAACTTGACTCAGTTGGTTGACTGCATAACACATGTTTTGTCATGTGTTCACAAGATACATGAGGGAAACCACCAATTACCAGTAAATAGTCACATCCACTTCCTCACATAAAGTGGCATCCTCTTTCCTTCAGTTGGTCACTAGAAGAGTCTCCATGGGTTTTCACCTATTCATGCAGAACCTCTAAAGTATATCATTGGCATACTTTTCTTGAGAGATAAACAATTCCCCATCACCTTGCCATACTTCCAATCCAAGGAAGTAGTGCGTGAGACCCATGCTCTTCATTTCGAACTCTCTTGTAAGGTCCTCCTTGCAAGATCTAATCAACTTCTCATCAAGAGTCAAGATCAAGTCATCAACATATAAAAAAATAATAAAAAATTTACCTACTACAAAAATATGATAAAGGTTTACATCTACTTCACTTTTGGTGAAGCCCAAGCCGGTGAGATAGCTATCAATCCTGGTGTACCAAGAACAAGTTGCTTTCTTGAGACCATACAATTCTCACTTGATTTTGAACACATGAGAATCTCAATCAAAAGTCTCGAAGACTTCTGGTTTCTCAATATAAACCTCCTCCTCAATATCATGTTATCACATCCATCTGGTGGATCTTCCACCCCATATGTGCATCGAAAGCAAGGATTAATCTGATGGATGACTACATTTCTATAGGAGCAAAGGTATCCTCATTACCAATCGCCTTCACCTAAGAGTACCTCTTGGCCACAAATCTAGCCTTGTACTTTTATATTCATCTATCTGATGCTTGCTTCATGTTGAAGATCCATCTTGAATCTACAACTGATTTGTTTGCTAGTCTTGAAACCACTTCCCAAACACTGTTCTTCACAATGGATTCATACTCCTTCACCATTTCATTAACCCATATTGGTTTCTCTACTGCTTCCTCGAATGAGGATGGCTCCATCTCTACTAGCTCAGACATTAGATCCATGTATCCAGTGTACCAATCTAGTGACCTTCTCTTCCTGTGATGATTTGAATGAGCACCGACATTATCCCTCGCATCTTGCACAAGTCCCTTACCTTCTTTAGTTGTCTTTATGCCTTATCTAGATGTTTTTACTTGATTGGTTGTTTCCACTCTCTTCTCCTCAACTTGTGTCTTCTCCACAACATCCCAAGGCTCCTCCTTTGGAGCTAAGAGCTCCTCCACTAGTGGGATATGAAGCTTTGTCTCAAGAGAGCATCGCATGGCTTTGTCTTCATCAAATTCGACATCCTATCACACAACTATCATTTTTAGGGATGGAAAATACACATGTCATTTGTGGGGAGTTTCTCTGTAACCCAAAAATACCCCCAACTTAGTTGTCAACTCTAGTTCTTCCTTCATTATTTCGAGACATGGTAATAGATAGAGGCTCCAAAGATCCTAAAGTGTGACACATCTGGCTTCCTCCCAGAGAAATCCTCCTTTGGTGTGATCATGCTATTCCACCTAGGATTCTAGTCGGTTTCATATGTTCCCTTGATTATAGTAGGATTTACTATTTCTTGTAATTTTTTGGGTCTTGAACTTTCGAAGTTGTTTTGACCCCCTCAACATAATTTTTTGAGGTCTACATCAAGCTTGTAGCTATAGGAAGGGGCCTCAGAAAAATCTTGTAGTACTTGAAGATATCTTTCCAACAATGTCTCTTACATGCCAAACATAGATCATATGACCAAGTTATGACCCTAGGAAGTTGGTTTCCCAACTAACCTCAACGCCGCCCACAAAATTTTGGCATTTCATCTCCTGCGGTTAGGGTTTTGGTTACTTAGGGTTTTCTTTTATTGTTCAATAATAATAAGGCCCTTGAGCCTTATTGTAACATAGTCTTGAGGCATGTAGCTGCCACATATCTTCTCAGAGAAAGTATAGCATCGCCCAAGCTAGTTTATTTCCATTATGTATGTAAGGATATTTTAGTTCATTGATGTTAATGAAATGAAGCTTATTTCTATTGCATATCTATGTTTATGTTTATATATGTATTTTGTTGTGTTCCTGAAAAATTATGGAGCAGTGGTATCAGAGAATTCTTCTCTTTATGTGTTTTTCTTTGTATGTCCCCAATGAGGTCAGGGTATAAGAAGTTAGGGCTCGAACTCATTGAACCTTTACAATACCAACCTCAAAAACCCTTACCGCCTCCCATGGCAGAAAAAAGGAAAGACGAGGGAGTAGGAGACCCTTTCAAAAAATTCCTCGAGGAATCCCTCGAGCGACAAAGGAACGCGATGATGGATAACTTTGCCCAAATCCTTTGGTGGCTACCCACAAGAGACAAATCTTCATCCAGAAGCCACTCTGGAGGCGTCACTCCTTTTAAGGTACAAGTTAACTTTGACATTCCCATATTTGAAGGCCAGATAGATGCAGACACCATATATAGATGGTTAAATCTGTTGGAAGGATATTTTTCTATTCATAAACATTCTAATCGGGAAAATATTACTTTTTTCACTCCTCAAAGCCACCCCCAATGTCAAGGACTAGTGGGAAACCTACTATGAACAAAAGGAAGAGAGGGAATCCTCATTTATTTCATCCACACCCACTTGGAATTCTTTCCAAGATGCCATCAAGAAAAGTCTTACCCTGTCAGGAGCTATGGAGATAAATACATAAAGTGGACCATGCTGCGACAAGGAAGGGACTAAGATGTGCCAGATTTCACAAATATTTTTCATACCCTTCACATGAAGCTGGGTATTAAGAATTATGAGAAACATTTGGTAATCAAGTACCGTGACTGTCTACACAAGTACATCTAGCCTGATATGGAGTTCTTAGACATCTCCTCGTATGGCACCTCCCATCGATACGTTGTCAAGATTTAGAAAAATTTTAAATAGAAGAATCAAGACTTTGGATGTGTGAATTCGAAGCAATAGAAAGGTGCCCCCATACTATAGAACAAAGGATAAATCCATGGCACAGTGACCAAGGATAACCTGCCAAAGTCACAAGAAAAGAGCAACACCACAAAGAAAAATTAGTACATAGGGAAACAGCTTGAGTTCCATAAGAGCCCAACTCATAATACGAGTGAGTTTCGAGACGAGTAGTCACTCGTGGTTGATATGAAGGGTTCTGAATCAAATGCATGTTTTGAATCTGAGTCAAATACCAACAAGGGGAATGAGAAAGGGTAGTATATTATTGATGACAAGCCTAGTGCCACTGTTTCCATCACCAAGATCTAGAAGATTAAGCCCAAATATCTAGAGGAGGGGAAGTGACTCTTCCACTCAAATGTGGGTGAAGGGTTCTTCGTTGCAGTTCATTTTCGGTGGTGGAAATCAAACGAATCTCATTTCAGTAGAGGTCATGAGGCGGTTAGGCCTACCGACGACATCACACTTGTATCCGTACACCATCGGGTGGTTTCACCAAGGGTGAGATCTCCACATCAACCAACATTGTTGCCTTCCCTACAACATCAGGCCCTTCATAGATGAGGTACTATGTGATGTTTCTCCTCTTGAAGTTTGTGATGTATTATTAGGCCAACCATACTTGTTATGCTCTTAACCTATGAGAAGATACCAGAATACCAAATATGCGAAGAAATATACTTAGAACACAGAACAATAAGAAATAACAGAATGTATTTTATTATTCACAAAGGAAAGCAATGTTCACTTGCCCCTTCGAGGGGGCAACCTCCAATAGAGTTGGGCTCAATTACAAAATAAGAAACAACACTCCTCAAGGAGAGTCTCTATCCTTTATATAGGATTCATACACACAATACCATGGGTCAGTACCATGGTTCTTATTAATACCATCTATCTAATACCATGGCCCATTTGCAACTAACTATGGTCCCTTCTTTAAATGCGGGTCAACCACTTACAATTATTAATATGGGATTTATTGACTCTTTAACTAACTATAATTGTGACTCGACCCTATTACATAAATAAGGGGGTTAGGGTTGGACCTTAACATGCCCTCCCCCATAAAAATAGCCTTTTCGTCAAGGCTGAAGCTATGGAAACTGCTAAATAACAGTGGTTGGTTCACAGGTCGCATCTTCTAGAGAGGTGTCTTTCCACTTGACGAGGACTTCCTTGATCATGCGGTTGTGCAGGTGCCATTCTCGTGTGTCAAGAACCTATTTAGGTTGGAGCTAGATTGAACCTTCGTCATCCAATTCTGCTAGACTGGTTTGGATTCTGCAATGGTTCCCAACCACTTTCTCGAGGCATGAGACATGGAAGACAAGATGGATTTTTATAGTGGGTGGCAAGGCTAGCTTGTAGGCTACTTCTCTGATGCGTTGAAGTATTTGATACGGTCCGTAAAATTTTGGAGATAATTTCTGACAACCCTTGTCTTTGAGTGATGTTTTCTTATATGGTTGCAACCTCAAGAATACCTGGTCCCCTTCTTGAAATTTGTGCTCTGAACAATGTTGGTCTGCCTGTTGCTTCATGCGATTTTGAGCTTGATGGAGATTCTCTTTGAGGTGGGCCAGCATGGTTGCACAGTTATGTAGGAGTTGATCCACTTCTTGTACCTTTGAGCATCCCTCGATATAAGAAGTAGGTGAAGGAGGGAGTTGACCATAAACTACTTCATATGGAGTCATTTTTGTGGTGGCATGATAGTTAGTATTATACCACCATTTGGCTAGAGGCAACCACTGTACCCATAGATGTTGGTTTTTTGAAGTGAAACACCTGAGGTAGGTCTCTAGACATTTGTTGACTGCTTCAGTTTGACCATTAGTTTTGGGATGATAAGAAGTACTAAGTTGTAGTTGGCTACCTTGTAGCCTGAAGAGTTCCTACCAAAATTTACTGGTGAAGATTGGGTCACGATCAGACATAATGGAAGTGGGCATGCCATGCAATTTGAAGATCTGGTCCATGAAATATTGAGCCACCAAGGTTGGTGTAAAAGGGTGGGGTAGGGGGAAAAAATGAGCATACTTAGAAAGTTTGTCCACAATCACCATGATGACTAACTTGTTGCCTAAATTCAAAAGACCCGTAATGAACTCCATAGAAACCTCTGTCCAAATTGAGGCAGGGATGGGCAATGGTTGTAATGTGCCTGGGGATTTGACTGTTTCTCCTTTGTGGCACTGACACACATCACACTCAGCTACAAAAGTAAGAATGTCCTTTTTCATGCCTGTCCAAAATAATGAACGTCGAGTGTGAGCAGAAGTCTTCTGAAAGCCTGAATGGCCTACAGTGGGAGATGAGTGCAACTCTGCCAAAATGCGACTTTGGAGGCTGGAAGTTGGTGATATCACTACTTTTTCCTTGTAGCAAAGAATATCATCTTGCCAAGAGTAGCCCACTATGGAATTTGGATCCGCCTACAATTTATTAATGAGTTGGGAGAACAAAGGATGTGAAAACCATTCCTTGCGCGCCTCTTCAATCCACTCTAGAATGGGAAGTGAGATTGCTAGTAGGGTGCTTTCCTCCTCAAATTGGTGTGATAAAGCATCCGCTACGACATTTTCGCGCCCTTTCTTGTAAATTATCTCATAATCATATCCCAACATTTTGGCTAGCCATTTATTTTGTAGTGGCGAGGATAGGCGTTGCTCCACAAAATATTTAAGGCTTTGATGGTCTGTGCGGATTTGGAAACGCCGCCCCAATAAGTATGGTCGCTAGGTATCCACTACATGTAAGATGGCCATCATCTCCTCCTCATAGGTAGATTTTCCCATATTTGTCCCACTAATTTGTTGGCTAGTGAAGGCCAAGGGTCGACCTTCCTGCATTAAGACAACCCCAATACCCATACCTGAAGCATCACATTCAATCACAAAAGATTTGATGAAGTTGGGTAGTGCCAATACGAGAGTGGAACACATGGCATGTTTGAGAGCTATAAATGCTTGTTGTGCTTCATCATTCCAGAGGAATAAATTTTTATTGAGAAGGTGAGTGAGGGGTCTAGCAATGCGACCATAATTGCAGACAAATTTGCGATAGTAGCCGGTGAGACCCAAAACTCCTCTCAAGATCTTCAAGGTCTTTGGTTGAGGCCAATCCTTCATTGCCTGGATCTTTTTGGGATCCACCCGGACACCTTCACGCCTCACAATGTGGCCCAAATACTCAACTTCTTCCATGCCAAAGGAGCACTTGGACAATTTGACAAATAATTTATGCTTCTGGAGCAGTTGCAAGAGCAGATCTACATATTGAAGATGTTTTTCCCAGGTGAGGCTGTAGATGAGGATGTCATCAAAGAAAATAAGGATAAATTTTTTGAGATATGGTTTGAGCAGGTTATTCATGAGGCTCTAAAAAGTGGATGGGGCATTACAAAGACCAAATGGCATGACCAGGAATTCATAGTGGCCTTCATGAGTTCGGAAAGAAGTCTTTTGAATGTTTACTTCTTTCATGCGAATTTGGTGATAGCCAGAGTGAAGGTCAAGCATAGTAAAGAATTGAGCCTGATTTAGTTTATCCAGCAAATCATCAACAACCGGGATGGGAAATTTATCTTTGACCGTTAGCTTGTTGAGGGCATTGAAGCCTGGATACATACGCCATTCCCCATCTTTCTTGAGAACCATGACCACAGGCGATGAATAAGGACTAATGCTAGGACGAATGACACCGGCTTCGAGGAGTTCCTTGATGAATTTTTCAATTTCATTCTTTTGGGTGAAAGGATATTTATATGGGCCCACATTTGGTGGTTGTACCCTTGGGACCAAAGTAATGCTATGATCATGTTCCCCTCTCGAGGGTGGAAGCTCATGAGGCTTGTCAAGGACCGAAAAATGGTTGTCTAAGACTTGTTGCATCTCAGGATGAATATGAAGAGAAGTGGGTTAGAAGGCCTAGATGGCATTAAATTTGGCTATAACTCCATGGTGGCCCTTTTTTAACAATTTTTCCATTCTATGCGAGCTGATGATAGAAGGATCACCTGCCTGGAGTCAGTAGAGGGTATGTGTGTGGTTATTCTACTTAAATCTCATATATCACTCTTGCAAATCCATTGTGATTGGGCTGAGTGTGCGGAGCCATTCATCACCTAAGACAATGTCACACCCACCCATGTTGATGGCAAACATGTGGGTCTTTAGGTGATAATCCCCCATTTGAAGTTTGACATTTTCACAGTGGCCTTCACATTTCATTGTCCCCACATCAGCAATCTGGACATGGAAATAGAGACTGCTCTCACAAAACAATGCACTGCTTCAGCGACTCTTTGATGGATAAAGTTATGTGTACTACCACTATCAATAAAGAATACTACAAGACGATGCTTAATAAAACCTCTGTTTTTGAGAGTTTGGGGAGAAGAAATTCCTGCCAAAGCATGAAGCGAGATAACTGGTTCTTTAGGTGTAGCTGGGAGCTCATTGTCTAGCTACTTGTCCTCATCTTCCTCCTCTGGTCCCTCAAATGGTGGGGCTTCCTCAGATGAACTATGATCAATAGCATCAATTTGAAAGAATTTGGGTTCCTTGCATTTATGCCTTGGGGAGTATTTCTCATCACAGTAGTAACACAATCCTTGCTTTCTTCTTTCTGTCATTTCCGCTGGTGACACCTTTTGAACCTTAAGTGTTTGGGTAGTGCTCGGAGCCTGGTTGGGGCATCCCTTAGCTATGAAATTTGGACAAGTCGACTAGGCCGCTAATGCGGGTTCTATTTCACGAGTTATCTTGCAAGCTACCAACCATGAGACTAGGTGTTGCAGTTGGACATGGTCTTGTATGGCATCTTTGAGACCACTGACAAAAAATTCCAAGTAGAATTCATCTGCTAGACCTCCTGTGCAGAAGGCTAATGCTTCAAAGGCTTTAATATATTCTCGCACTGTGCCTATCTGTCGGAGCTTAGTAAGACGACCCAAAAAGTTAGATTCATGGTCAAAGCGATCAAAAAGGGATTTTGAGAATATTTGTCAAGTCATTGGCCTTGCATACCAGCGTTGATGCCACTACCACCATTGCCATCTTTCTTGGTCCAAGTACAGGCTTCCCACACATAGCTTAGTTGCATCATATCTGATGTGATTCAATGTGAAATATTTGCTCCATTTGTGCTAGCCATGTGACCAAATGAGAGCCATAAAATTTATACATGTCCAGCTTGGGTGGTCGAGGCTGGGACTATTTGTGGTTTCCATAGAGGTGAAGAGAATGGCTAGACTCACCCTCAAGGTTTTCATTAAAATCATATGCCTCTGATTGTTCCCCCGACTTGCCCTTTATGATTGTGTCATTTAAGGTCTAGATTTGCTTCTTTAATGCCTCCAAATTTTGTTCAAGGGTGTCTTTCTTCTCATTGGCCATAGCTTGAGCTATAGTTTATACCATGTACAAATTCGGTGCACTTGTTGTTACTGTGAAAAAAATTTGAGACCACCCAAAATTTTGTCGCTGACAAGTGAATGGTACCACCTTGCTCAGCCCGTCGACCTGATTCTTATGGGCTAAGTCTCCTATAAGCATCCTGGGAGGGTCTCAGACTCATTTATTTATTTATTTTTTACACCGAAAGGAGTTTTACTCCTCGCTTAGGAATACTGCAGTAGTCGATTCCCAGAAAAGTTAATTCCGCCCAATGTCCTATGAGAATCATGACTAGGTACAAAAGCCACAAAAATAGTCAGATCTGTCGGCAAAACCCTCAACTGTAGAGTATGAGTAGGAATGTGGCAGTGATCGAACCCCTGCTACTATATCTGAATGGCGGATTTGATTGTTGCAACTGCTACAGAATCCAAACTGCTGGATTTGAATGGTAGATCTGATTAGTGGATCTGATAGATCTGAATGGTGGATCTGATAGATCTGAATGGCGGAACTAATTGTTGTGGCTACGAAAGAACCCAACCTGCTAAATCTAATCTGGCAAAGATGATGTGTGATCGAGAGAGAGACAAGGGAACTATGGTCTCAAGGAGTGTCAGGTGCTATAGATCACAATATACATAAGGGTCCGACAGTAGTACTCGACCCAATCTTTCAGGGCACTAACCAAGGAGGATCAACCATGCCCTTAGCTATACAACCCAACTGTTATGCTCTTAACCTGCAAAATGATACCCAAATACAGAATATGCGAAGAAAAGATACCCAGAACACAAAATAGCAATGATTTTATTATTCAAAGAGTAATGTTCACTTGCCTCTTCGAGGGGGCAACCTCCAATAGAGCAGAGCTCGATTACAAACTAAGACACGATGCTCCTCGCAGGGAGTCTCTATCCTTTATATATGACTCATACATGCAATACCACGGGCCAATACCGTGGGTTTTATTAATACCATCTATCTAATACTACAGCCCATTTGCAACTAACTGTGGTCCCGTCATTAATTGCGGATTAACCACTTACAATTATTAATATGGGCTTTATTGACTCTTGACTATGACGTGATCCCATTACATAAATAAGGGGGTTAGGGTGGGACCCTAACATGCCCTCCCCCTTAAGACTAGCCTTGTCCTCAAGGCTGAAGCTGCGGAAACTGCTGAAGAATAGTGGTTGGTTCCCAAGATGCATCTTTCGGAGAGGTGTCTTTCCATTTGACAAGGACTTCCTTAATCATGCGGCCACGCAGTTGCTTGTCTCGTGTGTCTAGGACCTGTTCGGGTTGAAGCCAGATGGACCCTTCTTCGTCTAATTCAGGTAGACTGGTCTGAATTCTGCAATTGTTCCCAATCACTTTCTTGAGGCATGAGACATGGAAAACTGGATGGATTTTTGCAGTAGGTGGCAAGGCCAACTTGTAAGCCACTTCTCCAATGCGCTGAAGTACTTGATATTGTCCGTAGAATTTGGGAGATAGTTTCTGACACCCTTTGTCTTTGAGTGATATTTGCTTATATGGTTGTAGACGTAAAAAGACCTGATCCCCTTTTTGAAATTGGCGCTCTAAGTGATGCTGATCTACCTGTTGCTTCATGCGGTTCTGAGCTTGATGAAGATTCTCTCGAAGATGGGCGATCATGGTTGTGCGGTGTTGTAGGAGTTGATCCAATGCTTGTACTTTTGAGCACCCCTTGAGATACGAAGTAGGTGAAGGCGGGAGTTGACCATATACTGCTTCATAGGGAGTCATTTTGGTGGTGGCATGATAGTTGGTGTTATACCACCATTCAGCCAGAGGTAACCACTGTACCCAAAGGTGTTGCTTTTCTGAAGTGAAACACCTATGGTAGGTTTATAGACATTTGTTAATGGCTTCGGTTTGACCATCTGTTTGCAGATGATAGGAAGTACTGAGTTTTAGTTGAGTGCCTTGTATCCTGAAGAGTTCATGCCAAAAATTACTGGTGAAGATCAGGTCGTGGTCAGACACAATAGAAGTGGGCATGCCATGCAATTTGAAGATCTGATCCATGAAAGATTGAGCGACCAAAGTTGGTGTAAACGGGTGTGGTAGGGCGCAGAAATGAGCATACTTCGATAGTCAGTCCACAACCACCATGATGACTGACTTGTTCCCTGACTTTGGAAGACCTGTAATGAAATCCATAGAAACCTCCATCCAAATTGATGCCGGAATGGACAATGGTTGTAATGTGCCTGGTGTGTCGACGGTTTCCCCTATGTGGCGTTGACAGACATCGCATTCTGCTACGAAAGTAAGGATGTCCTTTTTCATGCCTGTCCAAAAAAATGATCTTTTGGTGCGAGCATACGTCTTCTGAAAGCCCGAATGTCCTGCAATGGGAGATGAGTGCAATTCTGCCAAAATGCGACTTTTGAGGGTGGATGTTGGTGATATTACAACTCTATCCTTGTAGCGAAGAATATCATCCTACCACGAGTAGCCCTTGGTGGAATTTTGATCTACCTGCAATTGAGAAATGAGTTGGGAGAGCCCGGGGTGTGAAAACCATTCCCTGCGAGCCTCTTCAATCCATTCTGGAATGGGGAGGGAAATTGCTAGCAGAGTACTTTCATCCTCAAATTGGCGAGATAATGCATCTGCTACGCTATTGTCTTTCCCTTTCTTGTAAATGATATCATAATCATATCCCAGCATTTTGGAGAGCCATTTATTTTGTTGTGGGGAGGATAGGCGTTGCTCCAAAAAATATTTAAGACTGTGATGATCTGTGCGGATTTGAAAACGTCGCCCCAATAAGTAAGGACGCCAGGTCTCGACTGCATGTAAGATGGCCATCATTTCCTTCTCGTAGGTAGATTGGCCCAGATTCCTCCCACTTAGTTGTTGGCTTGTGAAGGCCAAAGGTTGCCCTTCCTGCATTAAGACCGCGCCAATACCTGTACCCGAAGCATCACATTCAATGACAAAAGATTTGGTGAAGTCAGGTAGTGCTAAGACTGGAGTGGAACACATGGCATTTTTTAGAGCTGTAAAGGTCTGTTGTGCTTCCTCATTCCAGAAGAATGAATTTTTCTTTAGAAGTTGGGTGAGGGGCTTCGCTATACGACCATAGTTGCAGACAAATTTATGATAATAGCCTGTGAGACCCAAAAATCCTCTCAAGATCTTCAAGGTCTTAGGTTGAGGCCATTCCTGCATTGCCTGGATCTTTTTGTGGTCCACCTTGACACCTTCACGCCCCACAATGTGGCCCAAATATTTTACTTTTGCCATGCCAAACGAACACTTGGACATCTTGACAAATAATTTATGCTTGTGGAGTAGTTGCAAGAGTAGATCAGCATGCTGAAGATGTGCGGCCCAAGTGCAACTATAGATGAGGATGTCATCGAAGAAGACAAGGACAAATTTCCTGAGATATGGTTTGAGAATGTGGTTCATAAGGCTCTGAAAAGTAGAGGGGTCATTACAAAGACCAAATGGCATGACCAGGAATTCATAATGGCCTTCATGAGTTCTGAAAGCAGTCTTGGGAATGTCGACTTCCTTCATGCGAATTTGGTGGTAGCCTGAGTGAAGATCCAGCTTAGTGAAGAATTGAGCCCCATTGAGTTCATCAAGCAAATCATCAACCACCGGGATGGGAAATTTGTCTTTGACTGTCAACTTATTGAGGGCCCTGAAGTCGGGACACATCCGCCACTCCTCGTCTTTCTTGAGCACCATGACCACTGGGGATGAATAAGGACTAATGCTGGGACGAATGACACCTGCTTCCAAAAGTTCCTTGAATATTTTTTCTATTTCATTCTTTTGGGTGAACGGATATCTGTATGGGCACACATTTGGGGGTTGGGCCCCTGGAACCAAGGTGATGCTATGATCATGTTCCCCTCGCGAGGGTGGAAGCTCATGAGGCTTGTCAAAGGCCGGCAGATGGTTATTTAGAATCTGTTGCATCTCAGGATGAATTGGCAGAGGCTTGGTTTTGACTGCCTGGATGGCATTAAATTGAGCTACAACTCCATGATTTCCCTTTTTTAACAATTTTTCCATCCTATGCGAGCTGATGATAGAGGGGGATCCCGCTTGGAGTCCACGGAGGGTATGTGTGTAGTTGTTTTGCTTAAAACTCATATATAACTCCTGGAAATCCATTGTGATTGGCCCAAGAGTGCGGAGCCATTCAGCGCCAAGGACAATGTCGCAACCCCCCATGTGTATGGCAAACATGTGGGTTTTCAACTGATAATCCCCCATTTGAAGTTTGACATTTTCACAACATCCTTCACATTTCATCGTGCCTCCATCCACAATTTGAACTTGGAAGTTAGAAACTAAACAATGCACTGCTTTTGCGACTTTTTGATGGATGAAATTATGTGTACTTCCACTATCAATCAAGACTACTACTGGGTGATGTTTAATAAAACCTCGGATTTTGAGAGTTTGAGGGGAAGAAATCCCTGCCAAAGCATGCAACGAAATAACTGGTTCATCAGAGACATTGTCCTTTTGGTTATCTTCTTCTAGCAGCTCATGTTCCTCAAGTGGTGGATCTTCCTCTGTTGAGCTGTAGTCAGTGGCATCAATTTGAAAAAATTTGGGCTCCTTACATTTATGGCCTGGGGAGTATTTTTCATCACAGTAGTAACATAGGCCTTGCTTTCTTCTTTCGGCCATTTCCGCAGGTGACACCTTTTGGACCTTAAGTGTTTGAGTCGTGTTATGAGCCTGTGGGGGGCGACCTTTAGCTGAGAAATTTGGGCGACTGTATTGGGCTGCTAATTCATGTTCCACGTTACGAGCTACCTTGCAAGCCTCCGTCCATGTGGAAGGGTGGTGCAGTAGGACTTGGGCTTTGATAGCTTCTTTAAGACCACTGATAAAACATTCCATGTAAAACACATCTGAGAGACCCCAAGTGCGGAAGGCTAAGGCTTCAAAAGCTATAATATATTCATCCAGTGTACCAGTCTGTCAGAGCTTAGTAAGACGACCCAAAAAAGATGATTCCCGGTCAAAACGGTCTTGAAGAGCTTTGGTGAATTTGGTCCAAGTCCTAAAAGGTCTAGTGCAACGTTGATGCCATTCCCACCATTGCCACCTTTCATTGTCCAAGTACATGCTCCCCAACATAAGCTGAGTCTCATCATCGAAGATGTGATTCAGTTTGAAATACTGCTCCATTTGTGCTATCCATGCCGATGGGTGAGAACCATCAAATTTAAACTTGGGACGTCGTTGACTGGGTGGTTGGTGGGTGTGCCAGACGTGAGGAGAGTGGCTAGACTCACCCTCATTGTGTTCATTGCCATTATATGCCTCCTCGTGGGCTTTCTCCTTGCCCTTCGGGACTATTTTCTCGACCATGCTACATAGTCCGGTAAGCTGAATGTGGAGGTTTTGCACTGATTCTTCAAGTTTGTCCATCCTTTCATTGGCCATCGCTTGAGCTCTAGTTTCTACCATACACCAACCTGATTTGTTTTTGAAAATTGGGACCGCCTAAAAAGAAATTTCACTAAGAAGTGAATGGTACCACTGTGCTCAGCTCGTCATCCTGATTTTGATGGGCTAGATCACCAATAAGCACCCCGAAAGATCTCAGACTTCCTAACGGAGTTTTACTCCTTCCTTATCAATACTGCAGTCGCCAAATCCTCAAAATGTTAATGCAGCCAAAAGTCCTGCGAAAATTATACCCCGGTATAGGAACGACTCCGATCTGGTGGAGCTGAGAGATCTGAATGGCGGATCTGATAGCTCTGGGCGGCGGAATAGACTGCTTCTGCGGATCTGATGGATCTAATAGATCGGAGTAGCTGATCTGCGAACTCGAGACTGCTGGACTGATGTTTGCTGCTGTTGCACCCCTTTTCACAAGCGGATCTGGAAGAGATGATGTGTGATCCCCCGATAGAAAAGGGAACTATGGTCTTGAGGAGTGTCAGGTGCTACAGATCGCAATATACATAAGGGTTTGGCAGTAGTACTCGGCCCAATGTTTCAGGGCTCTAACTAAGGAGGATTGACCGTACCCTTAGCCGTACAACCCGATTACCCTATCGTACGGGTGAGTAATCTCTCCGAGTGCTGTTCTCGGTGTACTGTAGCCGCAAGACGGCCGACGGTTTATCTATGGTGAGGTTTCAAGGGAGCCTAGGGGGCTTCCGATATACCCAGAGGGTACGTGGAAGACAGTCCGTGCGCGGTTCTGTCTAATGCGCTACTACTCGAAGGGGTACCCACAGGGGTTACAAGGGAGTCCAACAGACGTGACCACCTCTTGTATTTCCTGCGTGCATGCCTCCCCAAATTCGCAGGTTTATGCGCTCAACGGCAGATCCCGTGGTTTAAAGACGCAGGAACACATCTCCAGCCAAAAAAAAAAAAATTGCTAAGAAATGGAGATCCCACCGGCCCTGGAAAGTGCTCTGATACCACTTGTTATGCTCTTAACCTGCAAAATGATACCCAAATACAGAATATGCGAAGAAAAGATACCCAGAACATAGAATAGCAATGATTTTATTATTCAGAGAGTAATGTTCACTTGCCTCTTCGAGGGGGCAACCTCCACTAGAGCATAGCTCGATTACAAACTAAGACACGATGCTCCTCGCAGGGAGTCTCTATCCTTTATATATGACTCATACATGCAATACCACGGGCCAATACCGTGGGTTTTATTAATACCATCTATCTAATACTACGGCCCATTTGCAACTAACTGTGGTCCCGTCATTAATTGCGGATTAACCACTTACAATTATTAATATGGGATTTATTGACTCTTGACTATGACGTGATCCCATTACATAAATAAGGGGGTTAGGGTGGGACCCTAACACCAACTACCCTATCGTACGCGCGAGTAATCTCCTCGAGTGTTGTTCTCAGTGTACTATAGTAGCAAGACTGCTGATGGTTTATCTATGGCGAGGTTTCTAGGGAGCCTAGGGGGCTTCCGATATACCCAGAGGGTACCTGGAAGATAGTCCGTGCGTGGTTCTGTCTAATGCACTACTACTCGAAGGGGTACCCACAGGGGTTACAAGGGAGTCCAACAAGCATGACCGCCTCTTGTATTTCCTACGTGCATGCCTCCCCAAATCCACAGGTTTATGTGCTCAACAACAGATCCTATGGTTTAAAGACGCCGGAACACGTCTCTAGCCAAAAATAAAATTTTGCTAAAAATGGAGATCCCACTGGCCCTGGAAAGTGATCTGATACCACTTTCTATGCTCTTGACTTGTGAGAAGATACCAGAATACCAAATATGTGAAGAAATATACCTAGGACACAGAACAATTTATTATTCAGAAAGGAAAGCAATGTTCACTTGCCTCTTCAAGGGGGCAACCTTGTTATAGACATATTTGGGTACTGCAACCCCAATCACATATGTCGATAAACCAAGGGCTCTTAAACCCATAAAAGTGTTGTTTCAAACCCTAAGGGATCATGGCCAATTGATTACATCATTTCCTAGAAGTTCCACCTGAGAAACCACTCAGAACTGGTCAAAACTGGACTATACAGACTGCTCCTTAGTGAAAGTGCAATGCATCTCACCTGCTACACACAAGAGTTACGATGCATACTGAAAGAGCCTTCTGTAGGGTGCGATGGGCTAGAATAGACAAATGGCAGAGACAGTTTGCTAAGTGGAAACCCAGAGAATCTTCTAGAAGCTTCTCATATGACACTTACCTCTCTGAATTCGCCTAGGGATGAGTAAGAGATCATGAAATCTCCAAGTGGAACCAAGAACTATTAGTGAAATGACAGTAATAAAAATCCCAGAAGCTAACTCACCCCCCTGCAAATATCTATAAATGGATCCCTCATCACAGAGATCCAGAGGCTGGAATTTTGTAATTTGTAAGGAAGTGTTGTTGCTTTCTCTTTGAGACATTGCATTGTTGGGTGATCTTGCTTTTCATGAGGTGAAGAGGGCTTTCATGCTGGGAGGATGATGTTGGATCAGACAACTAGGTTGTAATCGTCTCTTCTACTTCTACTATCAATAAAGTTATTTGATTTTTCGTCCATATACTTGTGTATTTGTGAATCTTGCTATTTGTGAATGCAATTGTATGGTTAATGTATTTCTGATTCTGCATTGTTTATGATATTATAGATCTTTATGCTTTGATGGTGTTTTGTTGCTTTTCCTCTACATGTGTTCTTTAAAGCGGGACACGTGAGAAAGGAGTGGCAAACTCTATCAAAGGAGAGAGGAAACAAGCAAGGAGCCAAGAAAAATATTAAGGTTGGTGCTATTTGCTTCTCTCTTATCTATCATACATAAAGGAAAACACAAGTTACTTTGAATTGTTTGTTTCTAAGATAGCTACCCATCTTAGTGGGACTTGCAGATCAAATAAACACTAGTTTTCCCGGAAAACAAATGGCGACTCCACTGGGTAGTGAATAGTTTGTTTGTTTTTTACAGTTGTTTGCTTTATAAACTACAGATGAAGCCTGAAGTTAAGCCAGCTAGCCTTCTAACTGCACTTGCTATGCAAGTGCGAAGTAGATCAACACTGCTTCAGTCAATCTCCGGGTTGGTTTATGAACTAAACATCTGACTTGCAAACATTCGAAGTGCCCTGGTGGTAGCTCATTAACCTCATAAGATCATACCCCTATACTTTGTTGTTATTGTCCATCATAGCTCAGCCTAAATCATTGAACTTAGCTACAAATTTTGAGCAAAAACCAAGCTCAGATTCGTTCCCTAGTCCATCTCACTGTCTCTAACTGGCAGTCTAGATGCATCGCACATCCCGTGTGTTGTAGGTGAGATGCATCCCTGTTTCCCTTAAGGACAGGTGCGATGATAGAATGATACTGTTTCCTTCTCTGGAATTTGGTTTTTTCTTCATTATTTTTAGCTCTATTTAGTAGTTTTGCTGCTTATGATTAGTATATCATTGTTGGAGCCTTCTTCCTTTACATTATTCAGCCTCCATTGATCAGGAATTGTGAATGTTTTTTAATGTATTTTTCATCATTTACAATCCTCCTTTGCAAATAGTAGCTTAATCGAACTGTCATATTTTGATTCAAAAGTGTCGTAACTGTCGTTTTGAGTCAAGAAAAAGAGTGTCGTAAAAGTATTCCTCTTTTAGATAGTTGATTGTACTTTTGTCATTGTATTTGATTTGAATTGTCAATATTTGAAGTGTTGAAAGCACTTTCACATTCAAAATCGAAAGTGTCATCTTAGACTTCCTTTCGTTTTGAAAAGAAATTGTTAAAGTGTTGCTTTGAAGAAAATAGTTCAGATCTGTACTTAGTTTCCTTTTTGGCATTCTCACATTAAGGAAGCGGAAAAACAAATACATGCATGTGCATTTGCATTTAGACTGCATGCAGAAAATGATTTAGGGAAAGTGAATTTAGTGTGTGCTCTCTGCTCTCTGTTGAAAGAATCATACTTTTCTTTCCTTAGTAACTAGGATTTTCATTGCTAAAAGAAAACAAATGATTGTTTATCATTTTAGATTGCATATTTAGTAATTTTACATCTCCATCACATGGTGAACCTTGAAAGGAAAACTTCTTAAAAAAGATCAACTCTAATATAAACCTCAATGAACATAAAAATGCTTTGGAACCTAACGCACAACATCTAGAAGTCTAGGCTAGAGATGTATTCCGGTGTCATAAATCCTGGTAACTATCGTTTTCATCGAAGGTTGGGTGATTCCTCCTCTTTGATATGACAAGTTCCAGTACGAACTTGTGCTCCCCATATCGTCAAGTATATATTGGGAGCCATGATAGGCTGATATCCTTATCCTTAGGAAGCCGTGTCTGCCACCCTATCAATCGCAATGCACTGAAAACAACATTTGGGAAGATTGATTGCCATATGTAAATTCCTTGGTAATTTCTCTTTAATTTACCACCAAGGTGTATATTGCAGTTTTGTGATTGGTTTGGTAATCCCTCTGTCTAGATTTCCAGAGAAGTCACTTTCGTTCCTTTTCAACTCCTTAAAAGAAAAGGTCCATTTGAGCACTTGTCACTTCAAGCTCATTAAAAGTCGAAGGCGACTAGAGTCACCTTTATCTTTTTCTTGACTCTTAAAAATTGAAAAAGAAAAGTTGTGTCAAAGCGTAATAAAATTCATTTAATTCGGAATAACATTTTCCCCTTTTTAATTTTGAGTTGATCAAGTAATCTGCAATCGTGGAAGAAAGTCAATCAAAACCCTGTCGTTCATGGAGACTAACGAGTCAACCATCTTTGACTCCAAAAACGAAACCATTCCGGGCAAAACAGTCTCGTTTAACTAGGTCGAATTCTCCTAGTCTATTTGAAACTTGTGTTTCAACATCATTAGAGACTCCAGTTACTCAAATTATTTCTAGTACCCTTGCCTTTACAGAAGAAGTTCCGTAGTTACAAGAGGACATTAGAATTGATCCTAGTGTAACAGTAGACACTTCTATCCCTGAACCAGCTCCATTTAGGGTTGATTCAGAAGGTGTCACCCCTCCAGTATCTTTAGAGGATTTTTCATCATGTTAGAGTTGATTATCTTTCTCAATTTCCCTGCGATAACCCTTAATTCAATCTCCTTTCCTTCCCAAAAAAAAATCAAAAAAAGTTCTTGAAAACTAAAATCTATTGTACCCAAATATTGTAGCCATTGAACTCCTAGTACAACATTCGTACCACCCATTGGAATGTAAAGCATTGGGCTATTCAAAACATATTCTCCCATGGATAGCTTGATATTATGGCACTTTCCAGAGAAATTTATGGTTCCTCCATTTGCAACCATTACTTGATGCTCTGGTGCTGGATATAGGAAGCAATTCAATTCCCTGCTATATTACAATGAATAAAATTATGGGTACTACCCAAATCAATCAACACTATTACCATTTTCTTCTTGATATGCCCTTATATCTTGATAATTTGAGGAGTGGTAATTCCTGTCAATGCATTATAAGATATGGTCATATTCATTTCTTCTTTCTCTGGATTGGTTCCTAGTGTATATCCTATTCTTTTGATGTTTCATGTTCCTTTTCTTGCTCCTCTTCTCCATCTATGTAAATTAATTTCTTCTCAACACACTTGTGACCTTTGGTGTATTTTCTATCACAATTGTAACAAAGCCCTTTTTCTCTTTTTTCTTCCAATTGTTGTGGTCTCAACCTTGTAGGTGTTGAAAGGCTAGGAGCAATAGCTCTTCCATCTCTATAGTTATGAGTGGTAGGCTTCCTTGTTGCCATAATTATTCTTTCAATTTTTCTTGCCAACCTGTATGCCTTCTCCAATGAATTAGGTTCCCAGAGGTGAACCTCGTGTTGAATGTTATACTTTAAATTCCCTATTAATATATCAATCCTTTGCTTCTCTTGAATATTATTTAACCTTATATTCAATTCTTGGAAGTCCTCAATGTGCTCTTCCATTGAAACCTTTTGTTTGATTTATCAATTGGCTAAAGAAGGTGTTTCTCTTTGTATCCAAATAATCTTCTATCATTTCCTCTGTGAAAATTGACCAGGTGACAAGTGGTTTATGAGAACAAATCTATTTATACCATAAAAATTGATTTGGTTCTAAATATAAAGATGCAATAGATACCTTTTTGTGTTGGTTTGTGTTATATTCTTTCCACGAGGAGCCCCCCTTCGTTGCGCTGATTGCATAGCGGGGAGGGGTGGCATCCCCCCCTATCTAGGGGATTTGAGGGGGGTAGGTAGCCCTCCTCTACGGGGTCCAGGGCAGCACCCTAGGAGAAAAAAATTTGGACCCTATATTAGGTGGGCGGACCTAGCTATGGTTTTGTGCATGGTTTTCGCACATGGTTTTGGGTGTGATGGTTTTTGGTCCATGGTATTGGATTCTTTGGCATGTATAAATATGTATTTTAAAATTGAATGGAACATAATGAAAAATCAATCTGGTAGTCCCAATTTTGGGATCAAGGGGAAAATCTCTGTGTATATTTGTTTTATGTGTTATGCTCTTGCTATTGTTTATTTTCTATTTTTTAGAATTCGTATGCAGGTAATTTCTATACAGGGTTAAAACCTACATTTTGTAACAGTTGCACATCATGTAGATCAAAATATTTCTCCATCTATAGTATCCATGTTATGGGATCCTTTCCATCAAACATCCTCATATCAATCTTTGGAATATGGTGGGTCTTCAATCCAATGTTAGATTCTATGTAATCATGATTAACATTTATTTTTTTCTCATCATGAGTTTCCTCTACTACCTTTTTGTCATTAGTAGGCCTTTCTTGTAGCATCTTTATCCCACCTTTCTTCAAACCATCCATATCTTTCCTAAAATATTCCATGCCTTTCATCAAATGTTCTTGCCTACCATCGATATTATCTTCCATGGAAAATATAAAACTATTTATTTTAGCTTCGATCACATTCTTCAAATCCTCCATCCAGTTTTTCTTACTAGGTGTTTCTATTTACTTGATTTGAGTCATTCTTTTTCTTTCTTTTAGCAGCTCGATCTTAAATCTATTTTATTTTTGCAATTTTAGAACTCCAAGGTTTGAAATTATGACTTCCAATAGCCCTCTACGTCCTCTTTCCAATGGCACCAGTTTGATCGAAATTGGATTATCTAAGAAAGAGTTATGCCCAATCTCCCAAGATGACATGCTTATACACTTTTTTAGTAGAGAGAACTTGTACGAAGTGCCACATGTTACTATTTAGACCTTCGGCCCTAAAAAAAATATATAGAAAAGTACAGTCCATCCTATTTTTGTAACTTCTTATGAAATTTCAATCTGATGCTCAGACCAAAAGTTATGACGATTCTCCAAAGGTCACCTATTTGGGATGTAATTTAGGAGCCTACCAAAAACCTAAATGTCTTGGACCGTATCTCCGAAAATATAGTGAAACAAGATCTGAAATTTGGGCCCAAACTTCACCACGAGTTTGGCTCAAATGCGTTTTAATTTTAGAGTCTAGACCTTCATAAAAAAGCAATTTTAATGAAAATGCCACGATGACCTGTTTGCAATGGAATTCCAGAGTTTGCAAGAAACCTAGCTTCCTCAAATGCTATATCCGAAAATATAGTGAGCCAATCTGAAATTCAAACCCGAGGTTCAGAACAATTTCAGCTCAAATAGGTTTTATTTTCAGTTTCTGACACTATGTAAAAAAAAATTATAACAAAAATTCCACGATGACCTGTTTGGAGCAGTAGAATCCAAAGCTCTGATAGCAAATGTTATGAAACCAGTTCACAAAAAGATAGAAAAGAAAGATCAATGACATAGAAATTAGCGACTTCAAGGGGGAAACCTCTTTTACATTACACAAATTAATAATTCTTGGATGATACAAATGACAAGACCTCCTTTCTATATATAGGAGTCTAAGGGGTCATAACATAATCAGAGTCAACATAACAATAATAATGTAAGGGCATAATGATAATGATTTTTTTTTGAGGATTGTGGAATTTCTCGGTGGAGCAAGGCGAAGAGGCTGAGGATGGAGAGAAACTAGGGTTTGAACTCACGTGCTGCACCTAACAGACCTACAAACCTTGGAAGCTAAAACGCAGGGGGCTCAAGCTCACGGGTAGTGACTAATGGTCCTGCACCTTCATGAACAACAAAAGGGTAGAGGTAAACGACGAAGGAAAATATTGACAAACGAATGAGTGGAATGACAGGTGGGAGATCCCCTCCTACCGAAGTGTCACCGCAGGTGAGACAAGCATCCAGGGATCAACCGATGGAAACGAGAAATGAGGAAAGGGTCTACCTATAATGGGAGCGAAATGGTAGGCCAGACTGGGAGGAAAATTCCTGCCTAGAGTTTCGAAACAACCTAGATTCATAATACCAAATAACAAGCTGGAGGAGTATAAAGGATATATGAAGGATCATGACTTGATTTGTAAGTTCATAGGGGCATGGAAAACTGAGAAAGAAATGATAAATTGGATTCAGTAACGATGGTAGTGAAGGGGCATATCGATCTCAAGCTGGGCGCGAAAGGGTTCTTCTCGGTTATTTTCTATAACCTAGAAGATAAGGAGAGGATATTTGAAGAGGGACCCTATTTCTTCAACAATACATGCTAGTTTATGAAACACTGGGAGGAGTGCTATAACTCGGATTACGAGAAGATGTTGGAAGCACCCATCCGGGTTCGACTCTTCGGCCTCCCAATGGACTTCTGGGACCCAGAAATTCTACTAGGAATAGGCAACTCGATCAGCACCTTCGTCAAAGTGGCAGAAACGACGAGAAAAGGTAGGTATATGTCATATGAAAGAATCTTTGTTTACATGAATATCACGGTGCGGTTACCAGATTACATAGAAGTTGAATACCACGATGAGGTATGGTAGCAAACCCTGGATTATGAGCATATCCCATTCAGATGTTGGAGATACCATGAATACGGGCACCTGTACCGAGCTTGCCCACTAAACAACCCATACGACCAAATGCAATGGAAGAAGACAAGAGAGGAGATTGGAAAAGAGGATGGAGATGGCTTCCAAGAAGTACAAAGAAGAAGAAGAAATCAGAAACCAACGGTGTCACAAAAGGCGCACCAAAACGAGGTAGAGCAATGAAACCTCAATAGATTTGCTACCCTTCAATCAGAGGAGGTGGGGTAGATGAGTGAGGAAGTCATCAAGGAGACAACAGATACTCAGCAGAAATAAGATGAGGGAAGGAAAGCAAAGAGACGATAAGAAAATGAAAAGGAACAACATGCAAATGGTGGAGAAAAATCAAATGGAGATCGACCCCCAAAAAGAAGATTTTAGTGTGGAGGAACAAGTGATGAAATGATTATTACAAGAATGGAGACACCTAGATGAATGCTTCATCCCAGAGGAACAAAATAAAATATATAAAGAAACCTTTCAGCAATACAAGCTAAAACAGGCAACGGCTTTAATAGTCCAACCAAAACACCTAGGCTCCCAAAGCAAACAAGGGCAAGATCTAGGAGGACAGAGAAAAGGGGGAAAGAAAAGGGGAAGAAGACCTATGAATGAGTCCATACAGATGTTAGGGTAACTTTTAGTAAACTCAGGGAGAGTGGTGCCATTATCAGAGGTATCCCAAGAACCCCCAAAATTGTTAAAATGATCATCACAACCTGGAATATAAGAGGCCTCAACAGTATGGGAAAACATAAATACCTCATAGAGAGATTGAAAAAGGATAGACCTAGTATTATGATCCTACAAGAAATGAAAATCAGTGGAAAAATATGAAAGAGATTATGAAAAACAATAAACCCCGGTACCAAGTCATCAAACATGATGCAAATGGCAGCGTGGGAGGATTGGCCATAATTTGGAACCTAGAAGAAATATGGTTCAAAGACTAGGTTAGTATGCCATGAATCCTCTCTGGGAGATTTAGGGTCATTGGATCCAACAACTAGGAACTACTCACAGGAGTATACAGCCCCCATATACTAGGGGAAAGGAGGGAATTTCTCAAGAATCTAGTAAAAATGAGAAGCCTATACCCGAAGGACCTATGGGAGATGGGAGGGGATTTAATCATGATCACCTCTCTAGTAGAAGAAAGAGGGGGCATGAGAAGAATAGACATGGATATGGAACTCTTTAGGGACACTATAGCAAAGAAAAGACTAGTTGACATCCAAACCATAAACGGGGTGCACACCTAGAACGATCGAAGAGGGGGAAACCACCAGATTTCATCCAGATTAGACAGATTCCTGATATTGGAACAAATAATGATCAAAGACATTTTTGTAGAAGCATCAATTCTTCTTGGGATGGGCTTAGACTACTGGCCAATTAGGTTGGAAGTGGACCTGAAAGCCAACCCAAAAAAATTCCCCTTTAGGTTTGAAGCCTTTTGGCTCAGACATCCTGGCCTCATCAAAAAAATTGAACTATGGTGGATGCAGAGTGAACAACAGGGGAGGACCTGCATGCAAACGTTCCAACTAAAACTCAAAGAAATAAAAATAAAAATAAAGATATGGAACAAGGAAGAATTCAGACACATTATGAAGGATTAATAGCAATTAATCAAAAGATGATAAAAGTGCAACAAAAAATAATATGGGAAGGGAGATCAAAGAAGAAAGCAACAGAAGAGGGAAGGATCATCAGTCAACTAGAGAAAAGGCACAAGCAAGAGGAGATTCTGTGGAAACAGAAGTCGAGAGTGAACTGGTTAAGAGAAGGGGAGAGGAACACAAGGTTCTTCCACAAGGCCATGATCCAACATCGGAAAAAAATATAATATTCACACTTAAAGATGATGAGGGGAATCGTAGCACGCAACATGAAGAGATGGAGAGAATCATGGTAAAGCACTTCAGAGATATCCTAACAGAACCTCGAGAAGATAGAAAGGAGGCAATGTAAATAATCTTCTAGCACATTCCACAGAAGGTCACTCAAGAATAGAACCTAGCCTTGATGAGAGTGGAAACACTTGAGGAAGTGGACGAGATCATTAAAGGAATGAAAAAGAATAAAGCCCTAGGCTCAGATGGATTCACAGCTAAATTTTTCCAAGCCACTTGGTCGTTCATGGGAACAAACATGCTAGAGGTTATGGAGGAATCAAGACGAAATCAAAAGGTATGTCCTAGTCTTAACTCCACTTTCATTACTCTCATTCCTAAAAAATCAATATTGAAGGACCCGTAGGGTTTCAGACTCATTGCCCTATGAAATGTCATCTATAAAATTATAGCCACTCTGGTTGCCAAAAGATTAAATTCGCTTCTCCCAAACATTATATCCCCTGAAAAAATAGGCTTTTTTGAAGGCAGACAAATCCTCGACAGACTGGTCACCTCCCAAGAGGTGGTGCACTCCCTTAAGATCAAGAAAACTACAGGCATGTTGGTGAAGTTGGATCTCTCCAAGGCCTATGATCGATTAAGCTGGGAATATCTAAGGAATATACTTAGGGCGTATGGTTTTAACCATAGATGGATAAACTAGATAAGCACTATGATATCCACCCTTGTTTTTTCTATCCTTCTAAATGGAACCCCTACCAGTACTTTCAAACCCACTCGGGGTCTGAGACAAGGGGACCCCTTGTCTCCTTTCCTATTTTTTATTGTTATTGAGGGTTTGGGTGGATACATCAACGAGGAAGCCCAGGCATCTAGAATCAAAGGCCTAAGGGTATGGGGGAATGAGCTTGCAATAACACATCAACAATTTTTGGACGATATCATGCTCTTCTTCCAAGTCTTTGTCAGAGAAGCCGAAGAATGAAAGAAATCCTGAATACCTTTATGAAAGCCTTTGGAACCCAAATCAAGAATGAAAAATAATGCACTTTCTTCTTTAATACCCAAGGGAATGTAAACTCCTATTTGGCCAAGATTATAGGATTCAGCACAGGTAACCTTCGCATGAAGTACCTAGGAATGACCCTGGTGGAAAACCCCATAAAATTGGCAGGATGGAAACAAACTATCCAAAAGATTCAGGGAAGGTTGGGGAACTGAGCCTTCTGATCCCTAAATCTTGCAGGTAGAACAGTCCTCCTAAAAGCAATTTTGGAGTCAATTCCTATCTATCAGCTGTCAGGTATGGTTGCCCCCAAGGGGGCCTGTACCAAAATGGTGGACATGTTCAAAAAAAAATTATGGGAGAGGTACAACAGAAGAAAAAGTGGGCTCTTATGTCATGGCATGGATTGACAAAGAAAAAGTTGGAAAGAGGGCTTAGGTTACGAGACCCCTATGCCTTAAATCAAGTAATGGGGGAAAAACTCTGGTGGAGGTGGATAGGGGGAGGAGGGGATCTATGGAAGCAAATCTAGAGAATAAAGTATAATATATAGGAGAGAATGGAGGAAATCCTCTGGTATAGAGATCCCCCCAAGGGCTCAGCCATATGGAACTTAGCAAGACAAAACTGAGAGATCATTTCCCGACATGCTTTCTGGGAAATTTGAAATGGAAGAAGAGATAGATTCTAGTAGGATTCATGGCAACAAAGAGAAAAACTGATAGAAAGGCAAGATCTCTGAGACATCTATAGATACACCAATGATAGGAATATGCAACATGTATAACAGTTCTGGAATGAAGGGTGAGGGACCAGAAATTGGAGAAACTGGAAAAAGATAGTAGATTGGGAGCACTCAACAAAAGGAACATTCACCATCAAAGAAGCTTACAAGCTAAAAGCTAAAAAAGATCAAGACGACCAAGCACTGATATGGAAAAAAATTTGGAGCGGAGGATGGTGGCCTAAGGTAGCTCACTTCCTCTGCCTTGTTTGTAAAGGGAGAATATTGACTTGGGACCAGTTATAGAAAAAAGGAATGCAAGGCCCATCCTTTTGTTGGAAGTGCCGACATCACAAAGAGGACATCGAGCACATGATGAACTCATTCCCATTTGCGAATCAACAATTGGGTCAAATACAAGGAGTCTTCAGAAGGACGGATAGGAACTGCCAAAGCATAAAGGAAACAATCCTAATATGGAGAAAAAGCATCTTCTCAAGCCCTATCCTGAATTGTGCATGGGGACTGGCCCTAGGATTCAACCTCTAGACCATATGGAAAGAACATAACAGCAGAATTTTCAAAAACAAAACTTCAACACAAGATCATGTATGGGAAGGATTACTTAATAATATCATGGAAACGATTATAACAGAACAATGGAGTCTAGAATATTGGCAAGTCCCTCCCCATGAAGAAAAAATACTTCACCATCTTAATTTATCAAGGGAAATGATTTCCCTGAATGCCTGGAAAGCAATAAGGATCAATATCAATTCCCCGAATCACTTCACTTTACCAGGAGAAGGATTCATCAAGTTGAATTTCGACAGGGCCTCAAAATGGAACCTGGGAGCAACAGGATTGGGTGGCATATTCATAGATAACCAAGCAAAAACGTGGCTTATATATGCAGAATCATGTGGAATTGCAAGTAACAATGAAGCCGAATTTGCAGCAGCTAGACAGGGACTCAAAATAGTTGTAAGATTGGGATACAAAAATGTGGAGGTGGAAGGAGACTCTAGCTTGGTCATAAACACCATGAGGAAACATAGCAATGGCACTTCATGGGATAAACTGAGTCAAAGTTGGAAGATATCTCACCTTATCCAAGAGATAGGTGATCCAAAAATGGATCCTAGATAAACCTCTAAGTCTAAAAGACTTCATGCAAGAGGTGAAAGGTTCCAAATGGCACACACCCTTTGTAAATCAGAGGAAACTCAAAGTCACAAGATGCCCTTAGAAATAATCTCATTGTGGAGATCTTCTCATTCAGAATCCAATGCAACTTGAATGGGCAAAAACAGACTTCAGATGAAGAAGTTATGCTAAAAAGAAGCTCCCCTTGTTCCTTAAAAATGAGGCGAATCCTTTAAAAATGGGAAAAAGACCCTTATAAGAGAAAATCACATCGCATAAGGCCAAGGCTCAAAGTCAGGCAGAAGGCACCCTCAATCAGTGACCTCCGATGATCGGATCGACAGGTCGAATCGAAGGCAGGCAATGTATACAAGAAAAGGTCCTGGGTCGATGTGACCTGCGACTGTGATCGCCAATATTGGCGGATCACTATTGGCGATCCCAAAAGGAAAGGCCCTAGGCCGGTGTGACTTGCGACCGCGGTCGCTAATATTGACAGATCGCTGTTAGCGATCCCAAAAGGGAAGGACCCCAGGCCTAGCAACATGTGATATGTGATCGGAACCGGACCCGAAAGGGTTCTGAAATATAAATACATAATATTTCAGATCTGGACCAAAACCATTTTCATAGGGTTCTGCGTTATTTTCCATGTATTAACGTATTTTAAAAATACAAAGGGACAGGTCCATTTGCGATATGCGATGCAACTTGCAAGTGGACCCAATGGGAGAATAAGGTGGATTTCAGGACTTTTGAATTCCGATATATTGGGTTTTATGCAGATTTGCCATGTTTTCACATCGTTCTCTGTGTAAGCAGAGAATGATTATTACTAAGGATTCCAAGCACCAATTACCCCTACAGAAATGGTGGCCAGCTCCCCTTTGGGCATTAAGAAATGATGGTATAATGCCTGGAAGAGGGTTTTGAAGTGGACAGAGGCTAGGGAGACCAAGAGACGAGAATCGAAAACAAACAGATAGCGATATTTGGCTTTTAAGCCATGAATGTTAAAGATAGAGGGCTGTTGGGTTGTTGATGGGTGTTGTTGTTAATCCTTGAGGGGTTTGCTATGGAAGGAGAAGCCAAAGAGGAAGTTGAGGCAAAGAGGCAGCACAAAAGCCAAAGTGGCAGCGCAAAAGCCAAAGAGGCAGCACAGAAGCAAAAGTGAATGCGCAGAAGCTGAGACAGAGCACAAGAAAAAGAGCAGCCTATGGGATCACTTGGAAGCCAAGTGAAAATCCAATGGGATTGTTTTTCTAATAGAGAAACAAAGAAGCTAGAGTTGAAGAGCAGAGAGCCAAAGATTTAGAGCCAAGAGCCAGAACCAAAAGCCAAAGAGCTAGAGTCAGAGCCAAGAGCCAGAACCAAGAGCCAGAGAGCCAAGAGCTAAAGCTTCAAGAGCCAAGGGATAAAATGGTGTCTGAACCCACTTTTTATGTGTAGAACATCATGAGTTGAGCCAAAGAGCTTGTAAAAACACTTACACCATAATCCTAGAGAGCCAAGTCCAATTAACCAGAGTTAACGGAGACGTATCCCAAGAGTTGTGGGTGAACTCCAAATTAATATTGTTGTTTCTATGTGTGTTTTAATGTTGCATTATCTCTGTTGCTTTATTTATTGTTATATGCATTTATATATTAGTTTCAACACATTAATTTACAGCACTTAACATTCAAAAACAAATACAAGCATACACCCATATTTTCAAGCATCTCTTAATTCCACATTGGTTAATCAAATAGACTTGGGAAAATTCAAGCTTTGGAAGTGGGAGAGGTTCTTGTAAGCTAGACAAGAAGCCTAAGTGCCCCATTTTCAGATCAGGTGGTATCAGAGCTTAATATTGATTGACCACACCTTTAAGAAGGTTATATCAGAATGCTTAATTGACGAAGAAAATACTGCTCGTCTGAAAGTTGTTTGAATAGAAAGAGGCTGATTGTATGCTTGTTTTGTAGACTGACTATTTTTTGAGTTTGCAGAGGTGAAGGGAATGCTATTGATAGCTCAGTCTAGGAAGGAGAAGGAGGAGAAGAGCTGAAGAGCTGAGAGCCAAAGAGTCAGAGCCAAGGGCTAGAACTAAGAGCCAAAGAGCCAGAGTCAGAGCCAAGAGCTAGAGCTTCAAGAGCCAAGGGATAAAAAGGTGTCTGAACCCATTGTCTATGTGTAGAATAGCATGAGTTGAGCCAAAAAGCTTGTAAAAAGACTTACACCATAATCCTAGAGAGCTAAGTCCAATTGACAAGAGCTCACAGAGACGTAGCCCAAGAGTTGTGGGCGAACTCCAAATTAATATTATTGTTTCTGTGTGTGTTTTAACGTTGCATTATCTCTACTACTTTATTTACTGTTATATGCATTTATATATCAGTTTTATCACATTAATTCACAGAACTTAACAGTCAAAAACAAATACAAGAATACACCATATTTTCAAGAATTTCTTAATTCCACATTGGTTAATAAAATAGACTTGGGAAAATTCAAGCTTTGGAAGTGGGAGAGGTTCTTGTAAGCTAGACAAGAAGCCTAAGTGCCCCATTTTTAGATCAGGTGGTATCAGAGATTAAGATTGATTAACCACACCTTTAAGAAGGTTATATCAGAATGCTTGATTGACAAAGCAAATATTGCTTGTCTAAAAGGTGTTTGAACAACAAGGGGATGATTGTATGCTTGTTTTGTAGACTGACTATTTTCTGAGTTTGCAGAGGTGAAGGGAAAGATATTGATAGCTCAGTTGAGGAAGGACAAGAAGGAGAAGGGTTGAAGGCATTCTTCTATCCCAAAGGACCTCAAGGCAATCTAAAGCACAAGAGGTTTGTTGCAAGAGGTTGCTTAAATAAGCTCTTTATTTTTCTTGTTGAAGTTTTTTTTTGTTCATTGGCATAATAACAACTTCTACAAGTGGGTCCTCAAATTCTGCTTTCTTCACAATATTCCTTAATGAAGACATGAAGCAAGAATTGTCCACCATGATGGATATGGTGAGAGAAATGTATGAGGATGGAAGGAAGAGCAGCATTCTTAGAAAGCAGCTGAATTCCATGAAGGAAGAGAAGTAGTTGCTTGCTGACAAATTGCAGGAAATGAAGAGGCAACTTCATATTGCAAATATGAACCTGAAAAGGATGCAGTAGTTGGAAACATAGCTCTTTGTTGCCCAAGAAGCCTTAGTCAAGTACCAACTTGAAGAAGAGGTAAGCCATTCCATTTTGTCTTCAAATTCCTCTAAGAATGCTTGTATTGGTTCTTTTGAGAAACATACTAAACGCATAGTTTCCAAGCTAATGTCCAAGACGAGATATGAAGGAAATGGCTTGGGAAAGCATGCACAAGGTATTGTTGAACCAATAATGGTTGAGGAAAGGCCTAAATATTTGGGTCTTGGCTATGGATAGTCTTATGGAGAGAATTCCAAAGATACCATGAAATCCATTGAAATAGTCCCAAGAAGGAGTTTCATTTCATGTCCTCTACCTCAAAAGTGTGAAGGTTGTGTCCAAGAGGAATACAATAGCTTGAAACATCAATTGCATGATGCAGGTGTTCAGAAGCACACACTTGAACCAAAGAGTTGGGGAGACTCTAACAACGTTGAAGAGTTTGACGGTGTTCCAAAGGGAGCCACTTCATTTTCTTGACCTCCTCATGAAGGCAATAAAGGTGAAAGAGGCAGGTATAAATTTGCTTCTAAACACATTCCTTTTAATTTTGCAAAGCATGATGAATTTCCACATATGTATGGGAAAAGAATTGCATGTTCCTCTTATGGTTTGGATAAGCATGATGTTTCTAGATGTTGGAAGAGAATAGCCACATATAGGAAGCAGAAGAAGTAAAAGAAGCAAGAAGCCAAAGGTTCATTGGATAGGGCAAATCATGTTATCAAGAGGATGCACATGCGGTGCACTTATTGCCATAAGCAAGGACATCTTGCTGCAAAGTGTTGGACACTGAATCCAACAATGCTTCCACCAAAGCTGAAGAAAGTGGAAAGAGAAGATGGCAGAAATGGAAGTGAATATTCCATGAATTATGTGTTTCAAAATGATTCACATGTTGATGCTGATGTGTAGGCAAAGGTAGTACCTTTGAAAGGGATTGGTAAGGAACCATTAGAGTTCTTATCTGATTAAGATTTCATGTCTATTAATGCATCTATATTATATCTCATTTCATCTTCCAAAGTACAGTGTGCTTAAGCGAAAGTTGAAGGATGAAATGCATGCATAAGCATGAGATGCATGAGCACAGGGATGTTAATGATTTCCTTGTTTTTGAACATGTATGTGTAATTAACTTGCAGGGTTGATTGCTTTGACATCCATGTGATGCCATGTTGACTTGGAAGAAGTTAACTTGGTCTCCAAATGGAGATAATGATGAAAGTTTCATCTTTTGGAAAAAGAGTCCTAATGGTCTTTTTCTACATGCTTGACTTGAAGGGTCATTTTGTTATGAAACCAACTCACAAAAAGATAGAAAAGATAGTTGAACACCTTAGAATTCAGCCTCTTCGAGGGGGCAACCTCCTTTACATTACACAATTGAACAATTCTTGGATGATTCAAATGAAAAAACCTCCTTCCTATATATAGGAGTCTAAGGGGTCATAATATAACCAAGCTGACCTAACAATAATAATATAAAGGCACAAAAATAACAATAGAGGGATTCTATGGGGCACAATAATAACAATATGGGGACAATAGGGGCACAACAATATTAATCAAGGATACAACTACAATAGTAATGGGGGCATCACTAGTATTATAGGGACCTAACATGCCCCTTTCCTTCAAAAAAGTGTTGTCCTCAACGCTTGAGTAGTTCTGTATGCTTTTGTATAAAATTCTCATCCTCCCATGTGGAATCTTTAGTGGATAAGTTCTTCCACTTGATGAGATACTCCGAAATGGATCGATTTCATAGCTGTCGAGTTCTTGTTTCTATGACTGCTTCTGGTTCCAATATAATTTTTCCTTCCTCGTTAAGTTCTGCCAATATTGTTTGAACTGGGAGCTTGTTGACTATAACCTTCTTTAAACATGAAACATGGAAAACTAGGTGCACTCGAGAAACTACAGGAAGCTCCAATTTGTATGCCATAGTACCAATCTTTTGCAACACCTTGTATGTACCATAATACTTTGGTGATAATTTATTATCCTTCATAGCTTTCTTGAGGGACATTTGTTTATATGGTTATATCCATAGGAATACCCAGTCACCTATATCAAAACTTCTTTCACTACGATGTTGATCTGCCAGTTGTTTCATTCTATTCTACGCCAACACGAGGTTATCCTTTAAGAGTTGGAGAACTTGTTGTTGATGCTCGATGTGATGTTCCACTGCTTGAACCTTAGGATTTTCTCTTAAATATGATGTGATGGATGGTGGTTGATATCCATAAAGTGCCATAAATGGGGCCATTTTTGTTGCAGTATGGAAGGAAGTGTTATACCACCATTTAGCCAGAGGCAACCATTTGACCCATTGTGTCTGTTTATCAAAAACAAAGCAACGAAGATATCCTTCCAAACATTTGTTTACTATCTCAGTTTTCCCATCAGATTGAGAATGATAAGATGAGCTATGAGCTAACTGAGTACCAAGACAAGAAAATAATTTTGTTCAAAAATTTCCAGTAAAAATGGGATCTTTGTCACTTACAATAATATTTGGGTTTCCATGTAGCTTTTGAATTGTTTCCATAAATGCAGTAGAAACTGTACTGGCTTTAAATGGATGTGATAATTCACAAAAGTGTGCATACTTGGTAAGTCTATCAACTACCACCATGATGACACTCTTTCCCTTAGACTTCGGTAAACCTATGATAAAATCCATTGAAACCTCCTCCCAACGTTGGCTTGGAATGGATAAAGGTTGTAATAGACCTGGTGTCTTAATTGTTTCAGCTTTATTTTGTTGGCAAACCAAACATTCCACCACAAACTTTTGAATATCCGATTTAAGGCCATCCCAAAAAAATTCCTTCTTAACCCTGTGGTAAGTTTTTAAAAATCCTACGCGAGAAGCATGCAATTCTAGAAGAATATTTTGTTTGAGTTGGGAATTCTTACAGAGGTACAAGTGATCTTTGTACCATAACGAATCATTTTTCTAGATAAATGTATTAGATGTACTGGAATCTTGTTGTAACTTTCGAATAAGTGCCCACACTTCTTCATCATTCTTCCATTCCTCCCTTGCTTCATTTACCCAATCTAGTTGGATAATAGAAATGGTGCACAACAATGCTTCCACATCCTCATCCTTTCTTGAGAGTGCATCTGCCACAACATTTTGCTTCCCTTTTTTGTATATGATTTCAAAGTCATAACCCAACATCTTTGTGACCAATTTTTGTTGTTCTTCAAAGGATAATTGCTTTGCTCTAAAAAGTATTTAAGGCTATCATGATCCGTTTTACCTTGAAGTGTCTTCCCATTAGGTAGGGTCACCATCTCTTAAGTGCATGTAGTATTTCCAACATTTCCTTCTCATAAATAGCTTTGTGTAAATACTTTCCCTTGATTGGACGAATTTCAAAAGCATTGGGTCTTTCATCTTGCATTAAAACAACACCAATTCCATTTCCTGAAGCATCACATTCCACAATAAAGGTTTTTGTGAAGTTTGGTGTAGCTAAGACCGGTGCTTGGCACATTGCCTCTTTAAGATGTTCGAACACATTTTTTGCCTCTGGAGTCCATGAAAATGCATCTTTCTTCAATAATTTTGTTAGAGGTGCTACCATTTTCCCATAATTTTTAACAAACTTGCGATAATACCCTGTCAACCTGAGAAATCCTCAGAAATGCTTTATGGATGTGGGGATTTTCCATTCCTTAATGGCATTAATTTTGCTAGGATCTGCCTTAACTCCTTCATGAGATACAATATGACCCAGATATTCCACCTCTTGTACTCCAGAGAAACATTTGGATCATTTTGCATATAATTGTTTCTCCTCCAATATTTGTAGCACCCTGTCAACATGTTCAACATGATCCTTCCAAGACTTGTTGTAGATTAGTATATCATCAAAAAATACTAACACAAATTTTCTAAGGAAGGGCTTGAAAATGGAATTCATCAAACCTTGAAATGTAGAAGGTGCATTGGTAAGGCCAAAAGGCATGACCAAAAATTCATAGTGACCTTCATGAGTTCTAAATGTTGTTTTTAGAATGTCTTCAGTCTTCATTCTGATTTGATGATATCCTGAACGAAGATATAACTTCGTGAAGTAAATTGATCCATGCAATTCATCCAATAATTCATCAATGAGAGGAATGGGAAACTTGTCTTTAATAGTGAGCTTGTTGAGCCCCCTATAATCTGGAAACATGCACCATGATCCATCCTTCTTGTGCACCAATACTACTGGAGTAAAGAAAGAAATTTGGCTAGGTTGAATTATACCAGCCTCTAGCATTTATGCAACCATACGTTCAATTTCACTCTTTTGGGCATAGGGATATCTGTACAGCCTGATGTTTGGAGGAACACTTCCTGGAATCAAATGAATAGCATGATCATGATCACGAATAGGCAGGAGACCTTTGGGAGTCTCCAATACCTTGGAATGATTGTCCAAGACTTTTTGGAGATCTAGAGAAATAGATGATTTTGATGTGGAAACATCTAGCGAACATAATTGTACAATTACACCTTGTTATTCCTTTTTTAGAAGCTTTGTCATACCGTTAGAGTTGATTATCTTTCCCGGTTTCCTTGAAATACCCCTTAATTCAACTTCCTCTCCTGCCGCATAAAATTTCATGAAAAGTTCTTGAAAGTTAAAAGCTATTGTACCCAAGGATTGTAGCCATTGGACTCCTAGTACAACATCAGCACCTCCCATTGGAATGGAGAGCATTGGGCTATTCAATACATATTCTCACATGGATATCTTGATATTATGGCACTTTCCAGAGGAATTTATTATTCCTCCACTTGCAACCATCACTTGACACTCTGGTGCTGGATATAGGAAGCAATTCAATTCTTTTGCTATCTTACAATGAATAAAATTGTGGGTACTTCCTAAATCAATCAACACTATTACCTTTTTCTTCTTGATATGTCCTTCTATCTTGATGGTTTGAGGAGTGGTAATTCCAACCAATGCATTACAAGATATGGTCGAATTAATTTCTTCTTTATCTAGGCTTTGTTCTTAGAGTGTATCCTCTTCTTTTTACCTTTCTTGTTCCTTTTCTTCTTCCTCTTCACAATCTATGTCGAATAATTTCTTCCTAGCACACTTATGACCTTTAGTATATTTTCTATCACAACTGTAACAAATCCCTTTTGCTCTTTTCTCTTCCATTGTTGTGGTGTCAACTTTATAGGTTGTGGAAGGCTAGGGGCAAAAACAGTTCCATCTTTATAGTTGTGAGTGGTAGGCTTCCTGGTTGCCATAATTTTACTTTCCATTTTTCTTGCTAACCTGAATAACTTCTCCAATGAATCAGGTTCCCAAAGGTGAACATCATGTTGGATATTATCCTTTAAAGTCCCTATGAACACATCAATCCTATTCTCCTCTGGATTATCTTTTACCCTTATGTTCAATTTTTGGAACTCCTCAATGTGCTCCCTCATTGAACCCTTTTGTTTGAGACTTATCAATTGGCTAAAAAAAGTGTTTCTTTTTGTATCCTCATAATGTGTTTTCATTTCTTCCATAAAAATTTCCCAAGTGACAATTTTTTTACAAGAGCAAAGCCATTGATACCATACAAACTGATTTGGTTCCAAATATAAAGTTGCAATACATACCTTTTGTGTGTTTTGCACATTATGGAGATTGAAAAATTGCTCCATCTGTAGTATCCATGTTGCGGGATCCTTGCCTTAAAACTTTCTCATATTGATTTTTGGAATATGGTGGGTCTTCGATCCAACATTAGAGTCTGTGAAATCATGATTAACATTTCTTTTGTTCTCATCATGAGTTTCCTTTACTACCCTTTCACCATTAGTGACCATTTCTTATAGCAACTTATTCAAATTTATCTTCAATTCTTCCATCTTATCACCCATGCCATCGATCTTAGCATCCATGCCATTCATCTTAGCTTCCATTTCATTCTTTAAACCATCCATCTTAGCTTCCAGATCTTTTTTTAAACCATCCATCTTAGATTCTGTTACTTTTTGTGCGAGTGACATTTGTTGCACTTGGTATCGTAATTTTGATATATCATGTTGCATTTCTTCCTCTTCTTCATGAGTCATGCTAGAGCTTTCAGGTTGCTTACTAGGTGTTTGAATTTTCTTTCCTTAGGGCATCTATTACCGATAATAATGATTTACTATGTACTTTTAATTCCTTCAAACTATTTTTTCAAACCATGTTTATGCAAAAAATTTAAAAAAAACTACACACCTTTTTTCACTTTGTAGGAGCTCGATATTGAATCTAATGTATCTCTGTAATTTCGGATCATCTGGTTCTGAAATTGTGGCCTACAGTATCCCTCTGTGTCCTTTTTCCAATGCCACCAGTCTGATCAAATTTAGATTCTCCAAGGCAGAGTTATGCACAATCTCCCACGATGACCTGATTATAGACCTTTTCCAAAAGAGAAAACTTGTATGAAGTCCCATGTGTCACTATTTTGACCTTAGTATCTGAAAAATATACATAGGAAACTAAAGTCCGTCCTCTTTCTGCAACTTCTTACAAAATTTCAATATGATGCCCAAAAAAAAAATTTTGATGATTTTCCCCAAGTCACCTGTTTGGAATGAAATTCGGGAGTCTGTAGAAAGGCCAAATTCCTCAGATCATATCTCCGCAAATATAGCACAAAAAGTTCTAAAATTTGGACCTGAGGTTCATAACAATTTCGGCCTAAATGGGTTTTTGTTTTAGCATCTGAAACATCACAGGAAAAAAAAAAAGTTATAGTGCAAATGCCACAATGACCTGTTTCGAGCAGCGAAACCCTAGAATTCAAAGCTCTGATCCCAAATGTTATGAAACCAGCTCACAAAAAGATAGAAAAGATAGTTGAATGCCTTAGAATTCAGCCTCTTTGAGGGGGCAACATCCTTTACATTACACAAATGAACAATTCTTGGATGATTCAAATGACAAAACCTCATTTCTATATATAAGAGTCTAAGGGGTCACAATATAACCAAGCCGACCTAACAATAATAATATAAAGGCACAAAAAGAACAATAGAGGGATTCTATGGGGCACGGTAATAACAATATCGGCACAATAGGGGCACAACAATAATAATAAGGGTTACAATGACAATAGTAATGGGGGCATCGCTAGTATTATAGGGACCTAACACATTTGTTTAAAGGCATGTTTTGTGGGCTTGATATCTAGTCCATCATTTGTATGCAGATATAAGACATGGAGGTGTTCACAAAATGTGAAATCTGTTTCTTTTTGTTGAAGCAACAGTTTAGTCCACCAAGTTGTTGTTTGTATGCCTGTTGTTGTTGGCAGCTTGTCAAATAGGTACAAATTAAAGTTTTTTGGAGTAGATGTATTTCACATTTGTTGAGCCACCTTGGATCAATGATCAAGGAAAAGAAGCTCAAACTACATTCTATGACCATTTCAGTAGAAGTTCTGCAGAAAGGCAAGGAGGAAGACAGTTCTTCTCAGGAAGACCAACCCATCCAGAGAAGGGAAGTGGTCAGAAACTTTGGTTCAGAGGCAATATGCAAAGGCAAGTGTAGGGAGGTTGAAAGAAGAGGGTCACTCTCATTTACTGCTCAGATCAGTATATCAGCCTTTTGGAGACCAAAAGTTCTCTTAGTGGGAAGGCGCGATGATCCTGGATAAACCTCTAAGTCTAAAAGACTTCATGCAAGAGGTGAAAGGTGCCAAATGGCACACATCCTTTGTAAATGAGAGGAAAATCACAATCATAGGTTGCCCTCAGAAATAATCTCATTGCAGAGATCTTCTCATTCGGAATCCAACACAACTTGAATGGGTGAAAAAAGACTTCAGATGAAGAAGTTATCCTGAAAAGAAGCTCCCCTTATTCCTTAAAAATGAGGCAAATCCTTTAAAAATGGGAAAAATACCCTTATAAGGTAAAATTGCATCGCATAAGGCCAAGGCTCAATGTCAAGCGGAATTCACCTGATTAGTGACCTCTGATGATCGGATCAGCGGGTCGGATCGGAGGCAGGCAGTGTATATAAGGAAATGTCTCGGGCCGATGCGACTTGCGACTGTGATCGTCGATATTGGCGGATCGCTGTCGGCGATCCCAAAAGGAAAGGCCCCGGGCTAGTGCAACTTGCAACTGCGGTCACCAATATCGGTGGATCCTTGTCGGCGATCCCAAAAGGGAAGGACCCCAGGCCTAGCGACATGCTATATACAATCGGAACCAGACTTGAAAGGGTTCCGAAATATAAATACATAATATTTCAGATCCAAACCAAAGCCATTTTCATGGGATTCTGCATTATTTTCCATGTATTAACGTATTTTAAAAATACAAAGGGACATAGCCATTTTTTGATATGCGGTGCGACTTGCAACCAGACCTAATAGGAGAATAAGGTGGATTTTAGGACTTTTGAAGTCCGATATATTGGGTTTTATGCGGATTTTCCAAGTTTTCATAGCATTCTCTATGTAAACAGAGAACGACTGTTACTAAGGATTCCAAGCGCCAATTGCCCCTTACGTTACAAAAATGGTGGCCAGCTCCCCTTTGGGCGTTAAGCAATGATGGTATAATGCCTAGAAGAGGGATTCGAAGTGGAAAAAGGCCGGGGAGACCAAGAGATGAGAATTTGAAACCAACAAACAGCGTGATTTGGCTTTTAAGCCGTGAATGTCAAAGACAGAGGGCTATTGGGTTGTTAATGGGTGTTGTTGTTAATACTTGAGGGGTTTTCTGTGGAAGCATAAGCCAAAGAGGAAGTTGAGGCAAAGAGGTAGCACAAAATCCAAAGTGGTAGCGCAAAAGCCAAAGAGGCAGCACAGAAGCAAAAGTGAATGCGCAGAAGCTGAGATAGAGCAGAAGCAAAAGAGAAGCCTACAGGGTCACTTGGAAGCCAAGTGAAAAGCCAAGGGGACTGTTTTTCTGATAGAGAGCCAAAGAAGCCAGAGTTGAAGAGCTGAGAGCCAAAGAGTCAGAGCCAAGAGCCAGAACCAAGAGCCAAAGAGCCAGAGTCAGAGCCAAGAGCCAGAGCTTCAAGGGCCAAGGGATAAAAAGATGTCTGAACCCATTGTTTATGTGTAGAACAAATGGAGTTGAGCCAAAGAGCTTATAAAAATACTTACACCATAATCCCAGAGAGCCAAGTCCAATTGACAAGAGCTCACGGAGATGTAGCCCAAGATTTGTGGGTGAAATCCAAATTAATATTGTTGTTTCTATGTGTGTTTTAATGCTGCTTTTTTTACTGTTATATGCATTTATATATCAGTTTCAACACATTAATTTACATCACTTAATAGTAAAAAACAAATACAAGCATACACTCATATTTTCAAGCATTTCTTAATTCCGCATTGGTTAATCAGATAGACTTGGGAAATTTAAGCTTTGGAAGTGGGAGAGGTTCTTGTAAGCTAGACAAGAAGCCTAAGTGCCCCATTTTTAGATCAATAAGGGAACTCATTCATAAGCTCAATTATCTAGTAATCAGACATGTAAGAAGGGAAGGGAACAAAGAAGTAGATTTCTTGACCAAGTGGGGCTGCAACCAATAACATGGACCAATGGAACAATTATGGCCAATGCAGTCCAGACATGATAGACTTAAAGCTCTGGAAGATATACTGTAGCAAGATACCCAAAATGGCGAGGAAACCGAGAATCCAAACAACAATACCCTCGATTGGGGTGTGTACCCCAGTATGCCGGCCAGATATGGTAGTCAGGTTACATAAGGGAATGCTACTACCCACCACCCTCCACACGCTCATAGAGATGGGTGCAGTGAACTTCCGCATGGTAACTGACAGAAGACAGGGGAGAAGTGGCAGTCAGGGCCCGAGTAGGGAAGGTGGTGGGAAGGATAAGCCAGGATGGGTGATGGGACAGAGGAAGGTGGAAGAGGATTATGAAGGATGTAGGGATGGAGGGAAGAGTATATTCGATACGGGAGGAAGGAGGAGCGAAGGCGCAAGATAGGGAAGCGATCAACAAAGAATTTTGTGAATCGTCTCGGGGCTGGGACCTTGAGAAACCACCTGTGATTAAGCAAGGTAGCTGGGTTACCATGGAGGGAGGGGAGATTGTGGCTAAGCATGTGCGAGGGAAGGCAAATGTTCTCCGTAGAGATGAGAGAAAGCAGCACTAGGCGGCGAGGCGAGGGAAGGCTATGCGAGTGGGAGTAATGGTAACATGACTTGATGGGCTGGTGGTGTGTGCCGTAAGCATAATTCGGTTCTGGCACCAGGACATTACCCTTGGGAGTAGGCGAGAGTGTTAGAAAATTACATATTATAGAGAAATGGAACACACAAAATATATTACAAAAATATAAACATAGAAAACATGTAAAACAAGAGAGACACAGATATACATGGTTCACCCAATTTGGGCTACGTCCATGGGAAATAGCCAGTCCTTCCTTTTATATTATCCACCAAACTGAAGAGATACAACCTACAACAGATCCCTTGTAATTCCCTCTTCGCTCTCACAAAATTTCCTCTCTCTTTCTCACTCAGAATACAAATCTACATAGACGCAATACAATTCCCTCATATATAGAAAGGGGTTGCCTTCTAGGGAAAAAAAACCTAAATTAAACATAACATCTATCGTCAGATCTCCACCTAATGAACAACCCAGATTAACTATGAAATTACAACATTTTACAAGGCAATTTTACATCTATTTTTAGATTGGGGGCAATGCCCCCGATACCCCGCCAAGGGGGGGCTCCTAAAGACCACTGCCACACCCCCCCCCCCCACCCATGGACCCCCATTGTAGCACAAATATTACGGGCAACATTTTTGCCACATTACAAACTGGGGTCCAATATGCTGATACCTCTGAATAAAGAAGATAATCAGGCTCCACACCCAACAATCTCCCACTTGGAGACTGATTATAGTAACTCCACCGTTGCTTCGTTTGTTGGACAATGAATCCACTTTGGTCCTGGTTGTTTCTCATCCTCTTCATCATACTTGAAGACCAATTGAAACTGGGAAGAATCTCAGTTTCTCACTAGTTACAACTTTTGTTAACGAATCTGCAAGATTCTGGCTAGTGTGTACCTTTTCCAGCTTCAACTGTCCATCTTCCAACACTGACCATATGAAATGGTACTTGAGCTGTATATTTTTAGTCTTGGAATGAAATGAAGAGTTCTTTGAAAGATGTATGGCACTCTGGTTGTCACTGTATAACGTGCCCAATTCGTACTTCTTATCCAATTCATCCAGAAACCTTTGGAACCAAATCATTTCTTTACTAGCCTTTGTAGGAATGACATACTCTACTTTCGTTGTTGAGAGTGCAACAACACTTTGCAGTTTTGAAACCCAACTGACAATTTTTCCACCTACAGTAAACAAATACCCTATTGTGCTCCTCCTGTTATCTCTATCACTAGCCATATCTGCATGAACATATCCCTGTAGAGAAATGTTTGAACCACCAAATCATAATTCTTGATTTGTGGTACCTCTCAAATACCTGAGAATCCACTTCACTGCCATCCAATGTTATTTTCTTGGATTCCTCATGTACCTGCTTACAACTCCCACTGCATGTGCAATATCAGGCCTTGCACAGACCATTGCATACATTAAGCTTCCAACTGCTGATGCATATGGAACTTTAGACATATAAGCCATTTCTTCTTGAGTCTTGGGACACACCTCCTTACTTACTTTTAAATGGCTAACCAAAGGTATACTCACTGGTTTTGCATTTTTCATATTAAATCTTTTCAACACCTTTTCTATGTACTCACTCTGAGACAATGTTAATTTTCGATTCTTCCTGTCTCTAGTTATTCTCATACCAAGGATTTGTTTTGCAGCACCCAAATCCTTCATTGCAAATGAGTTTGCCAATTTTCTTTTGAGCACATTTATTTCCTGCATGTTAGAACCTACAACAAGCATGTCATCTACATACAATAACAATATAATATAGCTTCCATAATTTTTCCTTTTGAGATAAACACAATGATCAGAGTGACATCTAGTATAACCTTGTTTAGACATAAACCTGTCAAATTTTAGATACCACTTCCTTGGAGCCTGCTTTACGCCATACAATCTCTTCTTCAACTTACACACTAGTTTGTCTCTCCCTTTTACCTCATATCCTCATGGCTACTACATATATATCTCTTCCTCCAAATCCCCATGGAGAAAGGTTTTCTTTACATCTAGCTGCTCAAGATGCAAATCTTCAACTGCTACTAGACTTAAAATAGTTCTGATTGAAGTAATTTTAACAACAATAGAAAATATCTCATCAAAGTATATACCCTTTTTATGTGCAAACCCCTTCACCACAAGTCTAGATTTATACATTTTTCTACCTCCATCTTCTTCCTTCAACCTGTAAACCCATTTATTCTGCAATGTTGTTTTACCTGCAGGAAACCTGACTACGTCCCAAGTCTGGTTATGTGCTAAGGAGTCCATCTCTTCTTTCATAGCTTTCTCCCACTTCTTCCTAGTTTCTACTTGCACTGCTTCTTCATAACATTCTAGTTCACCAGAATCAGTCAACAATACACAATATAATGAAGGAGAGTATCGTTCAGGGGGTCTACTTATCCTGGTAGATCTTCTAACACCACTTTCAGGTGTTTGAGGTGCTTTTTTCTGTTCTCATTGTTGTATTTGTTCATGTTGTTGATCATTATGATTTTCAGGCACCTTCAATTTTTCTGTGATCTCATCAAGCACTAAGTATTCTCTGTTTTCTTTTTCCTGTTTATTTTCCTGCAACTGATCCTTATACAAAACATTTTCATTGAATATTACATCTATGCTCCTAATGATTTTTTGTTTTTCATAATCATAAAAGCGATAACCAAAATCATTAACACCATATCTAGTAAAGGTACATTTCTTTGATTTTTCCTCTAGCTTTGTTCTATTTTCTTTATTAATGTGGACAAAGGCTTCACAACCAAAATTCTTTATAAATGAGTAGTTTACTTTTTTACTTGTCCATGCCTCCTATGGAATACCACCATCCAAGGAACTTGAAGGCCCTCTATTTATTAGATAAACAATAGTATCTACAACATCTGCCCAAAATTGTAAAGGCAATGTTGCATGCTATCTCATACACCTTGCACACTCCATGATTGTCCTGTTCATCCTTTCTGACACACCATTTTCTTGTGGTGTTCCTAGAATTATCTTCTCTCTACAAATTCCATTCTCTGAACAGTACCTGTCAAACTCTTTGCTGCAATATTCACCTCCATTGTCTGATATCAGAAACTTCAACCTTTTTCCTGTCTCATTTTCAACCAAAGCTTTCCATTTCTTGAAAGTATCAAATACATCAGATTTATTTCAAATACAATAAATCGAGGTTTTTTTTATTGCATCATCAATAAAAGTAACATAATCGCGAGAGCCACCGAGAGATGATACTTGAGCAGGTCCCCATACATCTTTATGCACAAGTTCGAGTTTTTCACTCTTCTTTTCCTTCCCAACTCTGAGGAATCTGACTCTCTTCTGTTTTCCATAAACACAATTCTCACAGAATTTTAAATCAAAATCCTTCAAACTTGGCAACAAATTTCTTGAGTGAAGAATATCCATCCCCTTCTCAATCATGTGCCCAAGCCTATGATGCCACAATGTCGTATCTTCTCCTGTAGAGGTTAAAGCATTGACAAAATTAGAAATACCATTGCATAAATACAATGTACCAACCTTTTTTCCTTTTGCTATTACCAGGGCTTCTTTAGTGACCTTCTAGGTTTTATCTGTAAAATTAGTCACATAGCCTTCACCTCCCAACTACCCTGTTGAAACAAGATTTTTCTTCAGATCTGGAACATGCCTCACCTCCTTCAATAGCCATTCATTTTCATTATGTTGTTTTATGAAAATTGTAACCATTCCAGTGATTTTATAGGGTTTATCATCACCTAATCAAACCTATCCAAAATATCCTTGAACATAATCATGAAAATGTTTCCTATTAGGTGTGGCATGGAATGAGGCCCCTGAATCTACCACCCAGGCATCAATAAAATTTTCTAATGAAAGAATCAAAGCATATTGCAACACATCACCTATCACATTCGCTTCATGATTGTTTTCTTGCTACGCATCTCCTTCTTTTCCCTTCTGAGACTTGCAATCTTTCTTCAAGTGTTCTTTCTTCCCACATTTCCAGCACATTATCCCCAATTTTGACTTGGATCTGCCTTTCCTTGACTTACTATGATATCCTGGGCTCTTCCCTCTTTCCATATTTCTTCCCCTAGTCTCTGCAGTCAAAGAATTACCTGATGTATCACCGGAGCTTTTCTGTCGCATTTCCTTGCTAAGGTTTGCACTGACAACATCATCAAAATTTAAAGTACTAGATCCAGAGACAGAGTTACTAATGGCCATAACTAAACCATTCTAGTATTATGGGAATGAGCATAGAAATAAGAGAGCCCTAACTTCATCATCAAAAGCTACCCCTACAAAAATTAACTGACTAGTAAGTGTATTAAATTCATTTAAATGATTAGCACTAGATCCACCTTCCGACATCTTCATATTAAATAAACGCTTCATATGAAATACCTTATATGAGGCCGAGGGTTTTTCATATAGTTTGTCCAATGCCTTCATTAAACCCTCTGTTGTCATTTCCTTTGAAATATTAAATGCTACCGACGCCGCTAGGCACAACTGCATTGTTCCAAGTGCCTTTCTATCGAGAATATCTCATTCAGTGTCTGTCATACTCATTGCCTTCTTTGCCTTTCCACTCAATGGTAGGTACAGATTAAATTTTTCGACCCTGAACCTACCATCTTCCACCATTGCTCCCACTCAAACCAAGAACCCTTCTCTCATGCGAGTTTATTAGCCAAATAGACCTTCGACTCTGATACCAATTGTTAGAAAATTATATATTACAGAGAAATGGAACACATAAAATATTTTGCAGAAATATAAACACATAAAACAAGAGAGACACAAATATATGTGGTTCACCCAATTTGGGCTACGTCTACGGGAAACAACCAGTCCTTCCTTTTATATTATCCAACAAACTGAAGAGATGCAACATACAACAGATCTGTTGTAATTCCCTCTTTGCTCTCACACAATCTCCTCTCTCTTTCTCACTAAAAATATAGATCTACCTAAATGTAATACAATTCCCTCATATATAGCGAGGGGTTGCCTTCTAAGGCAAAAAACCCCAACTTAAACATAATTTCCACCGTCAAATCTTCACCTAATGAAGAACCCAGATTGACTACGAAATTACAACATTTTACAAGGCAATTTTACATCTATTTTTAGCTTCGGCAGTGCTGCGCCTGATCCCTCGCCAGGGGCAGGCTCCTAAAGATCGCTACCACCCCCCTGGACCCCCCTTGCAGCACAAATATTACAGACAACGTTGCTGCCACATTATGAACTGGGGTCCAATGTGTGATACCTCTAAATAAAAAAGATAATCAGGTTCCACACCCAATAGAGAGATATGCCATAATCAGATAGGTGGAGAGGCTACCGCAATGTAGGCGAGAAAGGATAATGAGATGCAGAAGAGGGGCACATACCCTTCAGGCAGAGGAGAGGCACTGCATCTTGGGGTAGAGGGGCATCTGTGTAGAGGCAATTGTGGTTGGAAATGTGATGGGAGGGGAACCAGCATCAATCTGGAAAGGCATGAAACTATGTCCCACGAACTAATGCAGATTGTGTGTGAAGATGCTTGGAAAAAAAGAAGCGATGGCTAGACCAACATGTGGAAGAGGATGAGGTAGAAGAGGGAGGGAGCTACCAAGAGCAGCAGACCTGAGGACCTCGGAACTTAGGCATGGGAGGAAGTCGGTAGAACGACTCATCAGCGAAGCAGCAACAACGTAAAAGGGAGGAACGGGTGCAGGCATCCACAAGATTTTAGAAGAATGGGAGGAAAATATAAATAAGGAAGAGGAGTTCGAAGAGGAAATGGAGAATTGGCAGGAGGTAATCCTAGATCTTGGGAACACTAGGGGTAGACTCACCCAGTTTTAAGTAGACACTATATCTATACTGGCTCATGAAGAGCCTGATGGGGAAGGCCATGGAACAAATGTTAGTGGGGATGGCCATGACCCTCTAGGACATGCCCAATTAAAAGAAAGACTTGCACACCATTCAATTCCATCTGTGTAAGCAGGACATCCACCTAGATCATATCTAGAGGAACATCCCTTGTATTATCGAGTTGGCTGACATACTCGAAGACTCTGCCAAAGACCCAGCTCCGGTGGAGTCTGCCTGAGAAGATCAGCAGGATTAGCCAGGTTCCAAGTTGTTTTTTTGGTTTCTTGCGGGTAGCATTTACTTTTATTGATGCATGCTTATGATAGATAGACACTTAGACTCTTATCATCATACTGATACATATATAGCTTGGGTAGATCGAGTGAAACCATATTATTTTTGGATGGCTTATAATGAGGATAGGTTGCCAACAAACTTGGTTTCCCACTGGGAAAATTGAGGGCACCTATCTACTTGTCTTTTATAAATAGAAAAAGAAGGTCTTGCCAAGCTTAACAAAAAAAAATAATGTAAGAGTACAATAATAGGATTAGTGGGCTTTTATGGGGCACAATAATAACAATATGGGGACTACATGGGCACAACAATATAATAAGGGGGTTGAACTAATAAAAATAAGGGGTTACACTAGTGGTATAGGGACCTAACATTCGCCAATATAAAAAGAAACAAGTGCCCGAAATGCACTGTTTAACCTCGCAATCAGATTATAGATTTAAAATCGGCTGCTCAAATGCCAAAACAGACTATGTCTTCACGATCCTTGCAAAAAGCCATGAAATTTGAGTATAAAGTTTACCCCATTCTGCCACTGTCAAATCTGGGCATCTAGGGAATCTAAAAGATTCCTGCGTCAAGGTTCCACCTCCTGGAATTGCGTCATGGATACGCCACGCAAGGTTCCTCACTGTGTCACAGTTTTGCACCTTGTTTCATACCAGTGCTAAGTTTTGCACTCGTTTTGTCTCATCTCTAGTGAAAAAATGAATTGGGTTTAAATAAAATTCCATTGGGTGGATATCGAAACCAAGTCGTTAGGCATACTGGTTAGCACATGCTATGTTAAGTTCATTCTAGGTTTGGGAGTTCGGGGGTTCGAAACCGCCCATCCGATTTTAAAACATGGTTCAAGCATTTTATTTTTTTGGGGCCAGTTATTGGGTGGGTCGGTTGACGGCTGGTGCAGGTTCAAATCCCATTGGCCCCCGTATATTATATGGTGTCATTGGTCATTGGGCAAGGTCCCAGGGTTAGACGTACAAGCCCTATCCTTGTTATCTTTTTTTAAATATATTTTAAACAATGGTCACCGGGATTGGTGGCCTGTAATCTGAAATATATATATATATATATATATATATATATATATATATATATATATATATATATTACTGTTGGTTCCGAACAGGAAAATCGTCCATCGGAATCCGAGGGGGTCACTGGAAAAATGAACAAGGTGACATTTTGACTAGTTTCAGTTGTTGTTAAAGTCAAATCCGTTGCTTGGTTTGTCGCAGCCAAATTTCTCTGAGCTACCAAATTTAGTGAGCATCCAAATTGATGTGGCAATAAAATTCTTGCTTCTTTGACTTGAAACTTTGATTGCCAATGACTTGAACATACAAAGTCAGATTAGGTGTCGTCGACGACATTGGAATCAAGACGACGAGCTCTTTGATATAATCTTGACTTCAATGAAATACAAAGAATTTGATTTTTGAGTGTCTCTAGAGCCACTTGGATCATCACACAATGTATGACTCTGCACCTTTGCACACATTCCTATCTACAAAATCTATGATCGCCCAACCTTATTTTAGTTGTACGAATGTTATGGATGAAGGTTTCTGTTATTTTCTCTGCACACTTTTTCTCCTACACAACACCTCTTCCTCACATGCATTAAAAGACATTTCATTTAATATTCAATTATAAGCCTCCAAGATTATGTTGTGAATACCAAATGCAAGTATTCAAAAGCCCTGAATACCAAAATTGACCCTTTCTACTTATATCCAAATTTCAATTATAATTCTAAAACGGATTGTTGGGCGGCCACATGGGGGGAGATGCAAAGGAAGCTCTGACACTTCAAAGTAATTGCATAATGGAGATATTTCAACTTTCATTGTACCAAATGCATAGGTATAGATAAATATTTCATTGTGCAAAGTGCAGATATACGAAAGAAGCTTTGATTATGCAGTGAAAGATTTCATTATGGACATGAAGTTTTGTTATGTGGAGTGCAGACATCCACGAGGGCAGAGGTGCAAAAGAAATTGTCTCAGTGTTTGTTCAATATGAACTTTTAAGCTTCGAAGAAATAATGAATTTGCACCCTTACACTTCACACAATGTATCAATATTAGTAGTGACGAGAGATAATATGCAAATCTTAATATTTTATTATAATTCTAGGAAGAGCGTTGAGTGGCCACATGCACCCAGTGCAAAAGAAATTATGTAGATGTGCTTTCCATTATGCACAATGTAGAAGTGGTGTGGAGACTAAAATTACAAATAAATTGAGTTTAAATTAAAATTAGCTCTAATATTTAAATAAAAAATAATTTATTCCATTAAGTATAATATAATATAACGTTGTTATGTCCAATATTATGCGAAGTTTCACAAAAATTTAACCTACACTCCTCTCCAAAAATATTTAATCCAACAAATTCAACTCCACAAAACCAATTCATGTACACAAAACCATTCATTACACCTTGTAGATTAATTGATTTTTTTAAACATATGTGAAGTTACATACCGAAAATTCTGCGTCTTGGAATTTGATCCAACGACTTGCACTAAGCAAAAGCCAGAGATGATCCTTTTGGCTCTTAATCCTGCCACGTCAATGATATAAAGTGGTAAGTAATCCAGAGTTGAAACGACTGGAAGAACAACGAATAAAATAAAAGGCGAAATTATGACATTGGATTATGGAAAATTACATTATAAGTGATGATGATGTATGTCAACAATGTCATGGCATGATGTCATAGGGTTTTCAAACTGATGTCATGATAGTGATTTTATCTTCTAAACATAAATTTTATGTCATCAATTATTATTATTCCACACTCGAGGGTGCAACTTTGTTAATGTTCCGGCAAAAGTTATTAAGACTGCTAAATTTTCGCAATTCTCCAAGAAAGAGAGAGTACTTGCTTTTAAAAATGGTGATTTGACATTGGCAAGTGGAGTCATGTTCAAAGGGTGGATCAATGGCGGTGCATAGAATGGAGCAGGAATTTTGCAACTTCAAATATTAAAGTATAGAGGGTGGGAAAGCATGGGCTTCCATGCATTTGCTTTAGGGAGAAGAATAAGCCGTAGTCTAGTCAGTCTAAATCAGATTGTTTTTTTCTCTAAAATTATAGAAATTTTGATACGATTTTGATAGGGATTTTGTAAATTTAGGTTATAGTTGTTAAATTTCAAGGTTTTGGGTGTGTACGAAGTTTTTGATGATGTTGAATCTAATCTTATTAGTAAAAACATAATTCAAACGCTACTGCCAAATTTCCTAAATTTTTTAATCCCAAAATCCAATCACTTTTGACCATCCAAACAATTCCTCAACCTAAATAAAAACTTCTTAAAAATACACTCTCACTACAGAGTAAGTACGGACTGGTCTTGCCGATGTTTTCGGATGCTAGAGTCCATTGCATTGCCTTAGTTTTCCGAGGTAGAGTGAGGGAAGAAAGCATACTTCATTCCTAATTATTTCAGAAGACATTTGATCTGGGACGATAATTTGATTATATAATTTTTATTGTTATTTTTTTTTGAAGTGAAGTTAAAATTAAGCAAAGTTAATTTTAATTTCAAATATGATTATTATATTATAATAATTGGTATTGTTATTTTTTTTCAAATAAGCGAAAGTTAATTCTACTTTTAATTTTGATAGATTTACTACTAAAATATCATCACCAAAATTAAATTAGGTAAGATTTCCACCATGTTAATGATAATTTATTCCAAGGTGATGTAGGTGACTCCACTGCAATAGATTTGAATATAAATTTATATTTATCATATTACGATTGATTATATAAGAATTGTTCTTGTTATTTTTCTTCAAGGAAGCGAAAGTTAATTTTAATTTTGATAGATTTATATCTAAAATATCATCACAAAAATTAAACTAGGAATATTTTTATTTAGGTTAAATCCATGCTGTTTTTATGATAATTTATTTTAAAGTGATATACATGTCTCTAATAGATTTGAATATATAAAAACAGTAGATTGGAGCTAGTAGTTAGTGGTGGGCAAAAGGTTCTTATTACTCAATTAAAAACTAATTTACATTAGTTTTTGTGTGAAAAAGTATCGCAGAAAAAGTCTAAAGAAGCTGGTGTGAAATAGGACGGTGGAAAAGGCCTAAAGAAACTAAGAAGAACGGGTGTGTACATTTTATACGTATCAGAGAGTGGAATGGGGAAAAATTTCATTCTGGAATGTAATGCCACTATAAAGGCTGCATAAAACTATTGTGTATATTTTACCCATCTGAAATAGTGGAATGGAAAAAACATTTCATTTTAAAATGAAATGTGTTTCATTTTGATATTTAAAGACATCAGAAAATATTATAAAAATATGTTAACATCTATTTCCTGTATTATCAGTTAAAAAACACAAATTAAATTACAAAAAAAATTTAATCGGATAGACCTTAAAATATTATTTCATCTCTTATAATAAATTTGCTGCTCGAATAAGTAATGTGCTTCTATACATCTCTACATAATATGATATAATATGCTTGTATACATTTCCTTTATATTTTGATTGGAAATGAAGGGCGGGTGGAAGGTGACGAGAAAGTGGTGGGATGAAATTGAATCATTTTGATGGGACATGTCATCTGTGGAAAGTACGGAGAAAGTGGTGAAATGAAAATGGAATCATTTGGATTTGATAAAGGATAGAACAGAGAAAGTGGTGGAATGAAACGGGAATTATTGGAAACGCATATCATTCCATTTTTTCACTATATAAATATACGACTCACAAACGATAACGGTGAACCTCCCGATTAATGCACCAACATTGTTAGTGCTAAGAGTTGTGATTTCCTGCTTTGCCATGGATCTTGAGCGGACGTTAGCCACTGCAGATATGCGAAGTCTCGGCTATCTGATAGTGGCGATCGTATCGGCTTATGTGATTTACAGGCGATTTCGGCCCTCTGTAAAATTACCGCCTGGTCCTCGTGCATGGCCCATAATCGGGCACCTGCATCTCATGGGAAAACTACCTCACAGATCCCTGGATGGACTCTGCAAAACATACGGCCCACTCATGTATATGAGACTCGGATCCGTGCCCTGTGTCGTAGCCTCCACGGCTGAGATGGCCCGAGAATTTCTCAAGACCAACGACCTCATATTCGCTTCCCGCCCTCGGGTGGCTGCCGGGAAATACACCGTCTACAACTACTCCGACATCACCTGGTCTCCTTACGGAGAGCACTGGCGCCTCGGGAGGAAACTCTGCCTCATGGAGCTTTTCAGTGCCAAGCGACTCGAATCCTTCGAGTATATCAGAGTAGAAGAGGTGGCCAGGATGATACGTTCCGTGTTCGAGACATCCCGGCGCGGGCTCCCTGTAGAAATCAGGGAAGAGACGACGAATGTTAGCAATAATATAATTTCTCGTATGGTTTTGGGACGAAGGTATTTGGACGAGAAGGCGGGGAACAAGATAAAGCCGGCGGAGTTCAGGGAGATGTGGGAGGAGCTGTTTGTGCTGAACGGGGTTTTTAACATTGGAGACTTTATACCGTGGCTCGCCTGGCTGGATCTCCAGGGTTATGTCAGGCGTATGAAGAAGCTGAGCAAGCGGTTGGATGTTTTCCTGGAGGAAGTGTTGGAAGAGCACGACAAGAGGAGGAAGGGCGTGGAGAATTATGCGGCGAAGGATATGGTGGACGTTCTGCTGCAGCAGGCCGATGATCCCCAGTTAAATCTGAATCGAATCAAAGTCAAAGCATTCACTCAGGCACGCACTTTAGCTTTTCTCGTCTCTATGTTTTTTCATGGGGTTTTTATCCTTTTTAATTCTCTGAATCGTTTGAATTTTGTGTGTGCAGGACATCATAGCGGGCGGCACCGAGAGCTCTGCGACGCTCGTGGAGTGGGCAATGGCCGAGCTCCTTAAAAAGCCGGAAACCATCGAAAGGGCGACGGAAGAGCTGGACAGAATGGTGGGAAGAGAGCGGTGGGTGGAGGAAAAGGACATTGGTGGGCTCCAGTATCTGCAGGCGATCGTGAAGGAGATGATGAGGCTCCACCCGGTGGCTCCCATGCTCGTCCCCCGTCTCTCCACTGAGCCGTGCAAGATCGCCGGTTACGATATTCCGGCGAACACAAGGCTGTACGTTAACGTGTGGACCATCGCTCATGATGCCGATTTTTGGGAGAAGCCCGAAGAATTCCGACCGGAGAGATTTGAAGAGAGCCCGTTGGACGTGAAAGGCAGAGACTACGAGCTGCTGCCGTTCGGGACCGGGAGGAGGATGTGCCCGGGGTATAGTCTGGGACTGAAAGTAGTTCATTTGGGTTTGGCGAATCTGATTCATGGATTCCACTGGTGGCTTCCTGATGGACAGAGCCCCAAGGACTTGGATATGGGCGAGACCTTTGGGTTGTCCACTCCTAAGACTCACCCTCTTGTCGCAATGGCCCGACCTCGCCTGCCTTCCCATCTCTACAACTTCGACCTCACTGACAGTCAGAGTTAAATATCTCTTACTTTTTGTTCGAAAGCATAGTACCCTTATACTTTTATGGAATAATCAAGGGAATAATATATCTCTCATTGTAAATATGTCGTGCCTATAGCTGTTCTGCTACCAAGTATTATGTGTAAACGTAGTAAGTTTGCTGCGATGATTTGCATTGGCAGTATTAGAAATAAACAGAGAAAATACTTCTGGTATGATCTTTTTCTTCTAATGATATCACTTTATATAGAATGATTGTGACTTTTTTCGTGCATTCATTAATGAAACCAGACATGCTCATAAATATTCATATTATATTTTTCGAACTTATATATTTTACATGTAAAATTAAAGTATATCAACGAAATCGCTAAAGGGAACATGCCCGTGGAAAACATACGATATAAATTTCAAACAAACATTTCAAGCATCTCTTTTGGAAGTTTCGGACCAAAATAGGGAATTTGTATTTTAGATGGATGATTTTAAATGGTGGATTTTTCTCCCGAGTTTGGCATCTAATTACATGTTACTTTTGAATAATGAGGGTTTTCATGAAAACCAAAATAATTTATGATTTTCTTAAAATTTATTTGTATAAAATAAAATATAATAATATAATAATAACAATTTTTTGGAGTCACCTAGGAAGACAAAAATCTTTCTTTGGTCAGTTTCCCGACAAAATTAAGTTACTTGTATGATCTCTCTATGCAGGGAACTTTTTTCTTCTTTCACCTTATTCATTTTTCATTTTTTCATTTTTTCATTTATCAAAGAACTGTGCATAGACACTTATTTCAGAGGTAGAAGAGAGATCTCGACTTATTGAGAGCAGAATAGGTTGTTCCTTCATAGAAGTATGTTATATATACCTCTAACATACTTGTTAAGGTTTTCCCCCTTACCTTACTCTATTTGACTGAGTTGACAAGGGTTAACTTAAAATAACCGATTAGAGTAGGTAGTACTAGTTAACAATTCAAGCGTTGTGTTTTCACCAAGACTCGCTCTGAACATAACATAATTTCCATCAAGACATCATTGACTAAAGACAACAAGCTCTTCATAAAGAGAGAGAACAACATGTAACCAAATGTTAATAGTTGTACAAGTCCACTTAGATTTGTCCGGCTTGTCTCGAAATCCAAACAAAGTTCCATGTAAGGCTAACCTACGGACATGAGCAACCAAAGAGAGCAGAAAGAAAAGAGAAGAAGTAAAGCGGAAGCAAAACAAGTAAGAAAAGAAAGCAAGCAAGCAGAGCAAACATGCAAACTAGGAAGCAAAGCAAAGCAAGAAAGCAAACACTACTCCTAATCCTACGCTAAACAGTGCATGGGCCTACTCACATGAAGTTATATTTCCAATGCAGCCACCAGTGCATTCACTGACCCATGTTGGTGAAGGCATGATAAACAAGAAATATATGCATGTAAACTAGTGAACAAGAAAGATAGATCAGTGAAGACCAACATGCTCCAAGTTCTAAAGCATCCACAGAAAAGAAAAGAGCAAATGCATGAGACAAACATTCTACGCACTTAACAAGGTGTTGTGACACACTACGTGCAAATGATAAGCATGTGCACTCTCTTGACTATGACAGAAAATCAAACATGACAAAGAGAGACAACTTGCACCTTGCAAGTTTTCTTCCTGTGTATGATTCCTCCAATGCATGAGTGATGGGACCATGTGATTCAGGTGGAGGAAGCGAAATTTGTGTATTTGATTGATATTCAATGCATACAGATGAGTGATTAGGAGCCTTGGGTGTTTCAAATTTTTTTATATCGGAAGTGGAACTAACCTCAGGACAACAAGGGCTTGGCATAACCATCGGCTCAGGCTTAGGTGCCTCGACAACCTGTGGGGTTTCCACTTCGTCAATAGATAGATCATCAGAGACCAGTGACTTAGAAAGATTAACAATGAGTGAATCAACATCATGATCAAATGAAGAAGTACATAGATCACGACAACCATAATCAAAAAATTCGGGATGTTTGTCGGCATCGTCATGATTTGATGAATCATGCAAAGGGGTTGATGAGAAACAAGGATGTTCACCCTCTATGCTTTCAGAAATGACAGATAACATATGGGATGGATTTTCAGATGAAGATGTGTCCTCTCCACGATGTAATGACAGGCTGACATCCGGTGTGTCCTGTGAATAGTCAGAAGTAGAAACATCTCGAGATGAGTTTTCGTAGGGAAAATCAAAAGTGGAAGAATCACAAGAGATGTCAGGAAATAGCTAATGAGGCGCGGATGGAAGCGAGTCATCCTTCACCGTGGGTTCTTCTTTAGATTCCCGCAAACACTCATCACGAATGATACCGCAAGTTGGTAGTACAACACCACCTCCGTTGGCAACTTGATCCTCGTTCACAACAAGTGTGGAGTCTAGAACAAAAGAACATAAGATAATACAATATGGAGGATCAACAGAATGCAAGGATGAAGGTTGAGCTAACAAGTCCACATGACAACCAGTAGGCTTGCAAGCCAAATCTGCACAGACACTGAGAGTAGGTGGGGTGGGAGGATGTGATAGTTCAATAGATGTGCGTGCACCTTCTCCCACCTCGTACTGTGGAGCTAGAGCTGTTTGATGAGAAGAGGACGGGCAGTCACTTGTGACAGCAACCTTGTCCGTCTTAGATTTGGTAGCTCTAACGCTGAGGTATGATGGGAGGGGTTCGAAAGATTCCAGGAATTACGGATTTTTGGATATGTAAAGAAGATACTAAATCTTCCATTGAGGAATTCCCAATCAATTTCATCTTCAGGAAATTGATATGGAAAATTATGAAAGCGCATGTGAAATTGCTCAATGGATTCATCGGGTTCTTTCCGTAATTTTAGAATTTCTTTATTTGAGTGCTTTATGGTCAAAATGATTGAAAACATGAGTTATCTCTCTGAAAAAATGATGGAAAGAGTGAATAGATTTTTTGGGCAGCATGGTGTACCATAGCAGTGGGTTCCCTCGAAGCATGTATGCGAGCAACACGAAGGTCATGTAATCTTCATGGATTTCATGCCTTTCATAGCATCCTACGATGCCAACTGTGTGTCTAAGCATAGATGCTCCACCTTCACCATTGTATGTATTACGTGACAAGTCATTCCAGAACTCTTCAAATATTTCAAAGTCGTTTCCATAAGACATACACTCCGAAGGAGAAATTCTGTGGTTAGTCATCATAAGTATGCGAAGATTCAAAACAAATTATGAGGACTAAGATTGTCATCTAACCCTCCTTCTACAGCCAAAAATGTTGGCGATGCTGAACCCGCCAACATTCACAGGATCTCCCTAGTATGAAGTCCCAATTAGACCTCACACCATTTGGTGTAGGAATCCCATCTGGTATAATGGTCTAGTTGCCATTATCTTAAAGATATGCCTTGCTTGTCAACACATGACAGTAGTATACTTAATCTTCAAACAATGAGGTTCATGTGCCTGGTGAGTGCTTAATGTAACTTGTGTCTAAGTTCTTTCACTGTAGAGGGAGAAGGTGAGAGTGATTCTCAAGTCGAAAAGGAATAGTCCCAACTCTGCTAGAGACATACAACACAACAGGACATGCACATATTCTAGTGGAGTAGTCCACATGGATGTGGCAGTCACAGACACAAAGGTGAACAGATAGCACGTGCAACACCAAGCAGAGAAGTCCACATGAGTGTGACTATGTTATAACAAGTTTACAAGAATGAATCTGTCATGTGTCCAATGGAGTAGTCCACATAGGCAAGACAATGATAACAATTCATACAACACATTTCCAACAGCATATGCACTAAAACAACAGAAATAGTTCAACTATATTAGTACAAGTTAAAGCAACATGCATTACAAGCTTTGAAAGAATAGTCTTACAAAGGAATACAATACATGTGTGAAAATGTTGGCCTATTAACAGGCTTCTGAATTAAGTGAAAATTGAAAGACACATCTATACACCATACATCACTAACCTTGATAGCGAGGCATTGGATCCACTTCTCCCTCCTCAAGGAAAATACTACAGACTTTCAAGGCTATGTGTTAGGTCCCTATACTGCTAGTGTAACCCTTTATTGTTATTAGTGAAACCCCCTTATTATATTGTTGTGCCCATGTAGTACCCATATTGTTATTATTGTGCCCCATAGAAGCCCACTAATGTTATTTTTGTGCCCTTATATTATTATTGTTATGTCGACTCTGATTATATTATGAACCCTTAGAATCCTATATATAGAAAGGAGGTCTTGTCATTTGTATCATCCAAGAATTGTTCATTTGTGTAATGTAAAGGAGGTTGCCCCCTCAAAGAGGCTAAATTCTAAGGCATTTATCTCTCTTTTCTATCTTTTTGTGAGCTGGTTTTATAACACTATGTGGGAGGGGCCAAGGTGAAAAGTGCGTTGCATGTACAAATAAGGGGTATATATAGCCAAGGGTGAAACTGGCCCTTGTGACTCTTCAACTTACCTCATGACTGTTTGACTTACTGGACTCTTTGGCTTACATGACTCTTTAACTTTATCCGTGGGTCTCTTGGACTTCCACATTACATTATATTGATTACACAATTATGACCCAAAGTAGTGATGTGGCTAACGCGAATCATGACATAACTCGACATGACACTACTGGTATGCACATGTTGGTTGTGTTGTTTGTATCGAGCTGTTGTGCTGCTGAGTGATGAGTGTCCCTATGGTGTACCATAGCTTCAGCTCTGCATGAAAAAGTGCGTGGAGTGGTATTAATGTTTGCTTGATGGTTCATGCATACGCATGTGTCTCCTTCGCTTGCTACTTAATGTGCTTCATGTGTTCGTCCAAATGCGAGCAAGTCTTCTAGCATGCACTCCTTGTTCATCCCGTTTGTCATCGTGACATGTTTCATCCATGTACCCATTTCTGCAATCACTCATAACAAGATGACATCAAATCCATAAATCCCCTAGTCTACCATGATGCATTGTCTTTTGTTTCCAGGTGTAGGTGACTGGGAGAAAGGACAAGGCTCTAAAACAGTGCAGAGCACATGTCAGGTTGAGATGTGAGGCTTCGAGACACTATCGATAAAAAATGTGCAAAGGTCACTGAGAGGTTGGGCTGAGCAGTTTGGGACAGCAGTGACATTTGCGGGATCTGGCTCAACTGGGAGGCGGAATTGTGCATTTTTTCCAGGGAAGGCAGTGTCAGCATTAGGAGGCACTTGCAATGAAAATTGCTCAGATTTCCAGAGGAGGTCGTGACTGGGCTGAAGGAGCCTGCTGGCTAGAATTACGTAGATATGAGAGGCAGTCAAGCAGGACATGTCTGCACAATTTCTAGGTTGAGCGAGGTGTCGGGGAGTAGGTGGATTGTCCATGAAAACTGTACAATTTTAAGGAGCAGTGGAGAGCAATCCAGCAAGGGGACTGCCTGACAAAACTATGTAATTTCCAAGGATAGTGTAGTGATAGGCAGTGGGTGCAAGCCCCTCATGTATGTGCAATTTCTTCAGGTAGTGTAGGAAGGTAGGTTGGACAATGTTTGCACAGTTTTGGAGATGAGTGCAGCCCTGGGTCACTGCTCAAGTCAAATTCTCTGGTTGACGAGAGGGAGGCTTCATAGATAGGCTTGTGGGAAGCACAGACTGAGATGGATTAATGGACAACTTTTGCATTGTTCTGGGTAATATTCAACCGGGTTGATTCCAGAATTGTGCATTGCAGACTGCCAGGAGGGCAACCTCAAGCTTTGCGTAGTTCTATGCAACAGTGCTTGGTCACTGAGGGCTGAGACCGTCGAGTGTAGCGCAATGTAGGTTCGGGTGATGGAGGGTGGTCTGGTCAATAGGTTTTTGTAAAATAAGGATAAGTGTGTGAGAGAGTGAACTCGTGTATACATGACCTTGCGAACGCACACTCAACATGACTTGATGATAAGACACCTCAAACCACAAGATAACATATGCTTAGTGTGATTGACTACGAGACTATCTAATGATGAAAGTGACAAGCGTGACACTTTAGATAGACGTTCGGATGACCATGATGAGACTTACATGACAATGCTTATAACATTATGTGTGAGTGTGAAGGATGTTTTAATAGTTGAAACAAGTCATGCACATGAAGACAAACCTTTGATATCACCAGAACAAGGTCACAAGCATAACATGGCGATCAACATGCCAAAGATGATAGTTGGTCAAACAAGTGAAAAGGAAGGAATACATGTAGAGGAAACACATGAAATGAATTTTGTGTTTGTACACATGCATGTTACTGAAGACATGATGATATGGCACTGACAAGTAGTCTTGCAAACTCAACTAAGAGGTGTACTTTGAAAGGTATTCTTTACTTACCATACTTACCCTGGAGATGATCATGCATCCGATGAAGCTTGCATGTGGTCCTGATCTTTTTCAATCACTCGGTCTCTTGGTCCTTCTCTTCAACTCCTCGGGAGTGATCTCAACATGTTACCTTTTCTTATAGTGACTAAGAGATAGATCAACGCGGCTTCAATGGATAGTGATTACTGCTAGAATGAGGACCTGGGGGGCCCATTTGTGTAGTTTCTGGATGCAAGACAGACAAGGAAACTTGGACAACACTACGCAGTTTTGAGGCACAAGACACTGTTCCTGGATGGGGGTCGCGAGAGGACACCTTTGCGTACTTTTTAAGTGCAGTGCGGTCCCTTTTCGCTATAAGAGAGGTTTTCATATCAAGAGATTTGATTGTTCTTGAAGATTGTTAGACCTAAAGTTAAAATGGATATGGGTTGGTTTAATTACCCCCTTTAAATGGACTATATTCCACATGAATACCATGGGACAATACCATGGATCATTTTTATTTTTATTATTAAATATTTATTTCTATTATTATTTTATTTTTATAGGGTTCTTTTTATTTTGTTAATTTTTTTTCTTTTACTTTTATTCCTTTTTGTTTTATTTTAATTGAGTTAAAATGTTTACCTTACAAATGAATTTTGTGTTTGCACACATGCATGTTGCTAAAGACATGATGATATGACACTGACAAGTAGTCCTGCAAACTCAACTAAGAGGTGTAGTTTGAAATGTGTTCTTTACTTACATACTTACCCTTGAGATGATCATGCATCCAAAAAAGTTTTCATATGGTCCAGATCTTTTTCAATCACTTGGTCTCTTGGTCCTTCTCTTCAACTCCTCGGGAGTGATCTCAACATGTCACCTTTCCCTGTAGTCACTAAGAGATAGATAAACACAAATTCAACAGATAGTGGCTACTGCCAGAATGAGGACCTGGGGGCCCATTTGTGTATTTTCTGAATGCAATACAAACAAGGCAACTTGGACAACACTGTGCATTTTTTATGCACAAGACATTGTTCCTGGATGGGGGTCCCAGGAGGACACCTTTGTGTACTTTTTAAGTGCAGTGCAGTCCAGGCAGATGAGAGGCAGTACTTCGTAGTTGCTGGATGCAAGAAACTGCCACCAAATGGGTTTTGGGAGGACACATCTACGCGGTTTCATGTTGCAAGGTAGACTCAACAGTTGAGGGACAATACTGTACAATTTCTAGAGACAGAGGGTTCCAGTTGGGGAAAGACATTAGGGGAAACCATTGTGCAGTTTTGGATGCCAAGGGATGCTGGGGTCTCTGTGCACTGTAGAGTTCCAACAGGTAAGGGAGGAAGCTTGATGTTCACAGAAGCAAAGTGCATAATTACAGGAGGCTGAATGAGGCTAAGTTTCTCGCGAAATTAGCTAAGTGTGAGATCAATGAAACATATGTAAACATCAATAAGACTTAACTGTGATCACACACGAACACTTAGTGATACAACATAGACCATACAAAATGTATAAAACATAGTCTGCTTGATGCAACAACCTTCGTGACAAGAGTGCATGAAGTGAGTGTGAAACATGTCTATGTGATGATAACAACTCATGCGTGCATGCTCTCCCTTGAAGTAAAACAACAACCCTTTTGGATGACAAACAAAAATCCCTATGCCCAAAGATGACACATGTTGCATAAAGATGAGAACATAAAAACTCTTAAGATCAAGGAGGGGAAGCTTGAGATCATCAACTTACTAACAAGTGACCAAGGATGATCGATCGCATGATCCAAAGTAGGCTCCGAAATTTGCATGTGAGCCTAAATTTTGGAGGGTGGTTGTAGCTGCTACAACAACACCCAATTTAAAATATTTTGAATTATATTGAACCAACCTCAATTTATCTTAACTCTGGATCTACCATGTGACAAGAGGGATCAAATCCCTTTTCACTCTAAGAGAGGTTTTCATATCAAGAGATTTGATCATTCTCGAAGATTGTTAGACCCAGAGTTAAAATGGATATGGGTTGGTTTAATTACCCCCTTTAAATGGACTATATTCCACATGAATACCATGGGACAATACCGTGGATCATTTCTATTTTTATTATTAAATATTTATTTCTATTATTATTTTATTTTTATAGGGTTCTCTTTATTTTGTTAATTTTTTTTCTTTTACTTTTATTCCTTTTTGTTTTATTTTAGCTGAGTTAAAATGTTTACCTTACAATACATTAATAGTTTTATTTAATTAATTTTTTGCATGTAATTTGACTCAGTAACAATGTTAAATATTATATTGCAACATCTATACCATAATAGCTTGAGAGTAATTAAGAAACCTAGATCAAGCATCGAGAGGGATTAAAATTCTTTTCACTCTAAAAGAGGTTTGCATATCAAGGGATTTGATCCCTGTAGGAGCTTGGTAGATCCAAAGTTAAGATGGATCTAGTATGGTTTAATTTCTCTCTTTAAATAGGCTATATTCGACATGAATACCATGGGTCAATACCATGGGCTATTTTTTATTTTATTTTGTTTTTATATGGTTATTTTTTTATTTTTATTTTTAATTTTTTAGTTTATATTATGTTGTTAGATGATCCAAGATACAAAATTCATAGTTCACAAAATTAGGATAGAATATTTATTTATTTATAATATTTAATTAAATATTTGAGACATTTAGAAACAGAATATTGTTGTAAAAGATATGACATCTAAAATAATGTCATATCTTAGGCTCCAATTTAGGAGTAGAGTTAGTAGATTGGTGAGAATTGCATTTACTACAAATGGACAATTGTTAATTTATTAAGTAGTCCATAACTAGAATAGGTTAGGAAATTAAGCTTATATATAACTCATTCTCCTGATTTCAAGAGTGTTGGAGTGTGTGTGTAAACTCTTGAAAAATTATTATGTAATTTATTTTATGATTAATAAAATTATGTGTCCGAGGACACTTCTGCTATTATTGTGGTATGAGAGCTTTGATAATGCAGCTGATGTGAGGAGGAGATTCTAGCTCTACAAGTTCTTGGAAAAATCCATTGAATTGATCAACAAATGATTGGTATGCAAATTGTCCAGTTTTTTTTTAAAGGAAAATAAATTTTATTATTTTATTGATTTTATATTTTTAAATCTGAAAATCAATTTTTTATTATTATCAAAATCTGCTCCTGTGTCTTGAATTTCTGTTATCTGCTCCACTTCAACTCATTGTTTGGCCATGATAAGAACATCCTCTAGTCAGATCAAGCCCACTTTCAACCACTGTATCCCCTGATTGCCTTAGGCAATCCTCATTCTCAAACTGTTGTCCTTTCTTTTTCTATAGCTCGGAAATGTATTGCTCTACTTGTCGCAATAGCAGTGGGGAGCATCCATGCCAGTCAAGGAGTGATCACCAAGGTTTTCATTGAACCAAATAGTCCAGCTGTGTCAAAATTCACCGATGTTGGAATACATCCACAACAGATAGTGGACTACACCATTATTCGTTTGCAAAATCTTCTACCATTCCAACAATTGCAAACTGGATCAATTTTTTTTACTATCGAGTTTATGCAGCCCCCATTTGCAACAAGAAACTACTGCTTACTATTTGAAAGTTTATCTGTAGTGAAGATTCCACATAATACTCAGAAAGAGCTCACATTTATACTAGATTCTGTACTTTATTTGGTTTGTTGTCTCGTTGTTGCCACTCTACACTTTCTCAAAAATACTAGAAGCGAGGGTGAAGCTTTTCGAGCTAGTTTCTATGGTTTGAGACAATTGAAATCAAAATCTGCAATAGTTGGATCGGATTGGTAGATCATAACTAGAGCTACCATAGTGTGATTAAAGGCAGAGAGCTCGAAATTGTAAGCGTGGAAGCCAGTGTGAGCCAGCCAACAAGCAACATGAAGGCCAACGTGAAAACCAATGTGAGCTAGTGTGAGCCAGTCAAAAACCAACTTGGCAGTCGATGTGAGCCAGCCAACAAATAGGGTGGAAGCCAGCATGATCCAACCAACAAGCAACGTGGAAGCCAGTGTGAGCCAGTCAGTAACCAACGTGGAAGCCAGCTTGAGCCAGTCAGCAACCAACATGGAGGATAGTGTCAGCCAGTGTAAGGATAAATTTGAGCTTCTTAAAGTGTTTTTTTCAAGTAAGTTTAAAGTTGAATCGAAGAGTGAAGAAGCATTTGTTGGAGAGATAAGGAATATTTTTATTTTGGAGAGATATGGTGAGTTTTTTAAATTTTTGGGAATTTATTTTTTGTAAATTTGTGGAGTAATAAGGTGCACTTGTAAATTATAATTTTTTTTGGAGTACTAAGGTGTGAGGGGTTATTTGTAAATGTTTCGGGCAGTAAATTTTGTAATTTTTGGAGTAATAAGGAGATTCTATCTGTAATTTTTTATTTGGAGAGATAAGTGAGACATTGTAACTCAAGGTAATTTTTTACTTTAAGGGGGGGTTAGAGTACATTTTGCATAAAACATTGCAAGGATTGTAAATCAGTCAAATTTTGAAAGATTTCATTGTAAAATTCTTAAGAGAAATTGACTAGAGCCAAGTGCAAAGCTCAGTCATTTTTCTCTTCCAATGACTATACGAGGGTCAAGGCGAAGCCCTGATAGATCGTTTTTGCATGGCATGTTTTGTGTGACGTGTTGCTCATCTATTTTTTGTGCTTGATTATTTTTTGTGCAAAGCTTCAAACCTACAATGTCGAAGTTAAATAATATGTTCTCTGATTCCGATAAGCTTGAAGGGGTAAAATCATACAAGACATGGAAACTTCTCATTGAAATCACTCTAATATATAATGAATTGTGGCAAGGCATACGTGATGGAGACATTAAGCCTAATAAACCTATGGATGTAACTTGACATGCAAAATGGGAAGTTAAAAATGTGAAGGCACTAGCTCTTATAAAGTATTCAGTTAATGATGAGATGTATATTCATATTGAAAATGCCTCAGATGCATGGTCTGCTTTGCATAATTTCAAAGATATATTTGATACACAACCTGAATCAAAAAAGGTTGATCTTCAACTTAAGTTACTTCAACAAAAAATAACTGAAGGAGGAGATTCCCTTGAGTATATCTCCAGGCTTAAAAATATTAAGCAAGAAATAGTAAAAGCCGGATTTCCAATAGTAGATGACAGTTTCATGACCACAATTATAATTATTGGATTGCCTTCTTCTTACATGCATTTTTTGGAAACTCTACAAGTGACTGAAAAGTTAGACAAATTAAAGTTTGATGAGCTAAGTGAGATGTTGGCTCAACACGACAAAACTTTTGGGAAGAAGGAACATGGGGAAGATGTCTTCTTCACAGAGGCCAACACAAGTAAATCATCAACTGACAATTGTAGAGACAAAGGAAGAGGAAATTTCAATCAACATCCAATAGCACATAGTGGAAAAGGTTGTGGAAGAAGCCAAAGTAGAGGAAACTTTCAAGGAAGAGGAAACAGTCAAGGTAGAGGAAACTTTCAAGACAGAGCAGAGGTCAAAGCAGAGGTAGGGGACAGTATCAAGGAAGAGGCAAAGACTTGAATCAAATTGTCTACAAAATATGTAACAAAGTGGGCCATTTTACAAAAGATTGTAGAACTTCCATTGATAAAATTCAAAAGTTCCATCAAAACACAGCAAATATTTTCCATTGATGAAGACAATGATGGTTCGAAATATGTCTTCACATCAAGTCAAAGCTCACAATTAGCAGCATTAGTTTCCACTTTTCTTAAAAGTGATTATGAAGATGCATGGATTTTAGATACATGGGCAACTCAACACATGACTTTTCGATGAGAATTCTTTTGGAAGTTCCAACCAGGCCACCTTAGTTCAGTCTTTCTTGCTGATGATACAAAACATACTCCTTATGGAAAAGGTGTTGTTAAATTTTATCTTCCTGACATTAGAGAAATATTGATTTCAAATTTATGGTATGTACCCATGTTTAAAAAGAATTTGTTGTCTTTAGTCTTGATCCGATAAGCCAAACATCAGGTGGTTTTGGAGGATGACCTAGTTAAAATTAATTCAATAAAACTAGAAATGAAAACAGTGATGACAGGATATGTAGATGGAAAACTGTTAAGGATGAAAGGAACAATTATTCCAAGGAAACTTGAATTTGGAGGGTCAGCAATCACAAACATTTCACCTATCAGATTATGGCATGTGAGATATGGACATCTAAACGTTGACAGTCTCTGTCAACTACAAAATCAAGAAATGGTTAAGGGACTTCCTACATTCAAGAAATATAATACAAAATGTGAAGCTTGCATTTATGGAAAACAGAGTTGAGAGACTTTCCCAACAAGTTCATGGTGAGAAAACAGGCATTTGCAATTAGTGCACATTGACATTTGTGGACCCTTGCAAGCTTCTCTAGGAGGTTGCAAATATTTCTCACTCTTTATTGATGATTTCAGAATAATGACATGGGTTTACTTCTCAAAGCATAAGTCAGAGGCATTTGAAAAGTTTAAAATGTTTCGTCAACTTGTGGAAAATGAAGTCAAAGAAAAGATTAGCACTTTTAGAACTGACAATGGAGGAGAATTCACTTCAAAGGAATTCCAAAGTTATTGCATAGACAATGGGATCAAACTACATATTACAAATGTCTACACTCCATAGCAAAATGGAGTAGTAAAAAGAATGAATCACACTTTGTTAGGAATGGTGAGATCTATGTTAACCTTTAAAAAGTTAAGTCCTATTTATTGGGTAGAAGTAATCCATACAATTGTTTACTTAAGGAATAGGTCTCCCACTGCTTCTTTGAATGGAATCACACCTTATGGAGCATGGTTTGGTTTCATACCTAAATTTAAACACCTTAGAGTTTTTGGTTCTGTGTGTTATGCCTTAGTTCCAAAAGAAAAACAAACTAAGCTAGACTCACGAAATTTGAAATGCATAGTGAGTGGATATTCCGATGAGAAGAAAGGGTACAGACTTCTGTCAAATGGGAAATTTATTGTCAGTAGAGATGTTATTTTTGATGAAACTGAGAGTAAGAGTGCTAAAGAAATAGATCATCTTCTTCAAAAATTGGAAACAAAAGGAGATAAAAGGAAAGGAAACATTCAAAGTCAACCAAATTCATAAAATTGGCATGAACTTGATTTTCCTTCCTCTGAAGATGATTCATCCAGTCCATCTACTTCACCAACACAGTCTCGGTCTTCAGGTAGTTCATCAGAATCTCCTAGTAGCAGTAGTTCTTCTCACAATGATTCTCCGCCCCCAGAATCTGCATTTGATCAGCATACCTCTATTTACATTAATCCTCTTTATAATGATTGTGACTTTTTAGAATCTCAAACAAGTGAACATCAATTTCTAAGACGGGTTGTTCAACTTTTAAAATATGTAAGGCCCGATGAGAAAAAAGAAAATAGGAACAAGGGTGTTAACCAGGAATGAAGGAAAGTTTTCCTTGATCACAAATGATTTTACTGAACCCTGCATGTACAAAGAGCCAATAAAATATAAAGAATGGAAACAAGCTATGATTGAAGAATATAAGGCAGTTCAAGACAACAACATTTGGAAACTTGTTGATTGTCCTCAAAATGTTAAACCCATCGGGTGGAAATTGGTTTGCATAATTAAGTACAACCAAAATGGAGAAATCGACAAGTACAAATCTAGACTTATGGCTAAGGGTTTTGTGTAGCAGGAAGGCATTGATTATGAAGAAATTTTTTCTCCTACAACAAAATGGAACACCATCAGATGGATGTAAAGAGTGCTTTCCTCAACGAATATTTACAGGAAGATGTATATATGACACAACCACTAGGTTTTGAAATTGAAGGGCAATAACATAAAGTATGTAAATTGATTAAGGCTTTATATGGGTCAAAACAATCTCCACGAGCTTGGTATGCCAAAATGGATGAATACCTTCCGAATGTTGGCTTTCAACGAAGTGAATCTACTGATACTTTGTATCTATGTCAACAAGGTAAAAATATGGTTATTCTCGTTATGTATGTAGATGATTTGATCATTATTGGAAACAATGATGATCATATTGCACAGGTGAAAAAGGAGTTACATGCAGGATTTACAATGACAGATTTGGGACTACTTCGCTACTATCTTGGAGTTGAAGTCTTCCAACATCCACATCATATTTTCATTTCTCAAAGTAAGTATGTAGCAGAAGTTCTTTAGCGATTTGGAATGCAAGACTGCAAGCCCATTCCTATCCCCATTGAACAAAACTTGAAACTTTCAAAATTTCAAGGGGGATAAAGGTGGACAACACTACTTATAGACAGTTGATTGGCAGCCTAATTTATCTGACAAAGACTCAACTAGATCTATCTTATGCAGTTAGTATTCTTTCATGCTTTATGCAGGAACCACGAGACAACCACTAGAATGCAACCAAAAGGGTTCTACAATATATCCAAGGAACAAAATATTTTGGTCTTCTTTACAAAAAGACTAAAAACTTTGTACTTGGAAGATTTTCAAATGCTAACTTTGCCGGAAGTATTGATGATCAAGCATCAACCTCCGGTTATTAAATGAACATGGGGTCAGTTGCAGTATCTTGGAGTTGCAAGAAACAAGCTACATTGGTAACTTGTTTAGCCGAAGTAGAATACATATCATCATGAGAAGCAACATGTGAAATTGTTTGGTTGCACAGAGTTTTGTAGGATTTGGGCATTCCTCAAGCAAAAGCTACATCATTATTCATCGACAACCAGTCAGCCATAAAGCTTTCCAAGAATCCAGTTTTTCATTCCAAAACAAAACATGTGGACACCAATTATCATCACATTAGATCGCTCATTTCCAAAGATGCCATCAAGCAAGTTTATTGTCATTTAGAAGATCAGGTCTCTGATATTTTCACAATACCACTCAGCACGAGCAAATTTACTAGGTTCAGAGATGAATTTGGTATCTATTGTAATGTATCTTTGGATCATAGGGGGAAAGTTAGATGATCCAAAATACTAAATTCATAGTTCACAAAGTTAGGATAGAATATTTATTTATTTAGAATATTTAATTAAATATTGAGACACTTAGAAATAGAATATTGTTGTAAAAGATATGACATCTAGAATAATGTTGTATCTTAGGCTCCAATTTTGGAGTAGAGTTAGTAGATTGGTTATAATTGCATTTATTATAAATGGACACTTGTTAATTTAATAAGTAGTCCATAACTAGAATAGGTTAGGAAATTAAGCTTATATATAGCTCATTCTCCTGATTGCAAGAGTGTTGGAGTGTGTGTGTAAACTCTTCCAAATTATTATGTAATTTCTTTTCTGATTAATAAAATTGTGTTTGAGGACACTTCTGCTATTATATGTTGATCGACTTAGAATGATTACATTACATTACATTACATTAACCTGTTTATTCGTCGCTTCCGCTTCAAGGACTATAGCATTTTCTTTGGGGTCAAATTGCAATAACCGTCCATTATTTTGCTATTTTTTTGTCATTTTAGCCAAAGTTTCGGGAAATTGCGGATTTTTTTCTATTTTTCATGAATTAAAAAATAATTTTATAATTTCATGGAAATCTTATTTCTAATTTATGATTGGCCTAGCACCTTCCAATGGGGCATAATCCCCCCTAGTTGAGAGCATTTTATTTTTGGTATTTGTTAATACTTGAGAATTGATTTAAAAGTAAACACAAAACTAATTTTTTGAGTGGTCATTTCTTTGGTGAGTGCTCTGACAGTAACGCTGAAATTGAGACTGATAGGGTATTGGTTTCCACATGATTACACAACTAACGCAGCTGCAAGTCCTTTTGGGGGTGGGGGGGTGGTGGGAGGCTACACAAGTTTTTGTGCAAAGATATTATTTTCTAGAATGTATATCGTATGAATGTTTATGGAGGATGGGGTGTGTGCCAGAGAACAGGAATACTATCATGTTTCATTGTGTATATATTTTACTGTGTAGATTATGAAGTTTGTGCATAGAGCACTTGTGTAGACCTTTTCTATTTTAGAGCTATGTATATTTGTGGAATGATTAATACTATTAATTTTAATGTTCTGATTTTTCCAGGCTATGCATTCTTGATCTACACTATTAGATTAGCATCAGGAAGTGCTTGTTTATCTCTTTCTAGTTCAGTCTAGCTAAACATTAATAGGTTAAGCTTGTATAATGGTAGTTGTGCAGAGGAAGAAGGTGGTTGTTTGAAGGTTGTTTTGCAAAGGAACAATGTATGGATGAATCGTGTGCGGAGGAAGTTGTGTGAAGACTGGCATTAATCAATTAATCCAATATTATTCTGAGCATTAGTACTAGAATTAAATATTTGTGGAGGATGGGGTATGTCTGGGAGATTTCATTGTGTGAAGCTTTTACCATGTTGATATCTTATGGCAAAGATGAAATTAGGATAGGGTATTTTAAGGAGAACTATGATTATGTGTCGTATGAAGGTATGTGTAAGAGAAGAAGTGTGTGCAGATTTGTGTGATTTCATTGTATGATGCTTTTACAGTGTCGAGATTTTATGGAAAAGATGAAATTGGGACGGCGTCTTTTCACGATAAATATGATTATGTATTGTATGAAGGTGTGTGTGGGAGAACGAGGAATATTATTATGTTTTAGTGTGTGGAGATTTTACTGTGCGGAGATGGCATATGCTTATTGATTTCTCAAACAAATCTAATACTTTTGCAAGTTTTCAAATCATATATCATATGAATTTTTACGAAAGACGGAGCAAAATTTTTATTGTGCAGAATACAAAGTATGTGTAAAATAGAAATTCCGTAGAGATTTGATTAGGACTGGTATGAATTTTGTGTGAGATATTTCATTATGCGAAGATTTTACTAGGACTAGGTATTTCCGAGACAACTGAGAGTGCATGTGGAAATTAAAGAAGATGGGGTATGTTTGTCAACTTTCTGAAAAACATATAATACTTTTACATATTTCCTAATTGTGTATTGTATACTTTTTTATGAAGGATAGGGTATGTGTAGTAGAGAGGGGAATATTATCATGTTTCATCGTACAAATATTTTCTTGTGCAGAGTATGAAGTATGCGTGAGGGATAAATTCCATAGGTATTTTCTTTTAGAACTATGAATCTTTGTAGAGGGTTGGGTGTTTGCAGGAGAACATAATGATTAAATTTGTTAATTTTCATTATGAAGTTCTTTTACTGTGGGTTAGTGTGGAAGAATGGCTGGTGCATAATGTAATTTTGTAATTCTTCTTCTTTTCCATATGTAGTAACACACAATCAATTGTGTTTAGCTAGTTTCAGACTCAGTAATGCTTTACAAATACTCATTTACAATTGACTACTGTAACTTTTATTACCTACAATATAAGAACAAATCTAATACTATTACACATTTCCTGATCGTATATCGTATGAATGTTAAGGGAAGACAAGGTATGTGTAGGAGAGCAGGGAATATTATTATGTTTCATTGTACAAAGCTTTTACTATGAAGAGTACAAAGTATGTGTCTTTGTCAAGGATATGGTATCTGTGGGAGAAAAAAATGATTAAAATTGATAATTTTCATTGTGTCGGGTTTTTACTATGTGTTTGTGTGGGTGAACGGATTGTGCATAATGCAATTTTGTAATTTTGTCTCTTTTCAACGGTTTACAAATACTCATTTACAATTGACTACTGTAATTTCTATGACTTACAATATAAGCTTTAATATGGGTTTCACATAAGGAAAATATTTGTATAATAAAACAGGTTTCTATCTTCATTAGGACTTATTTAAATACTTATTTGATTTAAGTAAACAAATTGTATATGTTTATAAACAAATTACTTATGAAATATGGAGTTTTTTTCATAGTATTTTGAATTACGCAAGTGATTTGATAGTGTATTATTGCTGTGAATGTTGGCCAATGGCCATGATATTATCATATGTGTCATTGGTGTCCTCTTCATTGATCAATTTTTCCATTTTGTCGATTATAATGTTATACGCTGAGAAGATGGGGATATGATACTAGCATTAATGAAAAGTGCATCATTTCTAGTTCATTGGGACTACATCATATGTCCATATTCTCAACTCAAAACCTTATATGACAAATAGAATTCACAACTATTCATCACTGCTTTGTAAAACCAAACCAAATTTTATTTACGAATAACTTGACAAACTCATTTCTCGCAGTATTGTAAACCAAACCAAATTTTAGAAAATACTATAGATTATTATAGAGAAAAGCATGATAAACCAAAAAATCACACCATTGCCAAAAACGGGCAGGAAAATCAGTACAAAAGCTTGCAATATTGTATAGCTTATGTATCCCTATACTGTTGCTATCGTCCAAGCTCATAATTACAAATAACAGTTTATATAAGGCAAAAAAAGCTTGGACAATACTCCAAGCTCTTAAACGGAAATTAAAAATAGAAATTTCTACATGCCCCATTATTTTTTCTATCACTACAAATAGTTCTTTTCCCCTTACTATACTAGCTATTTCAAATATTTGCATTCTCGTTTTCCTAGAAATCACCACCTACCAATATTTTGTGTCTGAACATGCTACAAAGACAAAACCGCCACCCATATTTTTAAACATCTCGATTTCTATATTATGATTAATAGAAATAAAATCTAGAGATAATTAAATTCATCTCAACATTCAATTCACCAATTACACATCTGCTCACGCATTCAGAAAACCACATAAGCATGAAAACATAAAAATCTAAAAACATGATTTTCACAGACTTCGAATATAACATGAATGCATATATTTGAAAGAAGATAATTTTTTGTGTGAATAGACAATGTGAGAACATGTGACAGAGATGGGTGTATGGAATTATAAGAATAGCAATATGTACTTGCCTAGTAAGCAATCAATAAAGAAAGTGTGTAGTTAGGACATGTTGGGAAAAACGTCTCCAAGTAAGAATTAAGAAAGAGATTTGTATATTTATTATCTTAGTAAAATTTGAAAAAAACTTTGGCATAACATCCACACATGCACAACAGCCTCCACACAACTTCATCTGCACATGCACAATAACCTCCACACAATTTCATCCGCACAACTATTTTTGCACTCTATAATGCCCTTAATTGACATTCAAAACTACACACACAAAACCTCCAAATAGCTAGCCTCGAAACCAATGTTAATTAATGAATATATGTTATGAAACATGTCCCTAAATAACAATTAAAAAGTAAGATTTGAATATTTATTGTCTTATTAAACTTTGGAGAAAACTTTAGCATAACATTGGCACACACACAACAACCTCCACACAACTTCATTCATACATGATGTATTTCACGTATCATCTATTCTCTTTTATTTAATTGTATTAAATTTATTATATAACATAATTGAAGAAGAAAATTGTGCAAACATAATAATTTTGTGTTCATAAGACAATAAGGCTTATGGATATTTCGTCAAGAAAATAAAGTTTGTTAGGCAATGCAATGTATCTATTACTTACTTAAAAATATAAGCTTTGTTCCCAAATTATGATGTATTTATTTTTTTCTTAACCCAAAATTCCTAATGTGTCAAGTGATGTAAATAGAGGAGATGAGATTCAAATCTTGTAGCGATGACCATTTATCACTTATGGTACCTATATAGTGAACTCCCTGAAATATCTTGTTTACAAGGCTATAGACATTATATGGGGAAGCCGCTAAGTGTGCATACAGAAAGGTTGATTCTATGACCTTAGTGGAATTCATAGGGCTCAAGTTTTGTACATCATTGAAGTTGGATTATAACACATCAAAAAAAAATATAAGCTCTTGTTCCTTGAAAATATTCCTTTAACTCTTCTCTGAATTAATAGCATGACATTATCTATTGCTGATGTGAATGTTGAACTACTTAGTTCTTTTGTTCAGTTCGTTCTATTTTCTATAGTTTTATAACTCTAGTAGATTCATAGGACTTGTTATTTTCAATAGAAAATTATTGCATTTTGTTGAGAATGATGTAATGTGCTGATATGTGCTGAGCATATTTTGTCAATTATAATTTTATGTGTTGATGATATGGGGATATGTCAATATTACAATTAATGACAAGTGAATGATTCCTAGTTCATTTGCATTGCATCATATGCCCATATTCTGAGCACATAAAATTGTGATCGAGTAAGGGCTCCAGATAATCGTATGTCATTTCTTCGAAGCATTTTGGTGTGTTTGGATGATAGAAAATCAAAAAACAATATAAGATTTCGTTCATTCTAAATATTACTTTAGCTCTTGTTTGAATTATTAGCATGGCATTATCTATTGCTAGTGTGATTGTAGGAGTTTCCATTTTCAATAGATGATTATTGCATTCTCTTTATCATTAGTATTTGTAGATTGAGATCGATATACTTATGTGTGAAAAGTACATGAAATATTTTTAGTTCAGTTCGAAAAGGATAACTTACACATAGCATTTCTCAAATTTATAGCAATCGATTCAGGAATATCGACCACTATTTTATTTCATTTCTATTGTGATGATTATAACAGTTATGGTACTTGTTTCATATTTCACGAGAATGCTTACCATCAATTTCATTGAATTTCCGTCATCAATATTGCATTGAAGGCATTTCGATGGTTAAAAATCTAGACTAGTGTTGTAATGGCTTCAACCAACCTCCAAAATTTTGGCCTCCACCCAATTTTAGAGCCTCTCTTGAGAGTTTCACTTGATGACTATACAAATTTGGGTTCACTTCATGAGCTTGTGTGAGTCTTCACACCCATCTTGCTAGATCATTTCACCCAACCCTTTGCATGTTGATGTCAATGTCATGGTTGTGACCATGTTCTGGTAATACTCAAGGTATTCACTTCTTGTGTATTTGTTGTGTTCGCTATGTAAACATTTGTCACACTCACACACGAAGTCACATACACTAGTGCGCAAGTGTCATTATGGTCGACCAATGATCAATCACAAGTGTCGCACTTGTGAGTTACACCGTCGGTCAGTCATGTTGAAAATGTGTGTCTAGATGGTTTGAGTCGTCTCGTCATCAAGGCATGTAAGTGTGTGTTTTCAAGATCGTGTATGCATCATTTGCTCATTCACACACTTAGTCACTTTGTTGGAGTTCTAACGGATGAATTCCCCTCTAATAGTCAAACCATCACCCTACCATCAACTCAATCGATTATTACCCAGAACAACGCATGAGCACTAAGCAAGAAATTTCAAGCTATGCTTCCTGCAAGCAAATCAATCAACCTTCACGCTGGTCAACTAGAGAGTTTGACCTAGCTACCACCCCGAGGTTGACTCCCCTCAAAAATTGCATAGAGGCTACCGACCTTGCCTGCTCTACTGACTAAGAAAGTTTCACAGATAGGCCAGACAGACACCCAGTGCATGTCCTTGTCTCTCTCAGAAAATTGTGTAGTTTTTTTGGCCAACCCTCCCAAAAGTCGATTGGTTTCTCACAAATAAAATTGCACAGTTTTCATGAGCAAGTCCTCTACTGCCCAGAAGTTTGCTCAGCTTAGAAACTATGTAGAGGTGACTAATAGGCCAACCTCCTAGAATCAACACAGTTTTTCCTCTCCAACAACTTCTAGAAACCGACTAAAAGTTCCCCTCAATAATTGTGTAGTTTTTGCTGTCAATCTCCAGCAGATGACTGTCAATTCCCTTCAGGAATTTCACAGTTTTTGTTGCTAAGCTCCTGGCACCCGACTTCTACATCCCCTTAGGAATTTCACAGACTTTACTGCCAAGCTCCCACTGCCTGCTTGTTCTAGAAATTGCACAGATTTTGCCTGCCCATCCTTCCCGCAGCCCGAACTGTTCCTCCCAAAAACTCTGCAGTTTTGTCTTCCTACTAATCCAAACCCTGTGGATAGTCACTATCGATCTGAATATCCATCTTCATCACTTAGTGACTCTTGTGCAATTTTCATTAGTAGTGCTTGGAGCCTCCATCATGCCTCGCAACCATGTTACCTCTCCCGATCACCTGCATCTGAAACAATCATGCATCATGGTAAACTAGGAGGTTTTTGGATTTGATGTCATCTCATCATGAGTGACTATAGATATAGGTACACAAACAAACATGGTGTGATGATAGATGAATGAATGAAGGGAGCACATTTTGAAGGATAGGTTCACCAACAGACAAACAGACGATGCATGAAAAGGGATGTGCTCGCGAGCGGATAGACATGTAAAGATGTGTTCACAGATGGTCGAACGAGAAAACAAGCAAGATGTGTTCACGGACGGATGGACGAATGACCATGCACATTTTGCGAACGGGTGTACCTATCAAGATTACCAACATACAAGCAAGGAGGAATGTGTGAATACAACATAAAGCAAACCAATGACCATCGAAGACTCCACACACTTTGCCATGCAGAGGTGAAGTTGTGACACACCATGAGGACATCCATCACCCAGTAGTACTGCAGCTCGATATGCACACTAGCAACAGCACGAATGTACCAGAACTATCATGTCGAGTCATGTCATGAGTCATGTCGTCCACATCTATACTGTGGGCCATACTGTCAATCAATATAATGTAACATGGAAGTCCAAGAGACCCACTTTTTGTATGAAGAGTCATGTAAAGTTGAAAAGCCATGGAAGTCAAATAGTCATGAGGGTAGTCTAACAACCACAAGGGTCAATTTCACCCTTGGCTATAAACCCCCTCATTTGTACATGCCATGATTTTTCACCTCAGCTCCTCCCACATAAACTTGAGATTCTCTAATCTTTTATTTGAGGAGTAAGTAGTGGCACCAATGCTCTGCACGTGGGGTTAGTGATGTATGGTGTAATGATGTGTCTTGGAACTTTCGCTTAATTGAAAATCCTGGTAATAGGCCAACACGTTTTCACACATGTATTGTAATTGTTGTAAGACTAATCTTTAACACTTGTAATGCATGTTGCTTTAACACATGTTTAACACTTGAACTAATTCACTTGTTGTAATACACATATGTTAATGAAAATTTGTTTTATATGCTATTAACATTGTCTCATATGTGTAGACTACTCTCCCAGACATTAAATAGACCTTTCACATAAAAATTGCTATAACAATTGTTGTACTCGCATGGACTAATCTTCTGAGTGTTATACATGTTATCTTCCCTTATGGGTTGTGACTACCACATCCGTGTGGATTGTTCCATTGGAAGCTATGCATGTCTTGTTGTCTTGTGTGTTCCTAGCAGAGTTGGGACTCCTCCCAACTGACTTGGGACTCACTCCCACCCTATCCCTTTATGGTGAAAGAACCATTGACACAAGTGACACTTGCAATCACTAGGCACGTGAACCTCACTTCTCAAAAGACAAAGAAGACCACTCTCCTGTGCTAACAAGAAAGAGTTGAGGCAAATATTTAAGATAATGATAACCAGGGCATCATACTGGATGGGACTCCCACACAAAACAGTGTGGGGTCTAGTTGGGACTTCATACCAGGGTGATCCCGTGAATGTTAGCGGGTCCGGTACCGCCAACAACTAGATAATAGTGTATCTAGATAATGATGAGGATGATTAAACTGTGATTAGGAACTAACATCAGATATTTTATTTCAATTCAATTGCCATTATTATTACTATAGAAATTATGGTAATTTGTTCATATTTGGATACAGATTGCATTAAATTACTCATTGCCTCTTCCCCCCAATGTATGTTGTCAATATTGCATTGATAAGAATGTATCTAGATAACGATAAGGATGATTAAACCGTGAGTAGGAAATAACATCATATGATTTATTTCAATTCAATTTCCTTCTCTCTGAGAGGAGTAGAAAGACAAGTTTCTCTTGTCGAGGAGAAAAATTTGTGGTCAGTTAAACGTTGGTAGTGGTAGGCTACACAAGTCATTGTCCAAAGATACTTTTACAAATTTCCGTATTGTATATCGTATGAATGTTTACAAAGGATGGGGTATATGTGGGAGAATGGGAAATATTATCATGTTTCATCGAGTGGATCTTTTATTGTGTGGATTATGAGGTTTGTGCAGGAGGGAAATTGTGTAGAGCTTATGATTTTAGAGTTATTTATCTTTGCATAATGATTAATATTGTTAATTTCAATGTTTGGATTTTTCTAGGCTATAAAATCTTAATATAAATTATCAGATGAGCATCATATAATTCTTGTTGATCTCTTTCTGTTTCGGCCTGGCTAAAAGATAATAGGTAAAGCTTGTACAATGGAGGTTGTGTGAACAAAGCATGTGGTTGTTTGAAGGTGGTTATGTGAAGGAAGCATGTACGGAAGAAGCGTGTTTAGAGGAATATGTGAGGAGATTGGTGTTAATCAATTAATTTAGTATTGTTTTGAGCATTGGTGCTGGAATTGAATCTTAGCAGAGGATGGCGTATGCGCACAATATTTCATTGGGCATAGATTTTACTGTGTTGAGATTTTATGGCAAAGCCAAAATTAGGAGAGGGTGTTTTTGGGAGAACTATGATTATGTACCATATGAAGGTATGTGCAGGAGAGTGAGGATCATTATTATGTTCCACTGTGCAGAGCTTTTACTGTGTAGAGATGGCGTATTCATGTATATTTATCAAGCATATCTAATACTTTTATAAATTTTCATATCGTATATTGTATGAATGTTTACAAAAGAAGTAATATGTATGAGAGAATATGAAATATTATTATTTTTCATTCTGAAGAGATTTTATTGTGCATAGTACGAAGTATGTGCAGGAGGGTAACTACGTAGATCCTTTCTTTTAGAAATATGAATATTTGTAGAGGACGCAGTGTTGGTGGGAGGAAATAATGAGTAAAGTTGTTATTCTTCATTGTGAAGTGTTTTTAATGTGGGTTTGTGCAGTAGAACGAGTGGTGCATAACACAATTTTGTGATTCTGCTTCTTTTCCATATGTAGTAATGCATAATCAATTGCACTTAGCTAGTTTCATACTCAATAATGCTTTACAAATACTCATTTACAATTGACTACTATAACTTTTATGACTTACAATATAAGCCATCGATTTTCCAAACAAATCTAATAACCTTACACATTTCTTGATCATATATCATAGGAAGGGGTATGTGTAGGAGAGTATGGAATATTATTATGTTTCATTCTATGGAGATTTTAAAGTGCGGAGTATGAAGTATGTGTTGGGGGGAAATTACGTAGAGATTTGATTTCAGAACTATGAATTTTTGCAAAGGACAGGATTGTTGTAGGAGAACATAATGATTGAAATTGTTAAGTTTTATTGTGTGGGCTTTCTACTATGTCTTTATGCTAGGGAATAGCTGGTGGATAAAGACATTTTGTAATTCTATCTCTTTTCAATGGTTTACGAATACTCATCTATAGTTAACTATTGCAACTTATATGACTTACAATATAATCTTTCATATGGGTTTCGCACAAGGAAAATCTTCTTATAATAAAACAAGTTTCTATTTTCAGTAGGACTTATTTAATTACTTATTTCCTCTAAGTAAACAAGTTGTATTTGTTTATAAGAATATTACTTATGGAATTTGGTTTACACTTGAGCATTGCAAAATGAAATATGGATTTTTTTCATAGTGTTTCGAATTACACGAGTTCTTTGATAGTGTGTTATTACTGCGAACATTGGTCATTGACCATGATATAATCATCTCTATCATCGGCGTCTTATTTGTTGGTCAAATTTTTTATTTTTTCGATTATAATGTTAGGTGCTATGCAGATGGGCATATGATATTAGCATGAATGACAGGTGCGTCATTTCTAGGCATTGCATCACATGCCCATATTCTTAGCATAGAACATTGTGATCGAGTAGGGGCTCCTGATAATCGTAAGCCTTCTCATCGATGTGTTTTGGTGTAGCCAGATCATAACACATCAAAAAAAAAATATAAGTTTTTGTTCGTTGTAGATATTCTTTTAACTCTTCTTTGAATTAATAACATGGCATTATCTATTGTTGATGTGATTGTTGCAATTTTCAGTAGATGATTATTCCACTCGCTTTATCATTAGTACTTGCAGATCGAGATTGATACACTTATGTGTGAAAAGTAAGTAAAATATTTTTAGTTCAGTGTGAAAATGATAAATTATACGTGGTAGTTCTCAAATTTATAGCATTTGATTCGGGAATAACGACAATTGCTTTATTTCAATTCAATTTGTGATTATTATAGCAATTATGGTAATTGTTTTGAATTAAGTGAGATTACCTACCACTTGTTTCGATAACTTTCCATTGTGAATATTGCATTGAAGGTGTTGTGACAGTTAGAAATCTAGAATAGATAACTGTGTATCTGGATAATGATGAGGACAATTAAACTGTAATTAGGAAATAACATCAACTGCTTTAATTCAATTCAATTTTCATTATTATTATAGCAATTATGGTAATTTATTTGTATCCAAATACGAATTACATTAAATCACCTACTTTCACTTCTCCTGGTTGTACAGTTTCAATATTGCATTGATAACAATGTATCTAGATAATGATGAGGACGATTAATGCAATTGGCTGATTTTTATCAATCAAATTTTCATCTCTCTCCGAGGAATAGAGAGACAAGTTTATCTTCTTGAGGAGAAAAAGTCATAGTTGGTTGAATGTTGGTTGTTTTCTAGATTAATGATATAAGTAGATGCATGTCGGCACAAGTTTCTCTTTGCAAGGAAAAAAAAAACATGGTCAACTGAACGTTGGTTGTTTTCTAATGCAATGATATATTACAAAATATATTTTCGATTTTCAATGGAGCCGAGATGGAATATCTAATCTATGGTTTTGTTTCATACGATATTTAGAGATTTCATTCAGACATAATTGAAAATCAAAGGTGTGTTCATCTATGCTTTTTCATTGTACGTAAATCCTCTATTTTGGTAGATCTAGAGCTCTATGTAATTGCTTTTCCAGGTATGTATTATAAGGATTCTTTGCTAGTAGTGGTGTTCGTTCATAATGTCGTTTAAAATTATATTAATCATTTTGGGTATAACGACCATGTGTAACTATTTCGTGTGAGAGGAAGAAAAATATGAAATCACATGATACATTATACCGAATGAGTGATTTTAAGTGGGTTCCGTTGTTTAAAAATTAATCTTATGTAGAAGAAAAATGTGTGCAAGAACTGTATGAAGGGGAAAATGAATACCAATGTGTATTTTCATGATATTCAATTCCATGTATTTGAATTTTTCATTTTATCGATTATAATGTTATGTGCTGAGAAGATGGGGATATGATACTAGCATTAATGACAAGTGCATCATTTTTGGTTCATTGGCACTGTATCATATGCCCATATTCTCAGCACAAAACATTGCAATTGGGTAGGGGATCTTGATAATCATAGGGCTTCTTTGTAAAGCATTTTGTTGCATTTGGACCATAGCAGACCGACAAACAATATAAATTTTCATTCGTTCTAGATATTACTTTAACTCTCCTCCGAATTATTAACATGGCATTATCTATTCTTAGTGCGATTGTAGGAATTGCCATTTTTGGTAGATGATTATTGCACTCACTTTATCATTAGTACTTGTAGATTGAGATCAATGCAATTATGTGTGAAAAGTACATGAAATATTTTTATGTTGTATAAACATTATGTTTGTTATTCTTCATTCTAGTTCTTTGGCATAAATCATAAATCAAAGGGTTTAAGTTTTATATAACTTTTGCGACATAACAATAATAATACTAATAACAACAAAAACAACAACAATAATAATATAACAAATAATGTGTTAGTGTGTTCCTTTTATTAGCTTAAGAACCATAAATCAAATTTTCTATGTTTTACAGCACTTTTGTGGTGTAATTTTAACACGTAATGTGTCAATAGTTGCATTAGCCAATCATTGGTTTTTTCTCTTCTTTTTTTAGGGGGGATGGGGCCGTTGCATGTTGCTACATTTCATAGTTATTTGCGAGGGAAGGCTCATTACCAATGGTTTAATTCTAGTTTCCAGAATCATTTTTTTTTTAGAATTGTGTGTTTTAAGTTTCGAGGACAGATACATATTTTACGATATATATATTAGGTACATTGTGGTTCATTTGTTTTGTGACTCTATATCTTGTTCATAGACAAGAGTTTTATGCAAAATCGGTTGTATTTGTATTATTTTACTTATTTTCCTATAAATTGTTTATGTTTTGCTTGTCGTTGAATAAAATTTCGTAGTGGAATTATTATTATTATTATTTCGGACTTAATTACTAAAGCATCATTGAAAAATTATATTTGAAACGTGATTGATAAATCATCAATGGAGAAGCATTTGTTTACTGTACAAAGAAATGGTACAGATGCAATACTAAGGCATTATAATCTATTTCATTTGAACAATTTTGCATATAATGTGGGAGATCATGTATTCAATAATATGTGAATTGTATTGCTTAGTAAAATATTAGCAATAAAAGCTTTTAATGTCAATGTATTTATCAATTAATCATATGGCTCACAAGAGAATAAACAAATAGATATTTGAAAAAATATTTATAATTAAAATATCATCAATAATATAAACATAAAAAATCTTGTTATCTACATAATGAAAATTTGAAAGCTTCTCCACAATGAACATCTTCCACACTTTTCCATGTCTTATAAAAAAAATCTTCTTCTCAATATTATTTTTTCTTATTGAAAAACGTTTTGTGTAACATATTTCACACTCGCAATAGTCAGACCTGATTTTGCAGTTGTAAAAGTGGTATCTAGTGAATATATATAGAATCGAAAAAAGAAACTTGTGCAATTTAGTGGTGTTGAGAGCATTATTGATTCAAAAGATGTTTTCATATATGAAACACATATGGTTAGTAGAGAAAACAAAGAATCTATTTTCACTCTACTTGGTGTTGTCTATGAGAACTTCCACTGGTCGATTCCATATGAGCATTATGTTAATATGCCAATGGAAGAGAAAAATGGTAACAAGATTTGGACTATTAGATTAGAAAATGTTGCATGTGTGCTCCCAGTTTTAGATTTCAAGGAAATTGTTCATTTGTGTGTGAAATTATTGATTCATAAACAAGAAAAATTATGATGTGAATGAGGAGAATACCTTTGAATGCAGAGATATTTAGACAAATACTCAAGTTATCAAAGGCTAATGTTCACTTATTATTTCCTGAAGCAAATAGTTTCACGATCTCATAAGTAGGTGAATGAAATGTTATTACGTATTTCTTTTTCCCAAGTCACCAAGTTTCTTTCAATATGTTTGTTCTATAAATATATTTGTTTAAACAACTATTTAGAGACTTTTGTTCGCTTTATGCACATGTCACGGGCCACGAAACTACAACAAGAGTTCCAAAAAGCATTGTCCATATGCTTTATCAAACATAAAAAAAGGATTGCGTATTAGACTATGATAATATCATTTCTAATGAATTAACTTTTTAGTTAAGCAAATTATCTAAGAATAAAAGGTTTTTTATGATGGCGTATCTCATAATAAGTTTGATTTCAAGTGATAGCTTTAGCGGTTTGCCATGTAATCCTAAATTCAATGTGAATCAAGAACCAATGCAATTCTTGTATCCTATATTGTGGAAGAATAATGCTTCTTCAAAATTTTGTCTAATTCAAAATGTTTTGTGAGGCCAATCAACGACATGATAATTGGATAAGAACCTCATCATATATCTGGACACACACAAGTTTTCCCATGGGGCAAAGGTATGCTTTAAGAAAGAGAAAGTAATACGCTAATTCAAATATACAGGTTTCAAGGTAAGCCATTTCTATTGCCGAAATTTGTTACATATAGGTATTTTGTTGTTGAAGTATGTAGGAAATATCTTAACTGGATAGATATATTTGAAACAAAAAAGACATAATAGTTCATTTTTTTGTCATTTATTGTTGGAGAAATCACAAAAAAAATTGTTTCCCATGTTACAGAGTTCGCAAAAATATTGAATTCTTTTAACTTAAGTAAAGTTGAATCAATTAAATCTTTTAATGAAGAGGGCCTATTTCACGCATACTAGGAAAGAATTAGATACAAAATCTTATTTGTAGAAATTAGCGAATAGAGAAAACAATGTCAAGATGCATTGACAAAAAAACAATGACTAATCATAAACACTGAAGATATCATGGAAGTATCAAGTATCAATATTTCTGAAGATCAATTTGTACATTGCATAAATGATACCCATGGAAATCAAGGGCTAATCATAGATGCTAAACAAATCATTCATGAATCATGAATCAATAGTTCTATAGAGCAATATGTATACTATATAAACAATATTGATGTGAGTTCATCGTCAAGTGAAAACAGGACAAAAGAGACTACAAATATGTTATGACCAGCCATCAGATAACATGAAGCACAAAAATCCTTTTCGATGTTTTATTTCAAAAGAAGTGTATGTTGCTGAATCATCCAATTTCAAAATTCCTATGAGAAAATTAAATATTGATGAAACTATAACAGAGAAGTTGACAACATTAAGCTACCTGAATGGATTGGTGTTTGTTTTACTAAAAATCAAGAAACAATAGCACAAATTTCTAATGAATCTATTATCTTTTATGATGGTTCTCTCACGTTGTGATTTACAAAGTATGAAAATAACAATAAACAAATAAAGAAGGAAAAGGTAAAGCTTCACAACAATAACATTTTGACCAAATAGAAAAGTAAGTTGATTTGTTTGGAGCGGTAATAACATTTCTCATGGAGCTACATCAAGTTAATGGTAATGTGTTTGCAAAGTCTCTTTGTCAATGGGAAGTGGAAAACTTAAACTTAAAAACAAGAATAAAGGACCTAAAATATGCTATAGATCGAGGTCCTTTGTGTTAGGATATTTCAACACATAGGAAATAATTAAGTATAACTTGATCTACAGTATAGTTAGGTAAAGTGTGTTTCTTTAGTATGTACTTTTCATAACTTACAATCTGAAGATCATGATATGTTCTAGACATGAACTAATCTGATAGTTCATTCTCTCCTTGGTATTACCAATACTTGATCTGTGGCTTAACACCCAATTGTTCCATGGTCTCTATTTAAAGAGCATGGAGGGTCATTTTTCAGGTGACCGTTCATGAGAGAATATTACGTAAAAAATAATTCTTTTACATTAATAAATTTCCTGAAGTGGCTGTGTTGGCTCAAGTTGTGGATTGTTTCCCCCTTTGAGGGTTTTAACCACATCAATAATATTGGTGTACTGATATGTGATCTGTTTGTGAGCGGTGTCCTTTTGTGTTCTATTTAAGGACCTTACCGTGTAAATCCTACATGGTATCAAAGCCATTCGAGGGTCGCATCTGTTGGTGATCTAAATCCGAAGCCGGTACAACTACATTCAATTTTCGTTTCCTAGATATACTATTTATGACTGCTTTCAGGCTGAGAGGATTGTTCTATTGTGTTAGGAGCATCTGTACCAGTGAGGAACCCCTTTCATTTCACACAAAAAGGTTTCTGGTAGCCCTAGCTACGTCATTTCTAATATGTAGAAGTATATAATGTTTATTTCCAGTTATAGTTATTTATCTCTTTGCTTATTTCGATTTATAGTGATATATATTTTTTTATTACCAGATCTATACTTTTCATTTCTGCATATGCTCTTTGCCCTGCGACTCTATGCGATGAGGGAAAACTGGAAACAGAAAGAAATGATTTTTCTCATGCGTATGATCTTTTATGCTGCACCTTAGTGTGATCTCAGAAAATTAGAAACATTGAGGAAAATATCCAGTTTCCTGCCAAATTTAACTTTAAGCCATAAGGCTTGGATACTTTTGCTTGTTTGTTTGGTTTTGTGGTTTTTCTTTGTTTTGTAGGAAAAAATGGGTTTTTTAAGTAAGCACACACCTCAAAGCTTCAATGAGCAAAAAGAAAAACAAAAAAACAAAAAAACAAACCCCCCTTCTTCCTTTCCAACAATTACTAAATCTTTTTACTATCTCACTTCATCTAAAGTTACTTTATGAGAATAGAGGTCTTGGGTTCAAGTCCCTCTTTTTGTTGAGTTACTTTTTTCAAAAAACATGTGTAACTTATGTTTTAAGGTTAATTTATGTGAAAGTGTTCTCACCCATTATAAAAAGTGAGTCACTTATAATTCTAGGGTCACTTTATCATTTATTTAAGTTACAATTTAGTGGATAGTTCATAGAGTACCATTGTAAAAGAGACTTTCACTTAATTATAAAAGTGGGTTACGTAAAATAATCTTATTTTAAAGGTGAGCTAATTAGGTTAAGTTTGTAAGGGGGGGGGGGGGGGGGGGGGGCGAATTTTTTTAATATAACATTATCATCAACTTCCCATCATTCACATGGTTCGTTGGCATCTTCAACAACTTTTCTTCAAAAAGCCATAACTTCTTCATCCAGAAGTCACCTTCAGAGCCGTTTTTTTTAATCAACCTAATTTTTCGAGATCTTCCCATTGGAACACTTAGTTTTAGCATATAAAACTTTAGTTTGTTTTAAAATGGAAATTCCATGCCTATTCCAGTGGATATCCTACATGGTGGATTTACTTAGAGGTAAATGTCTTTATAGAATAGCCTCAGGCCAAGAGTCTAAACCTCAAGATGAAGATAATCAAGCCAAATGGGAAAATAAGAAAGATCAAGCACGTGGGTTGATAGGAATGTCTATTTCTTCAGATCTTAGATTCCATATCACAGAAATTGATACCCCTGACGAAGAAATGAAAAATCTCAGTATTGCTTTTGGAATTAAAAATGAAATTAGAGCCCATCAACTCGAAAATGAGCTTCTTACTTTGGACTCCAAAATTTTTTCTTCCATTGAAGATTTTTTGTCCAAGTTCAAGACCCTTAGACTTCTCTTGGAAGATGTTAAGGTTAGGAAGGAAGATGGTAGCCTTATCTATTCCATTCTTACTAAGTTAGGACTATCCTACTCTGTGTTTGTTTCCACCTTCCATTCCACTATATAAGTCTTTATTTCTCAAGGACTGGCAATCCAGGTAGCTAGGTGAGAACTGGTGTTGCTACTGTTGTTGTTGGGTTTCGTTGATCGTCGGGATTTATGTTGACTATGGACCTGCCAGAAACTGAAGGATTGGGCTGCCGAGGAGGTATGCAGACATAAGAGCAGAAGCAAGAAGAGCTAGAAAGTAAGGAACTGGGTTGCAGAGCAGGTCAACTCGAGCTACTGAGCTGGGTATTTTATGTATTGTTGATGGCAAGAGGCCAAGTTATAATGTATTATGTTCTATCACTTTAATGTAATCCGAGTTGATGATTGTTAGGACTCTTAGTGTATTACACATCATGTATTGTGGCTTATCAAAAGTTTAAATAGTCTCCTTGTTGCATGAAGCTGGTTCTTGCTAGATCGATACTAGTATGTTGTTAGTTATGTGGTATGTATGATGAGTCCTTGTGTATGAGTTTAGGATATCATTATCTTTGTTCCATGTATTATAAACGCATATGTGTATGACCACCTATGTCTAACTTAGATCCCCTCAATTCCATGCTCAACCCTTCTCCCCTTTTGGTTGCGACGTGCTTCAAGTGAGACTCTTTGCCCTTCAGGATGAGTTGAAAATGCTAGCGCTATCCTAGACTACAATAGACCATTGTTGGCCTTCTGTTCCTGACCCCGGGCTCTTTTCTCTAATGACTCATTTGAGCCAACAAATGGTTTCGTTGTCGGGACCTAAAATTAAGAGAACTAGCTTAGAATATGGTGTTGAGCGTGTTTAAGAGAGAGATCAAAAACTGGTGGAATCACAAAATTGACCAATCTGTGGCAGAAAGAGCTATCTGTAGGAATTAGCCAATCGGCAAGGTGCGTAAGCAGATCCTATACGCTGATATCTCAGATGACCAATATGAAATTTTCTGGTGCAAATTCCCTAAGGACCTGTACCAATGGTTGAGGGAACTGAAGTGGAAATGTCCTTCGAGCAGATCGGTGAGAGCTTGCCATAGTTGGACTTTGTCCAAGATTGCACTATTACAAAAGATGAATAATGAGCGGATGAGAGCGGTTGATTTTTTGGTGAGAACTATGGTAGAAGGATATGTAGTTGAGTTTGCTACAGAAAGCTATCAGTCCTACACAAAGGCGGAGACAGTGTTCAACTTTGAGCTAAGGGGGCAATTGATAGGGGAAATCCTGACTTGGACTAAGATGCTTTTGGTAGAAGAGGGACTGCTATCTCTATCCACTGCGAGGATGGAAGCATAAAACCCGAGTATCGAGGGAAGGAACTAAAGGGGAAAATGTTGCCCACAAGGGGATAAGGGTGTTGCGGGGTGATGGATGTAGAAGGATTAAAGAAAGTGAGGGATGTTAGAGTAGAAAGAAAGGCATTGTTAGAAGACAAGTGGTAGGTAAGAACAACTAGAGCCCTAGGGAAAAGAAGGAGAGGGTCCCGCCCGATAGCAGTGGTGAAGGAAAAACCCCAAGCTAGGATGAAGGGGGAAGAGGATTCTAGGGCACCAGAAGATGGGAAAAAAGGATGTCGGAATCAGGAATAGGAGGAAAGACATTCCTTGCAGGTTGTGGAAATAGGATCATAACAGGGAACTGGAGGAGGACTATCTCAGAATGTTGCAGATGTGGGATCGCAATCGGGAACATATGGGGAATCCTCCCCAAAGGCCGATGAAGAAGAAACGCAGGATCATCACCCATGCTAGCACAAAGACAAAGACAACATGGGTGACAAAATGAGGAAGTTATTTGACGAGGAACCAGCATCCACCAAAGTTCAGTAGCCCCAACCCTGAAGCACAAGAGTCATTTTCCCTGACCTTCCCGTGGTACCTTATCACAAACTAGAAGAATTCATATTTAACCTAACAAAAGCAGCGCGAGTATACAGGGTGTGAGAAAAATACAAGATTGATCTCAATACTGGGAGTGATACCAGAACTGGCTACAGTAGTAGCTTGGGACTACAGCAGTTGCGACAGCTGGGAGCTAATGGTTTTGTGTTATTAGCTAATATTTAGAGCAGTATGGCTGGATCATTTACAAGATACCTAGAGTTTGCAGGTAAGGGGATTGAGGATGTGGAGCAGCATTGGTACCTCTGCAAAGCCATTTGGAGAGCCCATTAGACTTTGGATAATGTTCGAGCGGTGGAATTCCAGACCATGCTAATGGAATGGGCTCTACATTGGTTCATAAAGTGGGAAGATCAAAACCAAAACCCAACCATATATGATATTAAGAGGGGATTTGTGCAAGAATTCTAGGTACTGAAAAATGATTAGCAAGGGCTATCAGAGTTGTGGGAAATTAAGCAGAGGGAGGGAGAGACTACGTGGGAGCTCATGCAAAGGTTTAAGGACGCCATTACCAAGCTAAGTTATACTTTGGACCCGAACCACCAGTGGGACTAGTTCATCAAGGCGCTCTTTCCCTTGACGAGAACACCGTTGACACAACAGAAGATAGGAACCTTGCAAGACACCTTAGATCAGGCATTGCAAATAGAAGTGATGGAAGTATATCCCCATGAATATCGTGGAGGCACAAGTCTGCTAGATCTGGTAATCACAGGCTTACAAAGGTAGATCGTGAACTTGACTGAGAAGCTGAGGGATCTTCAGCCCATACGACCTGCTAGGCCCAATGTTTAGTGCACCCATTACCTGGTGGAGGGGCACATTGCGACAAAATTCCTGTGACTGTGAGGTCTTAACCAAGCAGGAGGGGTGGCAGGGTCATCGAGACCCACTCCAACCGTAGGGGTTGTGGCCATCGGGGAGCAAGGACCCTTCTCAGGAAGGAATAGCGTAGATTTCAGTGAAATGTTTAGAATGTATGGACACCTACCGTAGATGTGTTTAGTGCTACAAAAGGACTCTAGCATCCCCAATAACAACTACTGCAAGTTCTGCACATCGACCACTCATCACACCGATCAATGTTGGGTGCTGGATGCTCTGGCAGATAGACTGACAGATCCATGTTCCGAGTCAATGAAGAAAATCGAGGGCGGCGAGGAGGAAATGGACATAGAGGGAGATCAGAGGGGCAGAGGATCCCTAAGATGCTACAATTGTGATAAATAAGGACATGTCACAAGGGAATGTGCACTCCCAAGAAGACCATGGTGTTTGCAGTGTAGAGCTAACACCCACGTGATAGGAGACTACCCAGAGCTCATCGTGAAATGGGAAGAGAGGACCAGATAGCGAGGGGCTAATCTGGTGAATTCCTAGGCTCAGACTGATGAGGGTCTCCTTGCAACAAATATCAATATAGTCACCCGAGGAGGGAAGAATACAAGGGAAGATCGTTATGTCAAGGAAACCCCCGTGATCATCAAAGCGACATCACCACTAAAGGCGTATCAGCCTGAGCACCAAAAGCAGTATTACCAAGAAGCAACCAAATTGCTCAAAGGGATGACTGAAGATAGGTACACCCAAGGTCCGCAAGTCTGCGGGCCCAGCCCTACCCAACCCATTAAGGAATGGTTTAAACTATTCTTAAAAATTGTTGAAGATGAGACCATGCTAAGGGAATTATGGAAAAGCTTGAAAGTCACAGTGTTCGTAGAGCAAGAGCATGCAGGACAACCTTGTGAAGTCTCGCAAGAGAAAGCCTCCATAAGGGTGAAACAAAATAAGGAGAGAAGTGGGAAGGAATTCCAAATCAATGCGCAGGTGGCAGGAGTCCAGATAAAGGACACCATGCTAGATCTGGGATTAGATATAAACATCCTACCCTGGAAGAGCTAGGAGGCAATGGGGAAGTAGCAACTAAAGTATTCACCAATTCAGTTGAGAATGGAAAATCAGTACTGTATACTACCCATTAGAAGATTGGAGAATGTAGAGGTCAATGTAGCAGGAGTAAAAACACACACTGAATTTGAAGTAATAGACATTTTTGGGGATAAAGACCCATATCCAGCACTCCTAGGGATTGACTGGGCATACAAAAACTATGTTGTCATAGATTTGAAAAAGGAACTGATGATCTTCGAAGTAGAAGGCCCAAGGGTGATTCTATCATTGGAACCTTATCAAGGACACAGGTTTACAGAACCAGTAGATGACAAGGAAGAACCAGGGATGTTAGATCAATTGTACACTCTCACGGCAGGAAAGAGGGAAGATTACATAAATCCTGCAGCCGAAGGATCAATTAGCTGGGGGAGCATCCAAAGTTCATAAGTTCGTTCAGAAGCTGCATGGGATGCATGGCAGAAGCGTGGATATGAACTAACAACCTGACGATGTGCAATGATAAGCCAAGTAAATTAGGGAGATACAGGAAAGGATGACATCCAGAAGTACTGTGGTCTTGAACCGATAGATCAATTCTAGGACGAGATGGACTAGGATGTACTAGAAGACCACATAATTCCCCTTCTAGAAATTTTTCTCACAGTAACACCGACAAGACGGTGGAAAACAAACTGCTAGGTATTGAAAGACTGGAAGGATGGAAAGCGAGCAATAAAGGAAAGGTTTAGTAAGCGAGAAGAGCAGCCACTAGACCAAAAATAATACATGGGGAATTCAAGTCCTGAGGAACATGTCAAAGGGTGCACGACCAGCTAGGAAAGCTAGGGACTACCAAGGGTGCATGCCTTTATACACACCCTCAGTGCCATCCCCTGGGCGTGGTACATCCATGAAGAACTATGATGACAAACAACTTCTTGGGATGCCTTGAAAACACAGTTCATCGATGATTTCTCATTCAAGGATAGTGAAGCACAAATGATAGAAGCTCTTCAAGTGGTGAAGGGAGTTTTGTTCACTCTGGAGACACTAGTTGTGGGGGAGCATGAAGAAAACTTCCTACAATTCTTATTTGACATGGAATATCCAGGATTAGTAACTTGCGACAGAATCAATGCAGAACCAGAAGAAGATGGATTGAAAGGGCTTAGATACCTAGCCTTTGAAGAAACAGAGGGAGAAATGGGGATCTGGAGAGTCCCTCGATAGAAGGCGCCCATATCTTACCAGTGAAGCTAAGAAAGAAAAATGTGGGGATGGAGGATAAACCCAAGATAGCCTCAGTAGTAGACTACTAGGACGAGTAGACCACTAAAGAAATTTTTGAGTTGCTACAAGAATACTAGGACCTGTTCCCAGTTTTGGTATCTAAACTGAAGGGGATAAAAGGTAACTTGGGAGAAATGAAAATTGTTCTGAAACTAGGAGTCTGACCAGTGAAGCACAAACCATACTAGCTGAACCCAAGGGTAAAAGAAAAAGTTAAAAGGGATATTTATAAAATGATAGATGCAGTAATTATTTTTCTGGTTGATGAAGCTAACTGGATAAGCCCTATAGTGATTCAGAACAAGAAGGATGTGATTGAGATTAGAGTATGCGTCGACTATGGAAGCCTAAACAATGCATGCGTGCACGACCCATTCCCCATGCCCTCCAGCAACGAAGTCCAAGACAATGTTGCAGGGAATGAGGCTTACTCATTCATAGATGTCTTCTCAGGCTACCACCAGGTCCGAATAACTAAAGAAGATAAAAGGAGAACAAGATTTATGATGGAGTGGGGGTAGTACACATACAATGTAATTCCATTCGGATTAAAGAATGTGCTAGCAGGTTTTTCAAGGATTGTAATATCAAATTTCTGAAACTATATTCATAAGTTCCTAGAAGTCTACATGGACGACTGGACAATATACAGCCTGCTAAAGAAGCATAGAAGTCTCTTGACAATAATTTTTGAAAGATGCAAACAATTGCAGATCTCTTTAAATTTGAAAAAGTGCATTTTCGTGGTTCCCTTTGGAACCTTGCTAGGCCATATTGTTTGCAAATATGGAGTCTACGTGGACCATGCCAAAATAGCAGCAATCTTCCACATGGAACCACCCCACAACATAAACCAACTAAGAGCAACTCTAGGCCATATGGGTTACTACAGAAGGTTCATCAGAAACTATGCAACCATAACAACCCCAATGGAGAGACTACTAAAGAAGACGGAGGAATTCATTTGGACAACAGATTATCAAGCAGCACTGGACAAACTAAAATAAAGGTTAGTTAGTGCACCCCTATTGGTGTACCCTGATTGGAACAAAATGTTCCATGTACATATTGATGCATCTGGAATAGCATTAAGAGTAGTCCTAGCACAACCATGAGAGAAAATGGATCATCCATTATACTATGCAAGCAGAAAGCTCTCCACGGTGGAAAAAAACTACACAACAATAGAATGAGAAGCTCTAGAAATGGTCTACTCTCTCCAAAAGTTTAGGCACTCCCTGCTAGGGGCACCATTCAAATTTTTCACAAACCATTCTGCAATGAAATACCTAGTAAACAAGTCAGTACTAGAGGGAAGAATATGCAGATGGCTATTATTATTTCAAGAGTTCACATTTGAAGTAGTTTTTAAGCTGAGTAGACTGAATGTAGGCCCAGATTACCTTTCTCGCCTGGAAATAGGGGAGAGTGATGGAGAAATAGATGGCTAGTTACCCGATGCCAATTTATTCAGGATAGAAGCCATACCCGACCACCTCCAGGAAATTTCTACTTTGCTCACAACAAGCAGTTGTCCACAGGGCTACACCCCAACGTAGAAAAGGCACCTAGTGGTCAGAGTAGTGGATTACCAACTCATATCAAGACAACTTTACAAAATGGGCTTAGACCAGATACTCAGACGATGTGTCCTATAACACAAAAGAGAATACATCTTATGGGAGTGCCACGCAGGGGTTGTGGGAGGCCATGTATGTTACAAACATATTTGGGAACTTCAACCCCAATATTATATGTTTATAAACTAGTGCTCCTCAACCCCTAAAAGTGTTGTTTCATACCCTAAAATATCACGGTCATCTGATTACATCATTCCCCAAAAGTTCCACCTAAAAAACCATCCAGAATTGGCCTAAACTGGACCATACTAACTACTCCACTGTCAGGGTGCAATGCATACTGACTGCTACACTATCCATGTGAAATGCATGCTTATTAAGCCTTCTATAGGGTGTGATGGGCGAGGATGGGCAAATGTCTGAGACAGTTTGCTAAGTGGATACTCATGGAGTCTGCTAGAAACTTCTCTTATGACACTTGGCTCTTTGAATTCGCCCAGGGATGAGTAAGAGATCCAAGAAATCTCCAAGTGGAACCAATTGTAACAAGTGGAATCAATTGTAACAAGTGGAATAACACTAATCAAAACCCTAGAGATGACTCACACCCTTGCGCACATCTATGAATGGATCCCTCATCTAAGAGATCCAGGGGCTGGAATGTTGTGAATTGCAAGGAAGTGCTAATAGTTTTTTATTTGAAAGAAGAGCATTGTATTGTTGGTGTGATCTTGCTATTTCATGAGGTGAAGAGGGATTGATAGAGGATGATGCTGGATCAGACAACTGGGTTGTAATTCTTCCTTCTATTTAATAAAGTTCTTCAAGTTTTCTTCCATATAATTGTGCACTTGTGAATGTTATTATTTGTGAATGCCATTGTATGTTCATTATACATCTGATTCTGTAATGCTTATGATACAATAGATCAAGATGCTTTGATAGTTATTTGCTACTATGTTTCTACAAGTACAAATCAAGTGGGATAAGTACAGAGAGGAGTTGCAAGCTCTGTAAAGGGGGAGAAAGATCAAGCAAAGAATTAAGCGGAAGTTCCAAGTTGGTTCTCTTATCTTTCTCTTATCCATTATACATAGAATAAATCATTGAATTACTTTGAACTTTCGTTTCTAGGGTAGCTGCCAAACCTAGAGGGATGTTTGATAAAAAAAACACTAGTTTTCCCAGAAAAAATGTCGACTCCACTGGGGATCGAATAGATGTTTGTTTGTTGTTTTTTTTTATTTTATAAACTATAGAAAGAGCTTGAAGTTAGCCAGGTAGCCTTCGAACTGTTATTGCTCTACAATTGCATAGTAGATGAATGTTGCTTCAGTCAATCTCTGGTTTAGTTTATGAATTAAACATTTGACTTACAAGCATTCTAGATCCCTTTTGGTGGCCCAATAACCTCTCAAGACTTGCCTCTGTACTTTTCTCTTTTTTGTCCATCATAGCTCAGCTTAACCCACTGAAATCAGCTGCAAATTTGAGCCAAAACCCACTTCAGTTGCGCTCCCTAGCCCATCGCACTGTCTATCACTATGAACCAGTATGAATCACACTTCCTGAGTGTAGTAGGTGCAATGCATCCCTGTTTCTATGAAGCCCAAGTGCGATGACTAACTGAAGCTATTTCCATTATAGAAATTTGGGGGTTTTGTCCTTGTTTTTAGTCTTGTTTAGTTGATTTGCTGCTTATGAACAGCGCCTCATTACTGAAGCCTGCTTGCACCACATAGATCAACCTCCATTGATTGGGATTAGTAAATGTTTTTATGTATTTTTACATCATTTATGATCCTTTGTCGAAAAGTTGCTTAAATCGACCTGTTGTTTTGGTACAAAAAGTGTTGTAACTGTCGTTTTGTGTCAAAAAGAGAAGTGTCATGGATTCTTCCTTCCCTAGATAGTCGATTGAACATTTTGTCATGTATTTGATTTGATTAGTTGATATTCGAAGTGTTGAAAGCATTTTCTATTCGAAATTGAAAAGTGTCGTTTAGTATTCCTTTCTATTTTGAAAAAGAAATTGTCAAAATTGTTGCTTTGAGTAAAACATTTCAGATCTTTACTACACTTAGTTTTCCTTTTTGGCATTTTTCACATTAATGGGAATGACAAACAAATACATGCATTTCCATTGGCATTTAGTTTTTGTGAAAAAAATGATTTAGGAAAGTGCATTAGTGTGTGCTCTTTGCTCTTTGTTTGAAATAATTGTAATCTTCTTTCCCTAGTAGCTAGGATTTTCATTGCTCAAAATAAACAATGATTGTTTATCATTGTAGATTGCATTTTAGGAATTTTAAATCAACATCACATGGTGAACCATTAAAAGGAAAACTTTAAACAAGATCAACTCTAAAAAAAATCTCAATGAACCTAACAATGCTTTGGAACCTAACACAACACATCTAGAGGTCTAGGCTAGAGACGTGTTCCAGCATCATAAAAACTAGTAACTATCATTTTCATTGAAGGTTGGGTGATTCCTCCTCCTTTATATGACAAGTGCTAGCATGGACTTGTGCTCCCCGTACCATCAAGTATATATTGGGAAACCAAAATAGGCTTATATCCTTTAACCATAGGAAGCCGAGTCTACCGCCCTATCGATCACAATGCACTGAACACAACATTCGAGAAGATTGACTGCCATATATAAGTCCTTGGTAATTTCTCTTTAATTTATCACCAAGGTGTATATTGCAGTTTTGCGATTGGTTTGGTAATCCCTCTATCTAGATTTTCTAGAGTAGTCACTTTCATTCCTTTTTCGACTCTTTAAAAGAAAAGGTCCATATAAATACTTGTCACTTCAAGCTCATTAAAAATCGAAGGGGACTAGAGTCATCTTTAGCTTTTTCTCAACTCTTAAAAACTGAAAAATCAAAGTTGTGTCAAAGCGTCTATAAAATTAATTGAGATCAGAATAAAATCTTTTTTCCTTAGTTGATCTTAGGTTGAGATATATGGAGACAAATCCGGGATCCACCAATCAAGGAATCCCTTTTGAGGGGAATCCTAGCCCTTTTTCTTCTTAGGGAAATATTGGTGCTCCGTATATGGCCACATTGTCCCTTCCAGGAATTACAATTGGCCTTCTGGTATGGCTGTTCTCAACCTCTGTGGTTCAAAATCCCGCATTTCTGCTGCAATGGAATCAACATCTAGTTGATACTAAAATTGACCCTTCACCTTCTTCTTCATTTGTGATGCAAGTCTCTAGATGCACAACTTTCTTCACGGTCGCGGCCATATGCCTGATATTCTCTAGGAAAACATATGGGAGGATTATCATCTATCCACGTCGAAGGTGATTTAACAACAGGAAGTGTTAATTGAATAAAATTCTTGCCCTTCCCTCATAGGTGACATTCTTAATGAGGTAAAGGGTGACATCTACGCATGGTTGGGGAAACGACAACCTATCAATTCCTCTTCCTTTCTTCACCAGTCATTCCTCCCCTTAGAGAAAATCCTCCTCCAAAGAGGGGTCAATGATTTTTCTGTTAAACCATCTTTTTCCCTCTGTTGGAAATGTCATCACATGGTAAATTACCTCCTCTATAACTTCTAGTTGCAATCCCCTGACCTCCTTTTGATTCCTCTTTAAATTCTTAGTGAATTCCATAGCACTTGCCCCGTTTGATCCTTCCAGCCTTTAGAAAAACTAAAACCAACCTGCGTATTTAAAAAGTTGATATGCTTCAGGGCAGTTTTCCAATGCCTCTATTGATCCTGATTCATGTTGAATTTCCACCCCACTCATTGCTACAATTTTCAACATTGTTCTCCTCTCATCTCCTCCTTGAGAAATTCTGAAGTGATCAACACAATGCTTTGTTGTTCTGTCTCTGCAAATTGTTCTCCTCCACTTCTATTTGAAAGTTTTGAATGAGGATGCAACACTTCAGTAGTGGGTAAGTGGTAAGGTGACACAATGACGTTAAAGGCAAGGATTTCAAATCAGGATTTGTATTGCACAATAACGTTTCTTGATTAATTCTAAGTTATGGAAGGTCTAGTCTGAGATACAATTCCCTCTTTGGCATGATTGATCATTAAATGACAATGATTACGAGATCATCATACTTTGGTTTCGGTTTAAATGCTCACATGTCATGCAAAGGTCATGTCATAATGTAATGCATCCTCCCCCCTGGCTTAAATGTGACAGTCGTCCTTAGCCGTAAAAAAGATATCACATTAGATCTCCACAGTTACTAAATAAAATAATATAGCAATATTACTTTCATGGCATACCTAGTGTGACATGGAGAGAAGACATTGGTGATGAGGTGCATGAAACTAATTCCTGCAGTCAAGGAAATTTCTCCCAAGTTATGGTGATGCATGTTACATATCACAATAGATAATTTACTTGGATTATTTATAGAAGTTGTCCGTTGTTATAGATGTAATAGCCAAGACGACTATTATGTATTATTGGTTTCCACAAAAGATAAAAACAAAGAACTAAGACAGTCGTGTGACACCATTATTTTAAGATATGCCTGAAATAACAAATGCTGTTTCAAAGTGTGTAACAACTACCACAGAGTGGCTTTCAACTATTACATAAATTTTTTGTCTGCACCAAAAAGAGGTTTTCACAGCCATATTATTTTCATTATTTATTTTCTTATTTTTGTTTTTGTTTTTTCTTTTTTTACCAGGTGTAATAGCCAGCGATAGAGGTTAGTTTTCTGTTGTTACACTTATTGAAAAATTAAATTTTTGTAGCACAGGGGGATTTTCCCCTTCTCCTATAATCTGAAGGTTTGAATTCATGAATCCCTTGAAGCAGGTTTATGATGTAATCAAATACGGTGCCCATTTGAAAGCAATGGTGTCCTCGCATTGTCAATGGTAACCAAATTCATAGTCCCATTGTCAAAGACTACATCTACCTCATAGGGACCTAGTCGTCTACTGTAGAGCTTACCCTTGAAGTCCTTGAATACTGAATCATATAAGAGAGCCCAATCTCCCTTCTGAAACTTCTCCTTCTTGATGAACCTATCATGTCACTTAGATCTCTGTTGCTGGATAATCTATATTTTCTGGATAGTAGCCGGCCATTTCTCCTCCAATTCATTGAGTTGGTTCAATCTTTGCTTTTGTGTTATAGCTAGATCCAAATTCACCTGCAATGTTGTTCTCAATGTCTTGATTTTGAACTCAATAGAGAATAAGGGATTTTTACCATACACAATTTCGTATGGTGATAATCCTGTAGTATTCCTCCATGTAGTTCTATATGCCTACAACACTTCTGGAAGTTCAATAGCCCAATTCCTTTGGTGACTAGCCATAATCTTGGTAAGAATCCCCTCAATGACCTTGTTGGTTCTTTCCACTTGGTCTTTTTCTTGTGGGTGATAAGGCGTTGTGATTCTATGATGGATTTTATATTTTTCAACCAACTTTTGGATCATATGGGATGTAAGCTAGCACCCTCCTTCTCTCACTGTCTCCCTAGGTATCCCAAAATAGACAAAGATGTCTTAAAATAGGAAGTGTAAAACAACTTGCTTCGTGGCTCTGGTTAATGCTTTTTGCCTCAACCCATTTTGTGACATAGTCGGTGCAGACCAAGATGTATGATCTCTGTCTAGATGAAGGATTAATTGGTCCTACAAAATCCGAGGCCCATTTCTCAAAAGGTTCTAAGACTACTTGAGGTTGGGAGTTGGAATTTTTAGAATTACCTCTATCTTATCTGGGTCTACCTTGATCCCGTCAGCAGAAAGGTATTGTCCCTGGATGATCCCTTCAGTCATCATCATCTGATACTTTTCGGTGCTCAAAGAGACATTAGTATGTACACAACATTCCAACTCTTTTTTCTAAATTAGTTAATGTTGTTTCAAATGCATCACTATAAGGTGTAAAATCATCCATGAAGATTTCAAGGTCATCATTCAACAAATCAGAAAAAATTCCCAGTATTTCCCTCTGAAAATTTGTTGTCGCATTACAGAGTCCAGAAGGGAGTACCGTGTATGAAAAAGTTCCCCAAGGGAAAGTAAAGGTTGTTTTATCCTGATCCTCTCAGGAAATCTGTATCTAATTGTAGCCACTAAACCCATTTAAAAATGAAAAAAATATTTTTCCCAGAAAGGGTGTCAAGGACCTAATCTATAAATGGTAAAAGAAAATGGTCCTTTCGAGTGGCCTTATTGAGTTGTTTATAGTCCATGCAGACTCTCCACTTTCCATTCTTATTGGGGACAATGACAAGCGGATACACCCACTGATTATCAGATATTAGATAAATAAAGTTAGCATTCAAGATTTTTTGTAATTCTTCTTTCACTACCTTGTTCAGTGCAGGGTTCATGCAGCATTGTGGTTGTCTAATTGGTTTGCAACCATCTTTCAAATAAATGTGGTGAGTGCATAGTTTGGGATGAATCCCCTTCATATCCATGTAGCCCCATGGAAATGTCTTTCTTAATTTTTTTAACAGTTGTAACAACAGTTTGTTTTGCTAAGCAATCAGGTTGGGATTAATGTTGAGATACTTTCCTAGTTCTATTTTGACTGGAGCTGTCAATATGCGGATTGGTTCTCATTTTCTCAAAGTTTATATCTTCTACCTCCTCTTCCTCCTTTGAATTTTCAATAGAAGTGACAGAAGGGAAGTTACTAATAAAGCCATTAATGATGTCATCTTTTCTCTCATCCTTAAAATACTAGGCTTTTCCCAATGTGAGGAGCGGTAGGGAAAGATATGATTTGGGTTCAAATTCATCCCACCAGGGATTGTCCAAATCCATATTTGATTTTCGGGGGTAAAGGTTAAGATTCTTTGTAGTCTGGCCATCTAAAATAATCATAGATCTGGATCTGCATCCTAACAATGCATCTATAGTGGCCAGCCATGGTCTCCCTAGAATCAAAGGATGTCCCCCGAGGTTGGATTTGGTTTGTAAGATAAGAAAGTCAGCACAATACCTCCAGGAAGCTATTGTTATTACTATGTCTTATAATACTCCCTCGGGTTTAACACGAGACCTATCTACTAATTCAAGTATAGTATGCATATGTCTAAGTCCATGTAGCCCCAGGGTAGTAAAGAGGTCCTTTATCATCACATTAATCACTGCCCCAATATCAATTAATGTATTAGTTATGGGCTGGCCATCAATATACACAGTAACCGTAGGGTTTCCTGGATCAGTATACTTGGTTAAAAGAGGCTATGTAGTCATTAATTCAGAAAATTTCCCCATCACGTGTATAGTAGCAGGGCCCTTAGGCTTCTTACCAAGTTTCTTAATGCATAGATTTTGTATTGTTTTGGCATAAATAGGTACTTCTTTAAGAGCTTGCAGTAGAGGAATCCGTACGTGTAGGTTTTGCAACTCCCTAAGGAAATTGGATTCGGGTTGTGAGGTCATTCCAGTCTTAGTTAATATCTGAGGATATAGAGGATACCCAGTCATAATAGTCGAATCAGCTACTACAGGTGTATCAGCATTACTCGAGTTGGCTATTACAGGCATAACAATTTTCTCTGTATCAGCTATTACAGGTGTAAGAGTCGCCTCAAGATCTAATGTAGATTTTTTGGAAGGTTCACATTCCTCCTCAGTGATGATAGGGGAGTGGTTTCGTTAAATCATCTTAACCAACTATGTTGAATTTCATTAAGTCCAACAGGAGTGATAAGGTAGGTCCGGAAGGTAGTCGGAGCCTCTATTCTCTGGGTTGTTTTATTATTTGGGTTAGGGTTAGGTTGCACATGTAATTGGGATCGCACAGCTGGTGTAGGAATAGAAGTTTAGAATGGGGGCGATTGTAGTTGCTGTTGCATTGGTAATTCAGATGGGACTGTACTTTGGGCATTCCCCCTCCAGTTCTGATTCCAAGGATATGATTGACATGGAGGATGTTGAATATATGGAGAGGGGGACTGTTGGTTCTAGGGCGAAGGAAACTATGTTGGAGAAGGAGCAGAGTATTGCCATTGATATTGTTGAGCGTTATATGCATTATTCCATGAATTAAAAGAAGAAAAAACTTGGGACATACCTGGAGGTCATGGCTATCATGGTCTCCTAGGCGCAATGAAATAAGAGGACTAAAATTCATCACTCGATTCTCCGAGTACTTCTTTCAGTCTAGGAAGCTTCAGACGTTGACTTGTAGAATGTTCCAGCTCACAAATATTGCACAAGATGATGTTGTCATTTCACACTCCCTCAAGGGATGTTTCTTCTGGAAATTCAGACATAACATAACCAGGGGTGTATCAGCTTTTCCTTGTGTCTCCTTGGTCTATGCTATCGTTATCTGGGAAGATAGAGTAATGAGGATGTTAGTTTTGAAATTTTCAAATAAATTCCTGATCTCTGCTCTAGTTACTCCTCCACTTGCAGATTTTTGTATTCAGGCAAAGGCATCTCGGATTGTGCTTCTTCCCTTCGATGATCCTCTTGAGCATCTCAAACAAAGATTTATGATTTCAGTGAATGGTTCATGAGATATGTCCCATTTTCATAATAGATTCAGGGTAACAAGGCAATCATCCCTCATTCCTCTTATGAATATGTTCTTCAAGATATCGTGATCTAAATCACTTTGTTTAGACCTATGAAAATTATAATGAAACCACTCCACATAGTCCTCTACGCTCTCATCCTCCTTCTATGTCATCCTGAATACTTCCTCTCTTAAGTCCCTAGTTTTGTAATAGTCTTGATACTTTGGTAAAAATGTCTCCTTCATGTCCCTCCATGTTCGAATAGAAGCAAAGCCTAACCCATGAACCATCTCAAGGTTGCTCCTTTTAGAGTAGCATGAAATAATTTTAATTTCTGAGCATCTGAAACATAGGATAATTCCTACACAAGACATTAAAGTCAAATAAGAAGTTGTTAGGGTCTTCTAAAGTCATTTCTTGAAATGATGGTAAGGATGATAAAGAAATATTTTTCATGGGAGCCTCACCTTTGATATCCCCAATTGGGAACTCAAAGGTGGTGATAGTAGCATATGTTTTGGTGTTTTTGTTATTGTTTTCCCTCATTGTTAACCCTTCTAATCCTTGTTGTAATTGAAGTTCTTCAAACTATTCTTGTGATTGTATTGCAAGTGAAATTGGTAGTTGAGGTGGCCTGAGGGGTAGCTATTTCACTCCGTTGCCTGAATCTGGATATTGATAAAGAAGTAAGTGATCTCTTGTTTCAGGCTTTTGATGCCCCCCTTTAGTTTCCCCTTGTCCCTCAGTCCTAAGTTTCTAGTTAATATCTTCCCCATGTTGCTCTTGAATTGGATGCTTAATATTAGGAGCTTTTTCACTAGCTTTAGAATGGTATGGTCCCAAGATAAAGGAATGACAGGTTTTTCTCCTTGTTATGGGAGTAATAGATTTCTGTGGCCCTATTTTCCTTGTGTCCTTTTGAGAACTTGACTGTTCTTTTTCTACCATTGGGATTAGTTCATGCATAATTGTTTTCCTTCCCTAATGTACACTCTTCCTTTCCTTTTTATGACTAGTTTTTCCTGTGACTAATTAGAGTGGGGGGTGTTTTTGGTATTTCTATAAGTCCTACAATTGCACACATGGACCCTATGTGTATTAATTCACATCCTAAGTGTCTTATTTTTCGACAGTGGTGAGCCCACCTAGGTATGTTAGAGCGATGCGCAGGTTCTTACCTCTCGTATTACCACCCAACAACTGAAGAGATGAAGACATGCTTTAAGGAAACACCAAAATTACACACCCTAAGTTCCCTAGTGATCACAATGGTGAGCCCACCCAATTATATTAGAGTGATGCACAAGTTCTTACCTCTCATCTTACCGCCCAACGACTGTGGACTAGGAACACTCTATCATCAAACAAACAACTTGGCTGAATGTATCTTCAACTTCCATCCCTGACAACAGTGCCAAAATGTAGTGTTGTTTTAATCAATCCTAATTGACCAAAACTACAACCATTTAATTGCCAACCCAAGGTAGGTTTGTTATTTCAATGGAGTTTTCACAATCTGTGCCAATACACTACATCCAAGAGTGAAAATAGAAAAGAGTAAAGGATGTCATTGAATCAATTCCAGAAACTAAATCATTCATGTAGAAATTAAAACACTCTATAGAAATAAAATCGCACTTCACAATTACCAGAGCAAAGGCACGCCTCACATTGTATGAATAACTACACCAACTGATCAACTACCATACTATTAATCGAATCAATGGAACAACATAACATAATTCTGGAACTGAAGCACATGTATTCTACAAAGTATACAGTGACAGCATAAAACCATACAAACAATAAAAGAGAGAAACAATAATATACAACTACTCTACCACTACAGTCCTTGCTAAAGACGAGGGCCTTTCCTCCCTAGCAAGGGTGTAGGAATGAACACGAGATTATTAAAGAATCAACTTATAAACAACAACAGCATCATCGTAGTGTCTTTGATATTAAAAACAATTAAAAGTTACGAGATCAAAATAACAATACTCTCTATGCCATATCCCATACCTAAGAGATAAAGTTTCTCTTATAGTTATTATAGACCCAAAATCAGGAATATATCAGTCATGAGAATCTCATAATTCTCATGATGATCATAAAATAGAAATTGTTACAGCCAGTTCCTAAATACGAATTTTATTCAAATACATCAGTTAAGATCACAATCTCTTGGATCTGTCACTTTCTAAATAAACAATTCATAACTTCCAATAGTTTTTACGTGGAATATTACCCACAACTTTGCTAGCTAGGTTGTAACACCATCCTACGGTCAAATGACGGTTTAGGATGTAACAACAATCATTGGGTAACAACAAACTTGTAACGACACCCGAGGTGTAATAACGGTAACCTATAACAACAACGCGGTGTAACAACAACACCTGTAATAGCATCGTGGTGTAATAGCGACACCTTTAACAACACACAAAGTGTAACAACAATCGGTTCCATCATGCTCTCAGACCAATCAGGGCAGATGTTCATTCCATAACCTCGTTCTCGCAAGCAACACTTGAAGAAGAGGAGAGGATCCAAAATACTTCTCCATTTCTTACCCCAGTTAGCCATAAAAAGGAATATTGAATTTTTATATTTAGCAAAATGGAAAAATAACATGATGGAAAAATAGGTAGTTCATAATAAGGAAAAGGTGATTAACATGTAAAGTTTTGCTTTCCTGGAGGGAAAACAGGATCAAAATTGGGGAAAGAAAGTATAGGAAATACGTATAAAAACTACACCCAACACTACCATATCTAGAAAAACCATTTCTTACTCAACAAAGTGAACCACCAGGAATGTGGTGGATTTGTTTTTTGAACATCTTCACTAATGGTTTTTTGCACGGGTGTTTAATTCTCGAGACACTACTCTGGATGGAGCCTCCAACACGTTGCTCTTTGAAGACCACCTCTATTGCAATGACTACAAAAAGTATTCTTCCTCCAGAACTACTTTACTTGCTTCCTTCCTTGATGTGGAGAAGGTTTTTCATGCCTCATCCTCTTTCTTGTGGTCATTCTCTTCCAGTACTCAACAACCACACGGTTATGTAAACCACAAAAACTACATTTTTTATATGCCATGTTTTCTTCTCAACATTAACAATATTCTTGTAATCAAAATGAACTCTAGAATACTGAGACTATTTATACCTCTTTTGTCTATCTCTAGTGAAATTTTTGCGATGAGAGCTTGCCTTAGCTCTTCCTTTGTAATGTGCATTGTTATGGGGGGATTGTGATGTGTTCCCATCATTCTATTTCCTCGAGGGTTTCAACAATGTCTCAGAAGCTTATGACACCTTTGAGCACTCTCCTTCAGTGTATACTAAAACTGCAAATCGAATTCTTTGTACCACCTCCAATGGCTGAGTCATTCCTTGGAAATTAACACCAAGTCCTCCTCCTTTATATTCGATCTTGGTAAGTAGTCTCATGCTAGTTCCTGAAATGGGTACCTCCATGTTTCCAACAATTTTTTTTCATGTGAATAAGAAACTGAAGAGTGATTAACACTGTTTACCTCGGCTGCCGATTCTGAAACAGGTGATGAGGGCTTCTCTAAGCCTTCATTGTGCTTCAATTTTTCCAAGGCCTATTTTATGGATCGTAGTTGAAGATGCAATCTCTGCTTCTCCTCTTTTTCTTCTTGTCAAAGTCTCCTCAATTCAACATCATCTGCTTGAATGCTTTGATTTCTCTCCTCATTTGAATGATGAAGAAGATGAATGTACACTCGAGGGGTTAGATGGAGCATCATTCTCTTCTCTTTCTTTCTCTCGTTCCTCTCTTTCCATCTTCTCTCCATAGCCTACATACATTAAATCTACCATTTTTGACATCTTGCAGAAGGCCTCATACATATCTCTGTCATCCTCCATTTTCTTTCTTGATGCATGTTCAGTCGTTCACACTCACAATTCACATCAGTGAGAAGACCGCTCTGATACCAAACTTGATCTGTATCTCTTCATCTACAAGAATTATCCAAGATCTTTTACTTCTGTGGTGTTAGTAGAATTGCATGTGAAAGAGTATAAAAAAACCAAATGTGCATGCTTCAGGGAAGATGAAACATAATGACCATCATCAAATCAAGAACACAAACACTTTGATAATGGTGTTCAGTAAGTGTGGGTTATGTCTCTAGGCCCTGGTGTCAACAGTGGGGAGGAAACTTCATTAAATGTTGCAAACTATGATGATGTACATGGTATGTTCTATGTCATTACATGGATAAATACCCTCAACTAGAGTGACATGTCTCTCCATAAGATGTTTTCCCTATAGGAACTCTCACTCAAATGGGCATTCCTTCAACATGAAAAGTTAATAAAGTCTCACATGATATGGCATACAAGTATCCCTCAACATAATGGTAATCATGGATCTCAACAAGAAAAATATCATCTCAACAAATCTAAAAAAAAAACATGACATAACTACATCATTTACCTCCACTTTTGGGGGATGGTTGGAAAATGAAAATCTCAACTGCTAAAATTCACACCACTGCTGAATTCGTGGAATGAAATCATGTCAAATGACTATAAACTTTGCCCTTTTCTAACACCTTCAAATTATGGACCCTTAGGAATCTTGAAGATTCCCTTAAATATTCCTTCTTGAAGATGACAGAAAAATCCACTACTCGAATGAAGAATTTGAACACACCAGTGCACTCCCTATGAAATTCTATGAAAAATGACTATAAAGTTGGTATCATTCTACCTCTATCAAAAATCAGCCTCCAAGGGAATCTTTTAGATTCTCAAAAGATTCCTTGTTGTTGGATGCGTGAATTTTTATTTGCTCAGATGGAGATTCTGATTGCACGTTTAGACTCTTGGTGAGAAAACCTGAAAAAAAGAGTATAAGCTTGACAAATTCTGACACTGGAACCTCTGGCCCTCTAAGGGAATATTTTTGGCATCTTGCATAATCCCTGGCTCATGGTTTTGTTGTCTCTAAAACTCATGGTTCTGCTCTACTTTCCATCGCTAGTCTCTGGTCGACTAAATTATGAGGGTTTAAATACAATGTTTCTTATAGACATAACAAGGTGAGGCCCCATGGGTCATTCGTAGCGGGTTATATTGGGTGTGGGGTGGTCCAAGGTTCTAATCCCACCCAACCCCAATTCAATATCGCGTGTTGTATTTTTTTTTAACCTACCGTAACTGTGTTAATCGACAGAGTTGGCATCACATGACGAATTTTTTTCAAAGTGACGATTTGTTACACCAGTGAATGTTGGCACGTTATTTCAATTTAGCACGCTATTACAATATAATGTGTTGACTCTACGCTAGCAGTTAACATAGCCATCGGTGGTTATAGGGTCGCTCATTAAGGCTTAGCCCATGTGGCTTGGGCAAGTTCGAACCCTGCTGAATACACATTACAAACAACATTTTGATATATATTACTACATTGTGACTAGTGGGATGGACAGGTCCAACCCCATTTTTTAATAATATTTTTGGCTTTTATAACCAATTAGTTATTTTTCAATTTTCTAAAAATAAGGGTCATTGGGAAAATTAAGTAGGAAACAATTTTCTGGTTCAAGTGGCTGGATTCTATGCATTGGTTGCTTCCAAATTGTTGCCTCATTAAGTCTGCCACTTGTCCAAGTTTTACCCAAATTTTGACCAACTATAACTTGAGCACACAGACTGGAATTTGAGTGTAGCACACCATTGGAATTAGGGCAGCTAGCACTATGATCTAGTTTTGGTTTCACTTCAATACGAGGACTTTTATTTTTGAGATTTCCCATAGCCACTATAGAATTCTGAGCATTCCTTGAGCCACATGGATCAGTTGATCTAGATTTTCATTGATGACAATATGGCAATAATCTAGGATACTAAATGATGATATGAAGCCAAGGAGAAGCAGAGCAAATCCATGAGGGCACAAGAGCAAGAAGCCAAGGAGCAAAGACATTGGAAGCCATTGGAAGTTAAGAATAGGAGCAGTTAAAGAAGAGCTATCAGAAGAGGTCATTGGAAGCCATGAGAAGCAAAGAGGAACACATCGGTGGAGGTGCATAAACAGTGTTAACGGAGGAGTTAACAACAATATCGCATGAAATACCAGAGAAATATCAGAGGAGTTAACATATCGGAGGAGTATTGCAGAGTATCAGAGGAGTTAACATATGGGAAGAGCAGGGGTAGGAAAGTATGGACTTCCTTGACCGTGGTTGAAGTCCCACACTCAATCGTAACCGTCAATCTCATAGTCAACCCCTAGATCACGGTCAACTGCAGGGGTTAAGGCTGGTTTTTAATCCGTGTGCCAGTCGAAGTCCCACAAACCATCCATTAGGACAACATTGTGGACTCACTACACCATTATAATACATCTTAAAGAAATATCGCATCCGCCATATCGCAAGTGCTTAAAGCCTTGTCACATTAAAACCTATGATCACGATATTATTACGGACCTGATTGCTCCATTATAACACACCCTATTGTAATATCACATCCACTGTATCAGAACTTTCATATTGCAATTCGTAAATGGATGTCACAGTAAAAACTGCGATTGTGATATTATGGTGGACCCGACTGCACCACTATGACATATCTTAATGAAATATTGTATCCATTGAATCACAAATTTCAAAAGGGATGACATCTTAAAACTGTCGTTTGTGATAAAGTTGTGGACCCGATTGAGTTATCAAAAGAAGCTTATTGGAATATTGCATCTGTCACATGTCACAAGTCTTGAAGAAATGTAACGATGTTAAACTGTGATTTTAATTAAGGTGATGATGTGGCAAGTGGGACCATCCATTATATGGTTTTAACTATGTTGATATGTGAAGATCGATGATGTTGATATCAGACGACAGAGTATGTTATGGGCACGACTTGTAAAAGATCTCGAGAAGTAGCGATTGCGATTAAAGGAATGATGTGGCACGTGGGATCTCCAATATGGGTATAACCTCTCTTGTGATGTGATTTCCGTGAATAATTAAGTTTTTGGATGAAAGGTCCTCTCTGATATAATTTTAATATGCAACATTATAATTTGGCCTCTCTTCCAAATGAACGTGTCTTTTGAGTATTGGTGAACTTGAAGAGACAGAGGAAGCTGAAGATCAAGAAGTCAAAGGTTGAGAAGCCAAAAGGTTGAGCGAGTGCATAGGAAGCCCAAGATCAAGAATGTGAAAAGGGAAGCCAAAGGTCAGGTGTATCAGGCATCTATAACAGAGAACAAGAAAAGGTTCACAACTGGTGAACTGGAAGAAACTGAGAAAGTCGTAGGTCAAACAGGAGGACAAAAGTAAGTCATAGATTCTACAGGGTTGGGAGCAGAGAATAACTACCAAACATATCTAGACAATATGGGAGGGTTGGAGCCCTTGGGGTTTGTGCCTTAGAATTGGTAGGATTGGTGTCCTTGGTGTTGGTGCTCCTAAATCCAAGGTTGGTGCCTTGACAAGACAGGGTTGGTGCCCTGGAGGTTGGAGTCTCACAAAGTCCAAGTTGGTTCTTGGCAACTGGTTGAAGCCCTATATACATTGTACTTGATTTATTGTAATGATTATATTAATAAAACATTTATTCCTAGCGTTCATTTTTTTGGTCTAAATATAAGTGATTTAATTGAGAAAGATAACAATTGAAAAGAAATATTGATTCACCCCGCCCCCCATATTTCCAACAATTGGTATCAAAGAGGGATTCTTCATATCAGCCTAATAGCTAGAAGAAGGATTCTTAGTCACTATGAGAAATCAAGAAGTGTCAGGAAGACCTATGTTCGATGGGACAAATTTTGGTTTTTTGAGAAAAATAATGTCCTACTACTTAATGTCCCTTGGACCTGAAGTTTGGGATTCGATTTTAAATGAGTACACAGCTCCTCCCACTCTTCCAATAGATCAAGACGAAAGGAAAGATTACATTGCAAATGAAAAAGACTTAAATTCCATCACTAGTGGAATCATTGATTCTGAATTTACAAAAGTCATGAATTGCGGTTTCGCTAAAGAATTATGGGATAAGCTAGTTAGCTTATATGATGGGGTTTCCAAAGTTAAGAAGGCAAAGCTTCAAACTCATAGAAGGCAATTTGAAAGTCTGAAAATGGATGATGAAGAAGATATTGCATCATAATTTCTCTGAGTAGCTGAAGTGGTCAACACTCTTAAAGTATTGGAAGAAAACATTGAAGAAATCACTATTGTTCAAAAGGTCTTAAGATCTCTCCCAGATAGATTTGACTCCAAAGTAAGTGCTATAGAAGGAATGAAGGACCTAGATACTCTCAAGATGGATGAACTTCATGGAATACTCATTGCCTATGAGATGAGAAAAGGAATCCCAAGTTCCAAAGATGCAGCATTCAAGGCCTCAAAATCAAAAAAGGGGAAAGAATGGAATACCAGTATTGAGACTCCAATATTGAATCCAAATTAGCACAATTTGTACAAAGTCTAAAGAAAGGATCTAAGCTAAAAGGTAAGTACCCTCTTATTTGTTTCAAATGTGGAAGAATAGGTCATTATGCTGCAAAATGTCCTCATAAGCATGATAGTGATGGTGAGGAAAATTCTAAAAGGATGGTATACAAAAATAAAGGGTTCAATAAGAAGAAATTCTTCTCTAAGCAGGATGAGTCTGATGAAGGTGAATTTGTAGTCATCAAAAGGAAATCAACTAATCAGTTCCCTCATTGCAAAGGAGGTAATGAAGAATCAGATGAAGAAAATGACCATGCTAGAAGCCAAGAAGTATTATTCATGGCATTCACAAATGATGATGTTTCAGGTCTAGAAGGAAATGTAGATGAATTGTTAATGAGTTCCATTGAAGAAAATGAGAAATTTTGAAACAAAATCATCTCTCTCAAGGTAGAAAACGAGGAAACAAAAAGAAGGGAAGTCCTCTTGAAAAATAAGCTAAAAGAAAAAGAAGAAATTTGTGAATAACGTGAAGTTGAAATAGTATCTCTAAGGAAGGAATTGGAGCAATTCAAAAAGGGTTGGGAAAGCTCTCAAATAATTGACTCTATCCTAAATAATCAAAAACCTTAATATGACAAATCTAGGATAGGTTTTAAAGGAGAATCATCAAGTACTATGAATAATGCGAAAAGTTATGCTGACGTACTTTCCAACAACCCAAAAGAATAAATATTATTTCATCAAAGGCCCATCTCAAATCCAAAGACTGAAGAGAGAGTAACTCCAAGGAAGAATGTTGATTCAAATCATGGCTATTACAATAGGTACACAACTATATTTTTGGGGCATTGTTTTTATTGTAAAAAATTTGGTCATCAAGCTAGACATTGCATGGCCCGTAAGAATGAAACACCAAAATTGAAGGATCAAACAAATAAACCATCTGATCTCAAAGGGCAAGGAAAAATCAAGACCTACAACTCTTTTGATCTCTTGGCAAAACTTGATCCAATTTTCTCATTATGTAATGATAATGGACATAATGAACAAAATTTCCCCCCTCAAAAGAAGAAAAGAAAAAAATGAGAATCCCAGCACAGATAAATGTGGCCTAGCCCTATGTGCACACAGTGATGAAAATCATTGGTTTGTGGATAGTGGGTGCACTAGACATATGACAGGGGGAAAAGGGAAGTTTGTCTAATTGAACAAAAAGGAAGGAAATGTATCCTTTGGAAGTGGATCTGTCAAAATTGCTAGAAAAGGAACTGTTACCCTTATTAATGGAAAAGGAAAGGCTCAAAATGCTTTGCTAGTAAACATGCTCAAACATAATCTCATCAGTGTTAGCCAAATCTTTGATCAAGGACATAATGTTGTCTTTAACACTAAAGATTGTGAAATAAGAAACTCTTCCTTAGGGAAAATTGTGGCAAAAGGAGTTAGAACATCAAATAATGTCTACATTTTGAACAAGATTCAAGAAGATAAATGTTACTTAAGTCAAACAGATGAAAGTTGGTTGTGGCACAAGCCACTTGGACATAAAAGTTTCGATAACCTGATCAATATCAGCAAGATTAATGTAGTACGAGACATCCCAAGGTTATTCAAGCCAAATCAAGGAGTACGTGGTCCATGTCAACATGGAAAGCAAACTAGAACCAGCCACAAGACCAAGGAGTTCTCTACATCAAAACCTTTGGAGATGATTTATGTGGACCAACTAGAACTCTGACACTCTAAGGAGAAAGGTACTTTTCTTTATTTTTTGATGACTATACTAGAATGATGTGGGTATAGTTCATAAAATATAAATTTGAAGCATTTGAATGTTTTAAGAATCTTAAATCTTTTGTAGAAAATGAAAATCATTTTAAGATTAAATGTATTAGAATGGATAGAGGGGGAGAATTCACATCAAAACAATTTGATGAATTCTGTAAAGTACATGGAATCGAAAGAGAAATCTCTTCTGCCAAAACACCCAAGAAAAATGGGGCGGTTGAAAGAAGAAACTGAACAGTTCAAGAAATGGCAGGAACAATGTTAATAGCAACTGACTTGTAGCCAAAATTATGGAGAGAAGTAGTCGGGACAACTATTTATACCTTGAATTGAACTGAACTAAGACCAAACAATGAGAAAACACCTTATGAATTATGAAAAGGAAGACCTGCTTCAGTAAAATACTTCAAGATTTTTGGAAGCAAGTGCTTCATAAAATTCAATGATGGCTCACCAGGAAAATTTGATTCTTGGGTTGACAAAGGCATATTCCTTGGATATTCTACAAGGAGAAAAGCCTACAAGTGCAATAATAATTGACTATAGAAAATAGTGGAAAGCATTAATGCAGAGACTGATGAAGACCTTCTAGAAAAAGAAATTGAAGATCATGAAGTTGACCCTCTCATTAAAGAAGAACCTGAAAAAGAGGAAAAAGATCAAGAAAAACACAAAGAAAAAGAACCATTTCAAACCCCTTCAAAGATGAAGTTTCTCAAAAAACATCACGCAGAAGGGAAAATTATTGGCAATATAGATGAAGGGACACAAACCCGAATAAGGATGATAAGTACACCAAAGAAAATTGATGTTTCTATTCTATCCATAATAGAACCAGAAACATTTACTCAAGCAAGGATCCTCATTGGGTAAAATCCATGGAAGAAGAAATTTCTCAAATCGGGAAGAATGAGACATGCGATCTGGTACCTTGTCTAAAGGATAAAAATAAAATTGGAACCAAGTTGTTGTTCAAAAACAAAATGAATGAAGATGGACAAATCATCAGAAATAAGGCAAGGTTTGTTTGTAAAAGTTATTCAAAAATTGAAGGAATTAACTTTGAAGAAACCTCTGCACTAGTATCTCGTGTGGAAGCTATAAGGATGTTCTTGGCATTTTCTTGCTCAAAAGGATTTAAAATCTATCAAATGGGTGTAAAATCAACATTTCTAAATGGGGAACTCAAGGAAGAAGTCTACATGGAGCAACGAGAAGGGTTTAATCTAGTAGAAGGAAAATACTTTGTTTGTAAGTTGAGAAAGGCATTATATGGGTTGAAACAAGCTCCTAGAGCTTAGTACGCAAGATTGGATCACTATCTACAACAAGAAGGCTTCAAGAAGGGGGTGGCAGGAAGTAATCTCTACATAAAGACAGATGAGGATAAGTTATTAGTCACACTTGTCTATGTTGATGATCTGATTTTTGCTAGTAATAGTGATGAGATGAGCAATGAGTTTTCTCAAAATATGTCAAAAGAGTTCGAGATGTCGATGATAGGAGAGTTATCTTACTTCCTTGGACTACAAGTATCTCAAACCACGGCAGGCATGTTCATATCTCAAGCCAAATATGTTAAAGACGTGCTTAAAAGATATGGAATGGAAGACTGTGCACCCATGAGCACACCTATGACCACAGAATGCAAATTAAGCAAAGAAGATGACTCTCCTTGGGTAGATGCAACTCATTACAGGTCAATAATTGGATCCCTTCTATACTTAACTGCTACGAGAGCTGACTTTATGCAAGCAGTAGGAATGGTAGGAATATTTCAATCAGCTCCTAAACAATCCCATTTGTTGATTGTAAAAAGAATTCTCAGATACCTGAAAGGAACTTCTGATTTTAGTCTTTGGTACCCTAAGAGCTCAACTCGTACTGTGACTGCATACACCGATGCTGATTGGGCCGGAAGTGTTGATGATCAAAAAAGTACTACTGGAAATTCATTCTTCCAGGGAGATTGTCTAATTTCTTGGCTCAACAAAAAATAAACATCCATATCACTATCTACAACTGAAGCCAAGTATATAGCTACTACAGATTTTTGTACTCAAATATTATGGATGAAGGAAGCTTTGAAAGATGTCAACATAGGTACAAATCAACCAATCACCATCTATTGTGATAACACCAGTGCTATCAACCTCAGCAAAAATCCAGTGATGCACTCAAAGACCAAACATATAACAATCAAGTAGCATTTCATTCATGAACAAGTAGCTGAACAAAACATCATCTTGGAATATATCAATACTAAGGAGCAGATAGGTGATATTTTCACAAAACCTCTTCCTCAAGAAGCATTTCAACATATTTTTCAAAACATGGGGGTTATTTCTTTAGCATCACATTAATTTGATTCATAAAGATGTTGCATGACAAGGGGAGCAGTTCGACAGGGGGAGTCCTTGTGCACTCATTTTCCATTGATGTCAAAGGGGGATAGAAGAAGAATATTTCCATCAATGACAAGGGGGGGGGGATTGTTGATCTAGATTGTCATTGATGTCAATATGGAAATAACCTAGGATACTAAGTGATGATATGAAGCCAAGGAGAAGCATAGTAGATCTGTGAATTGACAGGAGCAAGAAGCTAAGGAGCAAAGACATTGGAAGCCATTGGAAGTCAAGGATAAGAGTAGTTAAAGAAGAGCTATCAGAAGAAGTCATTGGAAGCCACGAGAAGTAAAGAGGAACACATCAGCGAAGGTGCATAAACAGTTTTAATGAGGAGTTAACAACAATATCTCAGGAAATACCGGAGAAATATCAGAGGAGTTAACATATTAGAGGAGTATTGAAGAGTATCAGAGGAATTAACATATCAAAAGAGCGGGGGTAGGAAAGTACGAACTTCCTTGATCGTGGCTGAAGTCCCGCACTCAATCCTAAACATCGATCTCATAGTCAACCCTTAGACCATGGTCAACTGCGAGGGTTAAGGTCGGTTTTTAATCCATGTGCCACTCGAAGTCCCACAAACCATCGATTAGGATAACATTTTGGACCTGCTGCACCATTATAATACGTCTTAAAGAAATACCGCATCCACCATACCGCAAGTGTTTAAATCCTTGTTACATTAAAACCTCTGATCACGATATTATTATGAACCCGATTGCTCCATTATAAAACGCCCTATTGTAATATCACATCCACTATATCAGAACTTTCATATCGCAATTCATAAATGGATGTCACAGTAAAAAATGCGATTACGATATTATGGTGGATCCGACTGCACCACTATGAAATAACTTAATGAAATATTACATCCATTGAATCGCAAAGTTGAAAAGAGATGACATATTAAAACCATTGTTTGTGATAAAGTTGTGGACTCGATTGAGTTATCAAAAGAAGCTTATTGGAATATCGCATCCATCACATATCACAAGTCTTAAAGAAATGTAACGATGGTAAACCGCAATTGCGATTAATATTATGATGTGGTAGTTGCGACCACCCATTATATGATTTTAACTATGTTGATATGTGAATATCAATGATGTTGATATCAGAGGACAGAGTATGTTATGGGCATGACTTGTAAAAGACCTTTGAAAGTAGCGATTGTGACTAAAGGAATGACGTGGCATGTGGGATCTCCAATATGGGTATAATCTCTCTTGTGATGCGATTTCCATGAATAATTAAGTCTATGGATGAAAGGGCCTCTTTGATATAATTTTAATATGCGACATCATAAGTCGGCCTCTCTTCCAAATGAACGTGTGTTTTGAGTATTGGTGAACTCGAAGAGACAGAGGAGGCCGAAGATCAAGAAGTCGAAGGTCGAGAAGCCAAAAGTTCGAGCAAGCGTAGAGGAAGCCGAAGATAAAGTGAGAAAAAAAGGAAGCCAAAGGTCGGGAATATCAGGCATCGATAACAGAGAACAAGAAAAGGTTCACAACTGGTGAATTTAAAGAAATAGAGAAAGTCATACATCAAACAGGAGGACAAAAGTAAGTCGTAGGTCCAACAAGGTTGGGAGCAGAGAATAACTACCAAACATATCTAGACAATATACAACAGAGGGTTGGAGCCCTTAGGGTTAGTGCCTCAGAATTGGTAGGATTGGTTTCCTTGGAGTTGGTGCTCCTAAATGCAAGGTTGGTGCCCTAGAGGTTGGAGCCTCACAAAGTCCAAGTTGGTGCTTGGTAACTGGTTGAAGCCCTATATACATTGTACTTGATTTATTGTAAAGATTATATTAATAAAAGCATTTATTCCTGGTGTTCTTTTTTGTGGTCTAAATATAAATTATTTAATTGATAAAAATAACAATTGAAAAGAAATACTAATTCACCCCACCTCTCAGTATTTCGAACAGGATCAAATAAGAAGAGGATGGTGAACTAATGGAGAATTTAGAATCAACAAGGCACCCTAGTAAATGGTGGGTAGGAATAAGTAGAAAAAATGGTCCAAAACCGTAGGAACCCTGAAAAAGAAGAGATTTTAGTGAAGCAGAGAGAGGAATTACTCATTCAATTGGAGACGAGAGGTATAAAAAGATCTCATGTTTCTAAAAGTTCAAGATCAGAAAAATAATCCCCTGTGACAATGGATGAAAATAATATGGAAATTGTAAATGCCACTCCCTCCTAAGGAGTTTGGAAAAAAATCAAGGAAAATAAAAGTAGAAAGTAGTAGATAAGTGCCCTTTTATCACTTAGCCTTGATGTGCGTATTTATTTTTCTCAGGGGTTTTTGGCCCTACTGAAGCTTTGTGATTAGGTTTTTCTTATAGGAATTTTGGTTAACATGTTTGAATGCCTTTCGGCATCTACAAAATGTAATTTTGCCCTTCTTCTCAAGCTAAATAAAATTATGATTTTTTTCCGCAAGAAACAAATAAAAAAATATCACTGTTTAGGGGAGCCAAATTCTAATCCCCATTGGGACAAATGCACTTTATGATTTAGTATCAGGATTTTCAATTTTGGTTGTTCCAGTTCTAACTCCATTCACCAATTATGTGAAGAATCCTAACATAATGTTTTGAATATGATTTTGTATATATCTGAATTATAGCTATGTGATTAAGATTTGAATCTACATAAAATTATTGGTACTGCAATTTTATTTCTTACTCTTAAATACTTCTCAAGCATAAATATTGATTATTGTGCTCTAATTTTGAGTATGTTCCAATTCTGTGATAATGATTTATATAAGCTTTCAAAGATATGCTTTGAGCCTTTGTATTCTATCTAATGCTCTATTATTGATTAAAACAAAAATGAACATTTAACAACAATTTTGGATCTTAGACATACATATCTCAAGAATAAAACACTATCACGATAAATATGTTATGTGTTTTAATCTCTTGAAGTTTGAATTTTTTCATATGTTTAGGATTGAGTTAATTTCATTTTGTAGATTACAGAAGTGCATAGGAAGCTTTCATTGTTCTTCCTCTGCACTCGAGCGCTCTGCACAATCAAAGCTTCCTTTGCTGTACATAATGCTAATTTGAAATATTGTATGCCAACATTTCTATTGTCAAGTTAATTTGTGCTTTGGTCAAGCTTTAAATTCATATATTTGAGATCGATTTTTTGATTTAAAAAACATAGATGAGTTTTCTCACATATTATTATTACATTAAGGCATTCAATCCTAGGCCTATCTGGATCTTTGCAAATATTTTCCATGAATCAATATCATAATTAATTTTCACCTTTTAGAAACATTAGTAATGTATTCTCCAATAAAAGAATTTCCTCAACTCTACATTAGATAAAACTTTTCCTTGCTATAAAATACTTGTGCCATGGATGAACACAATCCATGATCTCATTTTGAAATTTTTGATTTCCAACAAGCAATATACATCTACTAAAATAGATATAATGACTTTTCACCTCTGACAATTATTGGTAGTTCTCCATTTTAGTGATTAACAAATCTAGTAAATAATGTTATGGAATAAATGATAGATAAATCACTTAATATAATTACAGTGGTAGTCTAACAACTAGAGTATAGTACATAGTAGACTAATATGTGTTCTTATGAGATCTTCATGGTTAAAGGACGACCTGTAGAGAATTTTCATAAATGAAGCCCTAAAGATCTATTGAAAAACATCCGTAATTTATATTCCATGTCGATATTTACACATATTTGTCTTATAAATTTAACCAAGAGTCTATAAAATATATTTCTTAGGCAATTCAAAATATATTTCCTTGGAATTGTGAGGTGTGGAATAAGCTTTCATTGTGCATCTTGTGCACTTGTGCACTTTCGCACTTCTACACTATGCATAATGAAAGCTTCTTCCATACCTCAAAATGAAATTGATGTATTGATTTTTCCTTTCTTGATATGTGATTTCTTAGTATATAATATTGTTGAGTGTTTCCTTTGCATCCATTTTATGTTTACTTGACAAAGTTTGAAATAAGTTATGTGCTTTAATCATTTATTTTTCAAAAAATCATGAATTCAAAATACAATTAATAGTCAAAAAATCGTGTTCCGTGCTTTTGCATATTGTAAGTATTATTAAACATTGGAACATTCATTTTCATTTTTACTAGAGTTTAATTATTCAAGTTTCTTGAATATGATACCATTAAAGTTCTCTAAATCAAATTTATTAAAACAATATACCTAAAGAAACCAATGCTCATAGAGATGTGTACTATGAAGATGAACTTAAGCGTTCATCATACAAAGCAAAGGAAAATATTTCATTGTGCTAATGTGTGTAGTTTGGGTGTACAAAGGAATTTATTCACAGTGAAAACTTTCATTATGTGTAATATAGATATGAAACTAATATTTTCATTATGCAGATGAAGCTTTCATTGTCTGGAGTGCGGAGATGCGTGAATCCAGACGTGCCAAAGAAACCAATATATAATATTGCACTTTGAAACAATCACATATCTCGAAGTTTAGCTTTCTTTGTGTTGAGAACAAACGTGTGGAGGTATCTTTCATTGTGGCATATGCACAAATGTGAAGATAGATTTCATTGTGTGAAGAAGAATTTCATTGCGGGTATGAATTTTTCATTGTGTGAAATGTGAAAATGCACAAGTGCAGAGATGCAAAAGAAACTAATATATAATATTTCTCAGTGTTTAATTGATACAAATTTCCCGACTTCTCCTATTGTATCAATCTACACACCCACAACACAATAATATGCAAATATTAATATTACCCACTGTTCAAATTGTCATCTTCTGTTTTGAATTACATGAAGTTGGAACTAGAAATTTATTCATGCTCTTAAAGAATTTATATGACTACTTTTGATATTGAGTATGATGAAAGTGTTGGAAATTGTCTTTAGAAGCGTCGTGATTTGCATTCCATATCACTACTTGCTTGTAGTTTTGATTTCTTTCAGAATGGTTGCAAAAATGACGACTTCCTTTACACCTTTTGATATTTATATTTTTTACACATATTTCCTGCTTTCTCCTGATCGATTATTTAAATGTTGAAGAAACACGAAAGCTTCCATTGTGCAAAGTGAAAATATGCAAAACAAGCTTTCATTATGTGGAAATTCACAAATGTGAATGTGCAGGGGAAATCGATAGATAATATTGTTGAATGTTTCACTCGCCTCCATTTAATCCAACTGCTTAATATGAATTTATAGGTATCCACTTGCTTTACATAATTTCTCTATCATATGTACAAGTCCAACATTCATTGTGTTGAATGTAGAGTTGTGGAGATTTGATTGTCTGGAGGAATATTTCATTGTCGCCACAAAGTTTTCATTATGTAGAGTATGGACATGTATAAGTGTGGAGGTTCAAAATAAATTGATATATAATATGATCAATATTTGCTCAATATGAATATTCGGACTTTGCATGATTCAATTTTTTTTAATACTTTTAAACGAAAACCGTCATTTCCAGGACCTTTTGCTACCACTTATATTTGCATGTGAAACATGAGCAATACATTCTCTAAGCAATACTTCATCAATCCATCAACATAAACAAGAAGCGAACAACCATGAAGCAATCATAACAAAACACATGATAACGGAGTTTTTCCAATGTGAACTAGATCTCTTAGCCCTGGGTTATGAGTGGGGAGGCCACTTCATTATTCTCAATCAAAGATAATGGGTACATGACAAATATTCATCAACACAAGCATATATATCTCATCCTAGGTGACAGTGTCTCTCCAAAGAGATGTTCTCCTACAAAGAAATATCACTCACAGAGTCTTCTCCTTCAACAAGACAAAGAAATGATTTCTCACAAAAGTGGCATAGAATGCACACTCACATAAGTGGCAATAGTTCCTCTTGAATTCGCTAATCAAATTCAAATCATACTTATCATCATCATAATCGTCTCGAAATTTTGAGACCAATGGCTATAAACATGACGAGTTTATGGTGAAGTGTCAATATGGCCCTCTTTAATTATTGCACCATCTTGAATTTTCATGCAACGCTAAAATTGATGAATCTATTACAAAGGTATAGATCTCATTGCCCTATTGTAGCATATAGAGATTACCGAAACCTACAACATACATCCATCCTTTCAGCAAAATAAAAACAAGGAAGTGGCCAAAGTGCATCATTATACCTCCCAATTGGATTATGGCTTGAAAATCAACAGCTCAAATGGCAAACAGATTGTGACATCGCAATCCTTGTGAAAAATTATGAAATTTGAGGATAAAGTTGATCCCATTCTGACACTGTCAAATTTAGGCATCCAAGGAATCTAAAAGATTCCTCAAAGATTCTTGTGTCATGTTTCCTCCTCTTGGAACTGTCCTGGTTACATCATGCAGGGTTCCTTACTGTGTCATAGTTTTGCACCTCATTCAAAACAATATTTGAGTTTTGCGCCCATTCCATCCCCCTATGGTCGAAAAGTGAATTGGGTTTAAATAAATTTTGTTGGGTGGATGTCTAAACAAAGTTGTTAGGTGAACTGGCTAGTGTGTGCTATGTTAAATTTGTTGGAGGTTTGGGAGTTTAGGGGTTCAAAACCACCCAACCCATTTTAAAACATGGTTCAAGCATTTGTTTATTGGGGCCAACCATTGGGTTGGTCGGTTGGTAGTCGATGGAGACTCAAATTCCACCGACCATTGTATATTATATGATGCCATTAGTCATGAGGCAAGGTCGCAGGGTTAGATCCACGAGCCCTGTCCTTGTTATGCTTTTTTAATATATTTTAAAAAATGGTTAGCGGGATTTGTGGCCCATATATATATATATATATATATATATAGGTTCCAAACAAGAAAATTGTTCATTGAAATGAGAGGGGGTCACTAGAAAAATCAACAAGGTGACATTTTGTCCAATTCCAACTGCTGTTAAAGTCAAATTTGTCGCTTGGTTTGCTGCGACCAAATGTCTCTAAGCTCCCAAATTTAGTGAGCCTCCGAATTTATGTGGCAACAAAGTCTTGCTTCTTTGACTTGAAACTTTGACTGTCAATAACTTGCACATACAAATTCGGATTGAGATGTCATCCACGTCACTGGAATCAAGGCAACGAGCTCTTTGATATGGTCCTAGTTTCGATGAAATACGAAGACTTCGATTTTTGAGCTTCTCCGGAGCTACTTGGATCACCGCAAAATGTATGAATCTGCACCTCTGCACACATTCCTCTTTGCACAAATCTATGATTGTTCAACCTTATTTCAGAGCTACAAACATTATGGATGAAGGTTTTTGTTATTTTCTACGCACACCTGTTCTCCTACACAACACCTCTTCCTCACACCTGTTAAAAGACACTTCATTTAATATTCGATAATAAGCCTCCAAAATTGTGTTGTGAACACCAAATGCGCAAAGTATTCGAAAGCCTTGAATATCAACATTAACTCACTCTTTCTACTTATATTCAGTTATAATTCTAAAATGAATTGAATTATTAGGCGTCCACATAGGGGAAGACACAGGAATCTTTGGCACTTACACTTATTACACAATAGAGATATTTTAGCTTTCATTATACATAATGTGAAGGTATGAATAAAATTTTTATTATGTAGAGTGCAGATATGAATTATGGGCTTCACAAAAGGTATGAATCTGCACCTTTACACTTGGCGCAATGTATCAATATTAATAGTAGTAAAAAATAATATGCAACTTAATATTCCGTTATAATTCAAAAACAGAATATTGGGCGGCCAGATGATCCCAGTGCGAAGGGATTTGTGTAGAGGCGCTTTTCATTATGCACAATGTAAAAGTGCAGAGACGGGAATAACAAATAAATTGAGTTTAAGTAAAATTTAATTCTAACATTTGAATAAAAAATAATCTACTCCATAAGTGTAAGATAATACAATGTTGTTATCTCCAATATCATGCGAAGTTTCATAAAACTTTAACCTAAACGCCTCTCCAAAAAAAATTAATCCAACAATTCACCTCCTCAAAACCATTCATTACACCTTGTAGATTAATTGGTTTTTTTAAACGTATGTGAAGTTACCTATTCAACTTCGCTTAGTAGCCCGGAAAATTCTGCGTCTTGGAGTTTGATCCAACGACTTGGACTAAGAAAAAGCCAGAGATGATTCTTCTGGCTCTTAATGGTGTCACGTCAATAACATAAAATGGTAAGTAATCCAGAGATGAAACGACTCGAAGAACAACGAGTAAAATAAAAGGCGAAATTATGACATTGGATTATGGATAATTACATTATAAGTGATGATGATGTATGTCAACAAAGTCATGGCATGATGTCATAGGGTTTTCAAACTGATGTCATGATAGTGATTTTATTTTTTAAACATAAATTTTATGTCATATGATTTATAAAAAGATTAAATTAAATTATTATTCCACACTCGAGGGTGCAACTTTGTTAATGTTCCGGCAAAAATTATTAAGACTGCTAAATTTTCGCAATTCTCCAAGAAAGAGAGAGTACTTGCGTTTAAAAATGGTGATTTGACATTGGCAAGTGGAGTCATGTTCAAAGGGGGAAAGCAGGAATTTTGTAACGTCAAATCAGAGGGTGGGAAAGCATGGGCTTCCATGCATTTGCTTTAGGGAGAAGAATAAGCCGTAGTCTAATCAGTTTAAATCAGATTGTTTTTTTTGGTAAAATTATAGAAATTTTGATACGATTTTCACAGGATTTTGTAAATTTAGGTTACAGTTGTTAAATTTTAAGGTTTTAGGTGTGCAAGAGATTTTTGATGGTGTTGAATCTAATTCTATTATTAAAAACATGATTCAAACACTATTGCTAGATTTCCTAATTCTTTTATCCCAAAATCCAATCACTTTTGACTGTCCAAACAATTCCTCAACCTAAATAAAAACTTCTTAAAACTCTCAGTGCAGAGTAAGTACGAACTGGTCTTGCCGATGTTTTCGGCTGCTAGAGTCCATTGCATCGCCTTAGTTTTCCGAGGTAGAGTGGGGGAAGCAAGCATACTTCATTCCTAATTATTTCAGAAGACATTTGATATGGGACGATAATTTCATTATATAATTTTTATTGTTATTTATTATTTTTCAAGTGAGCTTAAAATTAAGCAAAGTTAATTTTAATTTCAAATATAATTATTATATTATAATAATTGGTATTGTTATTTTTCTTCAAATAAGCGAAAGTTAATTCTACTTTTAATTTTGATAGATTTACTACTAAAATATCATCACCAAAATTAAATTAGGTAAGATTTCCACCACGTTAATGATAATTTATTCCAAGGTGACGTACGTGACTCCACTCCAATAGATTTGAATATAAATTTATATTTATATTATTACATTTGATTATATAATAACTGTTCTTGTTATTTTTCTTCAAAGAAGCGAAAGTTAATTTTAATTTTGATAGATTTATATCTAAAATATCATCACCAAAATTAAACTAGTAATATTTTTATTTAGGTTAAACCCACGCTGTTTTTATGATAATTTATTTTAAAGTGATATAATAGATTTGAATATATAAAAAGAGTAGATTGGAGCTAGTAGTTAGTGGTGGGCAAAAGGTTTTTATTACTCAATTAAAAACTAATTTATATTAGCTTCTATGTGAAAAAGTATGGTAGAAAAGGTCTAAAGAAGCTGGTGTGAAATAGGATGGTGGAAAAGGCCTAAAGAAACTAAGAAGAACGGGTGTGTACATTTTGTACGTCTCAGAGAGTGGAATGGGAAAAAAAATTCATTTTGGAATGTAATGCCACCTAAAAAAAGCTGGATAGAGCAATTGTGTATATTTTACCCATCTGAAATAGTGGAATGGAAAAAACATTTCATTTTAAAATGAAATGTGTTTTATTTTGGAATATAATGTATTTAAAGACATCAGAAAATATTATAAAAATATGTTAACATCTATTTCTTATATTATCCATTTAAATAAAAAACAAATTAAATTAAAAAAATTTAATCTCATAAACCTTAAAATATCATTTCATTTCTCATAATAAATTTATATTTAGGATAATAAATTTGATACTCTAATAAGTAATGTGCTGGCATACATCTCTACATAATATGATATAATATGCTTGTATACATTTCCTTTATATTTTGATTGGAAATGAAGGGCGGGTGGAAGGTGACGAGAAAGTGGTGGAATGAAATTGAATCATTTTGATGGGACATGTCGCCTGTGGAAAGTACGGAGAAAGTGGTGAAATGAAAATGGAATCGTTTGAATTTGATAAAGGATAGAACAGAGAAAGTGGTGGAATGAAACGGGAATTATTGGAAACGCACATCATTCCATTTTTTCACTATATAAATATAGTGACTGTCTGGGTTACCCCGAATCACAAACGATAACGGTGAATCTCCCGATTAATGCACCAACATTGTTAGTGCTAAGAGTTGTGATTTTCTGCTTTGCCATGGATCTTGAGCGGGTGTTACCCACTGCAGATATGCGAAGTCTCGGCTATCTGATAGTGGCGATCGTATCGGCTTATGTGATTTATAGGCGATTTCGGCCCTCTGTAAAATTACCGCCTGGTCCTCGTGCATGGCCCATAATCGGGCACCTGCATCTCATGGGAAAACTACCTCACAGATCCCTGGATGGACTCTGCAAAACATACGGCCCACTCATGTATATGAGACTCGGATCCGTGCCCTGTGTCGTAGCCTCCACGGCTGAGATGGCCCGAGAATTTCTCAAGACCAACGACCTCATATTCGCTTCCCGCCCTCGGGTGGCTGCCGGGAAATACACCGTCTACAACTACTCCGACATCACCTGGTCTCCTTACGGAGAGCACTGGCGCCTCGGGAGGAAACTCTGCCTCATGGAGCTTTTCAGTGCCAAGCGACTCGAATCCTACGAGTATATCAGAGTAGAAGAGGTGGCCAGGATGATACGTTCCGTGTTCGAGACATCCCAGCGCGGGCTCCCTGTAGAAATCAGGGAAGAGACGACGAATGTTAGCAATAATATAATTTCTCGTATGGTTTTGGGACGAAGGTATTTGGACGAGAAGGCGGGGAACAAGATAAAGCCGGCGGAGTTCAGGGAGATGTGGGAGGAGCTGTTTGTGCTGAACGGGGTTTTTAACATTGGAGACTTTATACCGTGGCTCGCCTGGCTGGATCTCCAGGGTTATGTCAGGCGTATGAAGAAGCTGAGCAAGCGGTTGGATGTTTTCCTGGAGGAAGTGTTGGAAGAGCACGACAAGAGGAGGAAGGGCGTGGAGAATTATGCGGCGAAGGATATGGTGGACGTTCTGCTGCAGCAGGCCGATGATCCCCAGTTAAATCTGAATCGAATCAAAGTCAAAGCATTCACTCAGGCACGCACTTTAGGCTTTCTCGTCTCTATGTTTTTTCATGGGGTTTTTATCCTTTCTAATTCTCTGAATCGTTTGAATTTTGTGTGTGCAGGACATCATAGCGGGCGGCACCGAGAGCTCCGCGACGCTCGTGGAGTGGGCAATGGCCGAGCTCCTTAAAAAGCCGGAAACCATCGAAAGGGCGACGGAAGAGCTGGACAGAATGGTGGGAAGAGAGCGGTGGGTGGAGGAAAAGGACATTGGTGGGCTCCAGTATCTGCAGGCGATCGTGAAGGAGATGATGAGGCTCCACCCGGTGGCTCCCATGCTCGTCCCCCGTCTCTCCACTGAGCCCTGCAAGATCGCCGGTTACGATATCCCGGCGAACACAAGGCTGTACGTTAACGTGTGGACCATCGCTCATGATGCCGATTTTTGGGAGAAGCCCGAAGAATTCCGACCGGAGAGATTTGAAGGCAGCCCGTTGGACGTGAAAGGCAGAGACTACAAGCTGCTGCCGTTCGGGACCGGGAGGAGGATGTGCCCGGGTTATAGTCTGGGACTGAAAGTAGTTCATTTGGGTTTGGCGAATCTGATTCATGGATTCCACTGGTGGCTTCCTGATGGACAGAGCCCCAAGGACTTGGATATGGGCGAGACCTTTGGGTTGTCCACTCCTAAGACTCACCCTCTTGTCGCAATGGCCCGACCTCGCCTGCCTTCCCATCTCTACAACTTCGACCTCACTGACAGTCAGAGTTAAATATCTCTTACTTTTTGTTCGAAAGCATAGTACCCTTATACTTTTATGGAATAATTAAGGGAATAATATATCTCTCATTATAAATATGTCGTGCCTATAGCTGTTCTGCTACCAAGTATTATTTGTAAACGTAGTAAGTTTGCTGTGATGATTTGCATTGGCAGTATTAGAAATGAACAGAGAAAATACTTCTGGTATGATCATTTTCTTCTGATGATATCACTTTATATAGAATGATTGTGACTTTTTTGTGCATTCAATAATGAAACCAGATATGCTCATAAATATTCATATTATATTTTTCGAACTTATATATTTTACATGTAAAATTAAAGTATATCAACAAAATCGCTAAAGGGAACATGCCCGTGGAAAACATACGATATAAATTTCTAACAAACATTTCAAGCATCTCTTTTGGAAACTTTCGGACCAAAAAAGGGAATTTGTATTTTAGATGGATGATTTTAAATGGTGGATTTTTCTCCCGAGTTTGGCATCTAATTACATGTTACTTTTGAATAATGAGGGTTTCATGAAAACTAAAATAATTTATGATTTTCTTAAAATTTATTGGTATAAAATAAAATATAATAATATAATGATAACAATTTTTTTGAGTCACCTAGGAAGACAAGAATCTTTCTTTGGTCAGTTCCCCGACAAAATTAAGTTACTTGTATGATCTCTCTATGCAGGGAACTTTTTTCTTCTTTCACCTTATTCATTTTTCATTTTTTCATTTTTTCATTTATCAAAGAACTATGCATAGACACTTACTTATTTCAGAGGTAGAACAGAGATCTCGACTTATTGAGAGTAGAATAGGTTGTTCCTTCATAGAAGTATGTTATATATACCTCTGACATACTTGTTAAGGTTTTCCCCCTTACCTTACTCTATTTGACTGAGTTGACAAGGGTTAACTTAAAAGAACCGATTAGAGTAGGTAGTACTAGTTAACAATTCAAGCGTTCTGTTTTCACCAAGACTCGCTCTGAACATAACGTAATTTCCATCAAGACATCATTGACTAAAGACAACAAGCTCTTCATAAAGAGAGAGAACAACATGTAACCAAATGTTAATAGTTGTACAAGTCCACTTAGATTTGTCCAGCTTGTCTCGAAATCCAAACAAAGTTCCATGTAAGGCTAACCTACGGACATGAGCAACCAAAGAGAGCAGAAAGAAAAAAGAAGAAGTAAAGCGGAAGCAAAACAAGTAAGAAAAGAAAGCGAGCAAGCAGAGCAAGCATGCAAACTAGGAAGCAAAGCAAAGCAAGAAAGCAAACACTACTCCTAATCCTACGCTAAACAGTGCATGGGCCTACTCACATGAACTTATATTTCCAATGCAGCCACCAGTGCATTCACTGACCCGTGTTAGTGAAGGCATGATAGACAAGAAATATATGCATGTAAAAGATGTGTCCTCTCCACGATGTAATGACAGGCTGACATCCGGTGTGTCCTGTGAATAGTCGGAAGTAGAAACATCTCGAGATGAGTTTTCGTAGGGAAAATCAAAAGTGGAAGAATCACAAGAGATGTCAGGAAATAGCTAATGAGGCGCAGATGGAAGCGAGTCATCCTTCACCGCGGGTTCTTCTTTAGATTCCCGCAAACACTCATCATGAATGATACCGCAAGTTGGTAGTACAACACCACCTTCGTTGGCAACTTGATCATCGTTCAGAACAAGTGTGGAGTCTAGAACAAAAGAACATAAGATAGTACAATATGGAGGATCAACAGAATGCAAGGATGAAGGTTGAGCTAACAAGTCCACATGACAACCAGTAGGCTTGCAAGCCAAATCTGCGCAGACACTGAGAGTAGGTGGGGTGGGAGGATGTGATAGTTCAACAGATGTGCGTGCACCTTCTCCCACCTCGTACTATGGAGCTAGAGTTGTTTGATGAGAAGAGGACGGGCAGTCACTTATGACAGCAACCTTGTCCGTCTTAGATTTGGCAGCTCTAACGCTGAGGTATGATGGGAGGGGTTCGAAAGATTCCAAGAATTACGGATTTTTGGATATGTAAAGAAGATATTAAATCTTCCATTGAGGAATTCCCAATCAATTTCATCTTCAGGAAATCGATATGGAAAATTATGAAAGCGCATGTGAAATTTCTCAATGGATTCATCGGGTTCTTTCCGTAATTTTAGAATTTCTTTATTTGAGTGCTTTATGGTCAAAATGATTGAAAACATGAGTTATCTCTCTGAACAGATGATGGAAAGAGTGAATAGATTTTTTGGGCAGCATGGTGTACCATAGCAGTGGGTTCCCTCGAAGCATGTATGCGAACAACACGAAGGTCATGTAATCTTCATGGATTTCATGCCTTTCATAGCATCCTACGATGCCAACTATGTGTCTAAGCATAGATGCTCTGCCTTCACCATTGTATGTACCTGACCCCGGGCTCTTTTCTCCGATGACTCATTCGAGCCAACAAATGGTTTCATTGCTAGGACCTAAAATTAAGAGAACTAGCTTAGAATATGGTGTCGAGCATGTTTAAGAGAGAGATCAGAAACTAGTGGAGTCACAAAATTGACCAATCTGTGGTAGAAAGAGCTGTCTATAGGAATTAGCCAATCGGTAAGGTGCGTAAGCAGATCCTATACGTTGATATCTTAGATGACCAATACGAAATTTTCTGGTGCAAATTCCCTAAGGACCTATACCAATGGTTGAGGGAACTAAAGTGGCAAAGTCCTTCGAGTAGATCGGCGAGAGCTTGTCATAGTTGGACTTTGTCCAAGACTGCACTATTACAAAAGCTGGATAATGAGCGGATGAGAGCAGTTGATTTTTTGGTGAGAACTATGGTAGAAGGATATGTAGTTGAGTTTGCTGCAGAAAGCTATCAGTCCTACACAAAGGCGGAGGCAATGTTCAACTTTGAGCTAAGGGGGCAATTGATAGGGGAAATCCCGACTTGGACTAAGATGCTTTTGGTAGAAGAGGGACTGCTATCTCTATCCACTACTAGGATGGAAGCATAAAACCCTAGTATCGAGGGAAGGAACTAAAGGGGAAAATGTTTCCCACAAGGGGATAAGGGTGTTGCGGGGTGATGGATGTAGAAGGATTAAAGAAAGTGAGGGATGTTAGAGCACAAAGAAAGGCATTGTTAGAAGACAAGTGGTAGGTAAGAACAACTCGAGCCCTAGGGAAAAGAAGGAGAGGGTCCCGCCTGATAACAGTGGTGAAGGAAAAACCCCAAGCTGAGATGAAAGGGGAAGATGATGCTAGGGCACCAGAAGATGGGACAAAATGATGTCGGAATTAGGAATAGGAGGAAATACATTGCCTGCAGGTTGTGGAAATAGGATCATAACAGGGAACTGGAGGAGGACTATCTCAGAATGTTGCAGATGTGGGATCGCAATCAGGAACATATGGGGAATCCTCCCCAAAGGCCGTTGAAGAAGAAACACAGGATCATCACCCATGCTGGCGCGAAGACAAAGACAAAATGGGTGACAAAATGAGGAAGTTATTTGATGATGAACCAACATCCACCAAAGTTCAGTAGCCCCAACCCTGAAGCACAAGAGTCATTTTCCCTGACCTTCCCCTGGTACCTTATAACAAACTAGAAGAATTATATTTAACCCAACAAAAGTGGCACAAGTATACAGGGTGTGAGAAAAATACAAGATTGGTCTCAATACTGGGAGTGATACCAGAACCGTCTATAGTAGTAGCTTGGGACTACAGTGGTTGCGACAGTCGGGAACAAATGGTTTTGTGTTATTAGCTAATATTTAAAGCAGTATGGCCGGATCATTTACAAGATACCTAGAGTTTGCAGGTAAGGGGAATGAGGATGTGGAGCAACACTGGTACCTCTACAAAGCCATTTGGAGAGCCCATTAGACTCTGGATAACGTTCGAGCGATGGAATTCTAGACCATGCTAAGGGAATGGGCTCTACACTGGTTCATAAAGTGGGAAGATCAAAACCAGAACCCAACCATCTATGACATTAAGAGGGGATTTGTGCAAGAATTCTAGGTATCGCAAACTGATTAGCAAGGGCTATCAGAGTTGTGGGAAATTAAGCAGAGGGAGGGAGAGACTACGTGGGAGATCATGCAAAGGTTTGAGGACACCATTACCAAGCTAAGTTATACTTTGGACCAAAACCACCAGTGGGACTGGTTCATTAAGGCAGTCTTTCCCTTGACTAGAACACCATTGAAACAACAAAAGATAGGAACCCTGCAAGACACCTTAGATCAGTCATTACAGATAGAAGTGATGGAAGTATATCCCCATGAATATTGTGGAGGCACAAGTCTGCTAGATCTGGCAATCACAGGCTTACAAAGCCAGATCACGAACCTAACCGAGAAGCTGAGGGATCTTCAGCCCATACGACCTACTAGACCTAATGTTTAGTGCACCCATTACCTAGTGGAGGAGCACATTGCGACAGAATGCCTGTGACTGCGAGGTCCTAATGAAGCAGGAGGGGTGGCAGGGTCATTGGGACCCACTCCAACCGTAGGGGTTGTGGCCATTGGGGAGCGAGGACCCTTCTCAGCAAGGAATAACGTAGATTTCAGCGAAATATTTAGAATGTATGGAAACCTACCGTAGATGTGTTTAGTACTACAAAAGGACTCTAGCATCCCCAATAACAACTACTGTGAGTTCTGCGCATCGACCACTCATCACACCGATCAATGTTGGGCGCTAGATGCTCTGGCGGATAGACTGGACAGATCCACGTTCCAATTCAATGAAGAAAATCGAGGGGGGTGAGGAGGAAATGGACGCAGAGGGAGATCAAGGGGTAGAGGATCCCTAAGATGCTACAATTGTGATAAATAAGGACATGTCACAAGGGAATGCCCACTCTCGAGAAGACCATGTTGTTCGCAGTGTAGAGTTAACACCCACGTGATAGAAGATTGCCCAGAGCTCATCATGAAATGGGAAGAGAGGACCAGACAGCAAGGGGTTAATCTGGTGAATTCCTAGGCTCAGACTGACGAGGGTCTCCCTTCAACAAATATCAATATAGTCACCCAAGGAGGGAAGAAGACAAGGGAATATCACTACGTCGAGGAAACCCCCGTGATCATCAAAGCGGCATCACCACCAAAGGCGTATCAGCCCGAGCGCCAGAAGCAGTATTACCCAGAAGCAACCAAATTGCTCAAAGGGAGGACTGAAGATAGGTACACCCAAGGTCCGCAAGTCTGCGGGCCCGACCCTGCCCAACCCATTAGGGAATGGTTTAAAATGTTCTTAAAAAATGTTGAAGATGAGACCATGCTAAGGGAATTATGGAAAAGCTTGAAAGTCACAGTGTTCGTAGAGCAAGAAGATGTGGGACAACCTTGTGAAGTCTCGCCAAAGAAAGCCTCCATGAGGGTGAAACGGAATAAGGAGAAAAGTGGGAAGGAATTCCAAATCAATGCATAGGTGGCAGGATTCCAGATAAAGGACACCATGCTAGATCTGAGATTAGATGTAAACATCCTACCCTGGAAGACCTAGGAGGAAATGGGGAAGTAGCAACTAAAGTATTCGCCAATTCAATTGAGAATGGAAAATCAGTACTGTATACTACCCATTAGAAGATTGGAGAATGTAGAGGTTGATGTAGCAGGAGTAAAAACACACACTAAATTCGAATTAATAGACATTATTGGGGATAAAGACCCATATCCAGCACACCTAGGGATTGACTGGGCATATGAAAACTATGTTGTCATAGATTTGAAAAAGGAACTGATGATCTTAGAATTAGAAGGCCCAAGGGTGAGTCTGTCATTGGAACCTTATCAAGGACACAGGTTTAGAGAACCAGTAGATGACAGGGAAGAACCAGGGATGTTAGATCAGTTGTACACTCTCATGGTAGGAAAGAGGGAAGATTACATAAATCCTACAGCTGGAGGATCAATTAGCTGGGGGAGCATCCAAAGTTCATAAGTTGGTTCAGAAGCTGCATGGGATGCATGGCAGAAGTGTGGATATGAACTAACAACCTGACGATGTGCAATGATAAGCCAAGTAAATTGGGGAGATATAGGAAAGGATGACATCCCGAAGTACTGTGGCCTTGAACTGATAGATCAATTCCTAGACGAGATGGACCAGGATGTACTAGAAGACCACATAATTCCCCTTCTAGAAATTGTGCTCACAGTAACACCGACAAGACGGTGGAAAGCACATTGCTAGGTATTAAAAGACTGGAAGGATGGAAAGTGAGCAATAAAGGAAAGGTTTAGTAAGCAAGAAGAGCAGCCACTAGACCAAAAATAATAAATGGGGAATTCAAGTCCTAAGGAACATGTCAAAGGGTGCAAGACCAACTAGGAAAGCTAGGGACTGCCAAGGAACCTGTGGGTGCATGCCTTTATACACACCCTTAGTGCCATCCCCTAGGCGTGGTACATCCATGAAGAACTATGATGACAAACAACTACTTGGGATGCCTTGAAAACACAGTTCATTGATGATTTCTCATTCAAGGATAGTGAAGCACAAATGATAGAAGCTCTTCAAGTGGTGAAGGGAGCTTTGTTCACTCTGGAGACACTAGTTGTGGGGGAGCACAAAGAAAACTTCCTACAATTCTTATTTGACATGGAATCTCCAGGATTGGTAACCTGCGACAAAATCGATGTAGAACCAGAAGAAGACAGATTGGAAGGGCTTAGACACCTAGCCTTTGAAGAAACAGAGGAAGAAAGGGGGATCTGGAGAGTCCCTCGATAGAATGTGCCCATATCTTACCAGTGAATCTAAGAAAACAAAATGTAGGGATGGAGGATAAACCCAAGATAGCCTCAGTAGTAGACTACAAGGACGAGCAAACCACTAAAGAAATTTTTGAGTTGCTACAAGAATACAAGGACTTGTTCCCGGTTTTGGTATCTAAACTGAAGGGGATAAAAGGTAACTTGGGAGAAATGAAAATTGTTCTGAAACCAGGAGTCTGACCAGTGAAGCACAGACCATACCAGCTAAACCCAAGGGTAAAAGAAAAAGTTAAAAGGGATATCTATAAAATGATAGATGTAGGAATTATTTTTCCGATCGATGAAGCTGACTGGATAAGCCCTATAGTGATTCATAACAAGAAGGATGTGACTGAGATTAGAGTATGCGTCGACTATGGAAGCCTGAACAATGCATGCGTGCACGACCCATTCCCCATGCCCTCCAACGACGAAGTCCAAGACAATGTTGCGGGGAATGAGGCTTAATCGTTCACAGATGTCTTCTGAAGCTACCACCAGATTCAAATAGCTGAAGAAGATAAAAGGAGAACAAGATTTAAGATGGAGTGGGGGTAGTACGCATACAATGTAATGCCATTCAGATTAAAGAATGTGCTAGCAAGCTTTTCAAGGATTGTAATATCAAATTTATGAGACTATATTCATAAGTTCCTAGAAGTCTACATGGACGACTGGATAGTATACAGCATGCTAAAGAAGCATAGAAGTCTCTTGAGAGTAACTTTCGAAAGATGCAAACAATTGCAGATCTCTTTAAATTTGAAGAAGTGCATTTTCGCCGTTCCCTTTGGAACCCTGCTAGGCCATATTGTTTGCAAATATGGAGTCTATGTGGACCTTGCCAAAATAGCAGCAATCTTCCACATGGAACCACCCCACAACATAAAGCAACTAAGAGCAACTCTAGGCCATATGGGCTACTACAAAGGTTCATCGAGAACTGTGCAACCATAACAACCCCAATGGAGAGACTAGTAAAGAAGACGGAGGAATTCATTTGGACAACAGATTGTCAAGAAGCACTGGATAAACTAAAATAAAGGTTAGTAAGTGCACCCATATTGGTGTACCCTGATTGGAACAAAATGTTCCATGTACATATTGATGCATCTGGAATAGCACTAAGAGTAGTCCTAGCACAACCATGAGAGAAGATGGATCATCCAATATACTAAGCAAGCAGAAAGCTCTCCACGGTGGAAAAAAACAACACAACAATAGAATGAGAAGCTCTAGAAATGGTCTACTCTCTCCAAACGTTTAGGCACTACCTGCTAGGGGCACCATTAAAATTTTTCACAAACCATTCTGCAATGAAATACCTAGTAAACAAGTCGGTACTGGATGGAAGAATATGCAGATGGCTATTATTATTTCAAGAGTTCACGTTTGAAGTAGTTGTTAAGTTGAGTAGACTGAATGTAGGCCCAGATTACCTTTCTCGTCTGGAAATAGGGGAGAGTGATGGAGAAATATATGGTTAGTTACCCGATGCCAATTTATTCAGGATAGAAGCCATACCCAACCACCTCTAGGAAATTGCTACTTTGCTCACAACAAGCAGTTGTCCACAAGGATACACCCCAACGTAGAAAAGGCACCTGGTGGTCAGAGTAGTGGATTACCAACTCATAGCAAGACAACTTTACAAAATGGGCTTAGACCAGATACTCAGACGATGTGTCCTACAACACAAAAGAGAATATACCTTATGGGAGTGCCACGCAAGGGTTGTGGGAGGCCATGTATGTTACAAACATATTTGGGAACTTCAACCCCAATCTTATATGTTGATAAACTAGGGCTCCTCAACCCATAAAAGTGTTGTTTCATACCCTAAAAGATCACGGTCATCTGATTACATCATTCCCCAAAAGTTCCACCTAAAAAACCATCCAGAATTGGCCTAAACTGGACCATACTAACTGCTCCACTGTCAGGGTGCAATGCATACTGACTGCTACACTAGCCATGTGAAATGCATACTTATTAGGCCTTCTATAGGGTGTGATGGGCGAGGATGGGCAAATGTCTGAGACAGTTTGCTAAGTGGATACTTATGGAGTCTGCTAGAAACTTCTCTTATGACACTTGCCTCTCTGAATTCGCCCAGGGATGAGTAAGAGATCCAAGAAATCTCCAAGTGGAACCAATTGTAACAAGTGGAATCAATTGTAACAAGTGGAATAACACTAATCAAAACCCTAGAGATGACTCACACCCTTGCGCACATCTATGAATGGATCCCTCATCTAAGAGATCCAGGGGTTGTAATGTTGTGAATTGCAAGGAAGTGTTGATAGTTTTGTATTTGAAAGAAGAGCATTGTATTGTTGGTGTGATCTTGCTATTTCATGAGGTGAAGAGGGATTGATGCTAGGAGGATGATGCTGGATCAGACAACTGGGTTGTAATTCTTCCTTCTATTTAATAAATTTCTTTAAGTTTTCTTCCATATAATTGTGCACTTGTGAATGCTATTATTTGTGAATGCCATTGTATGTTCATTATACATTTGATTCCGTAATGCTTATGATACAATAGATCATGGTGCTTTGATAGTTCTTTGCTACTATGTTTCTACAAGTACAAATCAAGAGGGATAAGTACAGAGAGGAGTTGTGAGCTCTGTCAAGGGGGAGAAAGATCAAGCAAAGAATTAAGCAGAAGTTCCAAGTTGGTCCTCTTATCTTTCTCTTATCTATTATGGATAGACGAAATCGTTGAATTACTTTGAACTGTTATTTCTAGGGTAGCTGCCAAACCTAGAGGGCTAGTTGATAAAAAAAACACTAGTTTTCCCAGAAAAAAGTGTCGACTCCACTGGGGATCGAATAGATGTTTGTGTTTTGTTGTTTTTTATTTTATAAACTATAGAGAGAGCTTGAAGTCAGCCAGGTAGCCTTAAAACGGCTCTTGCTCTGCAATTGCATAGTAGATGAATGTTTCTTTAGTCAATCTCTGGTTTAGTTTATGAATTAAACATTTGACTTACAATCATTCTAGATCCCCTTTTGGTGGCCCAATAACCTCTCAAGACTTGCCTCTGTACTTTTCTCTTTTTTGTCCACCATAGCTCAGCTTAACCCACTGAAATCAGCTGCACATTTGAGCCAAAACCCACTTCAGTTGCGCTCCCTGGCCCATCGCACTGTCTGTCACTATGAACCAGTATGAATCACACTTCCTGAGTGTAGTAGGTGCAATGCATCCCTGTTTCTATGAAGCCCAGGTGCAATGAATAACTGAAGCTATTTCCATTCTAGAAATTTGGGGTTTTTGTCCTTGTTTTCAGTCTTGTTTAATTGATTTACTGCTTATGAACAGTGCCTCATTACTGAAGCTTGCTCGCACCACATAGATCAGCCTCCATTGATTGGGATTAGTAAATGTTTTTATGTATGTGTCCATCATTTACTATCCTTTGTCGAAAAGTTTCTTAAATCGACCTGTTTTTTTGGTACAAAAAGTGTTGTAACTGTCGTTTTGTGTCAAAAAGAGAAGTGTCATGGATTCTTCCTTCCTTGGATAGTCGATTGAACATTTTGTCATGTATTTGATTTGATTAGTTGATATTCGAAGTGCCGAAATAATTTTCTATTCGAAATTTAAAAGTGTCGTTTAGTATTCCTTTCTATTTTGAAAAGGAAATTGTCGAAAATGTCGCTTTGAGTAAAATATTTCAGATCTTTGTTACACTTACTTTTCCTTTTTGCCATTTTTCACATTAGGGGGAATGAAAAACAAATACATGCATTTTCATTTGCATTTAGTTTTTGTGCAAAAAATGATTTAGGAAAGTGCATTAGTGTGTGCTCTTTGCTCTTTGTTTGAAAGAATTGTAATCTTCTTTCCTTAGTAGCTAGGATTTTCATTGCTCAAAATAAACAATGATTGTTTATCATTGTAGATTGCATTTTAGGAATTTTAAATCAACATCACATGGTGAACCATGAAAAGGAAAACTTTAAACAAGATCAACTCTAAAAAAAATCTCAATGAACCTAACAATGCTTTGGAACCTAACGCAACACATCTAGAGGTCTAGGCTAGAGATGTGTTCTAGCGTCATAAAAACTAGTAACTGTTAGGACTCTAGACACCACATATCTCCACAATGGTATGATATTGTCCACTTTGGGCCTAAGCCCTCATGGATTTCTTTTTGGGCTTTACCCCAAAAGGCCTCATGGGCTCTGATACCAGTTGTTAGAAACTTATATATTACGGAGCAATGGAACATAAAATATTGCAGAAATATAAACACAGAAAACACACAAAACAAGAGAGACACATATATACGTGGTTCACCCAGTTTGGGCTACGTCCACCCCGAACAGCCAGTCCTTCCTTTCTATTATCCAGCAAAATGAAGAGACACAACCTACAACAAATCCGCTGTAATATCCTCTATTTTCTCTCACAGTCTCACCTCTCTTTTTCTCGCTCATAGAATACACATCTATATCTCAGACTCAAATACAATGCCCTCATACAAAGAGAGGGGGTTGCCTTCTAGGGCAAAAAACCCTAAACTAAACCTAAGTTCTTTTGTTAGATCATCTGCCTAATGAACGGCCCAGATTGACTAGAAATTCCTATAATTTTACAAGGAAATTTTACATTTGTTTTTAGCTTCGGGGGTGCTGCCCTCGAGCCCCCGCCGGGGGACCGCTGGCCCCCAGACCCCCCAGCTGGGGGGGATCGGCCCCCCCGAACCCCTGCGGGGGGGGGACAAGTCCCCCCCGCACCCCCCCGCGTGGAGGGGTGTACAAACTTCCTAGAGTATACATCCGGCTGAAACAAAGACCTCTGAACAATCATGCTCCACACACAACAGTAACTATCATTTTCGTTGAAGGTTGGGTGATTCCTCCTCCTTGATATGACAAGTGCTAGCATGGACTTGTGCTCCCCATACCATCGAGTATATACTGGGAGACCAAAATAGGCTTATATCCTTTAACCATAAGAAGCTGAGTCTACCGCCCTATCAATCGCAATGCACTGAACACAACATTCGGGAAGATTGACTACCATATATAAGTCCTTAGTATTTTCTCTTTAATTTATCACCAAGGTGTATATTGCAGTTTTGCGATTGGTTTGGTAATCCCTTTGTCTAGATTTTCTAGAGTAGTCACTTTCATTCCTTTTTCGACTCTTTAAAAGAAAAGGTCCATCTAAGCACTTGTCACTTCACGATCATTAAAAGTCGAAGGGGACTAGAGTCATCTTTAGCTTTTTCTCAACTCTTAGAAACTGAAAAAGCAAAGTTGTGTCAAAGCATCTATAAAATTAATTGAAATCGGAATAACATCTTTGTTCCTTAGTTGATCTTAGGTTTAGATATATGGAGACAAATCTGGGATCCACCAGTCAAGGAATCCCTTTCGAGGGGAATCCTAGTCCCTTTCCTTCTTGGGAAAATATTGGTGCTTCGTATATGGCCACATTGTCCCTTCCAGGAATTACAATTGGCCTACCGGTATGGCTGTTCTCAACCTCTGTGGTTCAAAATCCAACATTTCCGCTACAATGGATCAACATCCAGTTGATACTGAAATTGACCCCTCGCCTTCTTCTTCATTTGTTTCTCCCTCCCTTTCTTCCTCTTCGCTTTGTGAAAGTAGCGATGCTAATAACATGGTGACTGAGAAGAAGAAGAAAGGGAAGGAGAAGAAGAAGAAGAAAATTCAGCAAGGGGGCAACCATGCATCATTTGGAGAAAATCCGAACACTAGACTTTCCAAAGCCAAATATCCATGCATGATTTGTGTGGGCGACCATTTTTCTCGAGACTATCCTTGCCTTCCTTGGATCTTGAGAGAATGGTCTCCCCGTTTGCACCATCTTGTGTCATCAACTGTTGGAGATCATGTTGATAACACACCTTCAACTAGTGATAGTAAAGTTTATGAACAGATGAGAAAGGTTAGATTTCCATGTAAGTTATGTGAAGGGAACCATCACGTTCACCTTTGTACCCTTTTGGATGAAGCCAAAAGAGTATTGGATAACCATCTTGCATCACCGCAACGACTTCCATCTGGCTACAGGAAACTCTCCCCAAGTCCTTTACTAGTTGAAGAACCGACTAACTTAAATCAACCATCGGTCGAAATGCCTCTCACTGAAAGTGAATCTTCTGAGTCTATGCCCAACCAAAGTCAATAGGCTAAGGTGACAGTTCACCCAGTTTTACCTTCAAGAGATCATACCCTTCCCGAAGAGAGTGAGAACGATAGTGTTCAAATTCTTTTTTTCACTTTATAGTCTAATGAACTTGGGGGCAATCCCCCCATTCCTTCACAACAGGAGGAAAATCCCCCAGTTCTCATAAATCAAGGGGTTATTTCTTCCGTTTATTCAGTACCCCCTCCAAGCAGTCTAGTCACTTCCTTTGATTGGAATTGACTAGCAAGATCTTGCCTGCCCTCTTATGTACCTTTCCGAATCATAGTGAAAGCTTACAAAATGATCGTGTCTGGTGCTGGCATAGATGAGGGGGCATCATTGAATATCTTTTCCTCAAATACTTGGAAAGCGCTTGGTTCGCCATCGCTTATGCCCATTACATAGAATCTGTCAGGCTTTAACAAAGGAATTAGTCGACCATTAGGGATCCTTCTTAAGTTACTGATAACTTTGGGAAGGAAAACTGTTCACTTTAATGTGATGGTAGTCCTAGGACTATTATATTATAATCTACTCCTTGGACGTGACTATGTTTATAACATGGAAGCGATTGTTTCAACACTCTTTCAAGTGATGTGCTTACCACATGAAGGCAAAATTGTCACCATCGACCAGCTTTCATTTCCTGTTGAAGCAGAGCTCCAAGTCAAACATCATCCCTAAATGTTCCTTTTGCATCGAGAGTGTCTCTTCAACCTTCATTCCATCCACCTAATTGTTGGAAGTAGTCTGGTGAATGTAACAAAGTTTAGGGGGCACGCACCCTTGTCTATTCTGTGGATGAACACAGCTAAAAAGATATGTTTCCATGTAGGTTATGTGATTGGTATAACACACCATTCACCTTCATCTATTCTGCAGACAAAGCCGAGGAAGTGTTTTGTCTATTCTGCAGATGAAACCATCCTGCTTAATATGGTTTCCCTGAAGGTTATGTGATCGGTCTGACACACCATTCACCTTTTTCTATTCTATGGATGAAACCAAGGAAGTGTTTTGTCTATTTTTGTCTATTCCGTAGATGAAACCATCCTACCTAACCTCAGAAGTTTCCATGAGGCTACTGGAGACTCTCCTTTTCACCATGCTAGGGGCATGTAAACCTTTTTCAGTTTCATTTTTTTAGCTTTTTAGCTTTCTAGCTTTTCAGTTTTGTCGTTTTGAGACCTTTTAGTTTTGTCATTTCGAGCTTTCATAAAAAAGAAGAAGAAAAAACTAAAACCGAGCGTAGTTCCCCCATGGTTCAAGCTCGTTAAAAAATGAACCCACTTGGAGTAATTAATCTTTGTGTTTTCCATGCTATCAACCTTTTGAGCCTTGGTTGTGTACCTCCCATCACCTCCATTCTTTTGGTCGATCATACACTTCCACTTGGTTGTTTACCCTTTTTGAGAAACAGTTGCGATGAATGGTCTTATTAGCCAGTCTCTTCATAGAATTCATGATATTTTGAGAAGTTCCAAGATTACCTGGAACCAGTTGCTACCCTAGACACCACTCGTTCCTCAAAATCGAGTCTCCTTTAAACCCTTTTCAGACTCGTTAAATATGAAAAGATTGTCGAGAAATTGGCCTTTCTAGCTCATTAAAGTGATTGGAAATTCCATCCCTCTTGTACATTTTAATATGGACCCGAGCGATTAGCTCATGAAAAAGTTCAAGCGCTTGTCTTTTTCGGCTCATTAAAGTGATCAGAAAAGTAATCCCTTTTGTATTATTTTATCCTTTTTTGGAATTAATGGATTATGCTACAAAAAAGAACTGTTGGAGTTCCTTTTCATCCCTTTTCAAACTCTCTAAACATGAAAAGGACCGAGTTATCCTTGTCGTTAAACTCATTAAAAGAATAGTGACAAACTTGTCCATTCTAGACAAGAGCGAGTTTCACTGTTTCTAGACTAGTTAAAACGTAGCGACAGGTTTTCCTGAAGGGCAAATTATAGAACAAGCATATGTTATCCTCCTCAAGCTTGAAAAAAATAAAGAGGTACTGGTCAGCAATGACTGGGGAAAAAGGGAAGAGAACTTGAAGAAATTTATGGTACCAAGTCGCTCTTGAACATGACACTTCCACTCCATCACAATTATCGAGTTGGGTTGGGTTATCCCATTTACCGGTCATCTCACCATAGGTCTTTCACGCCATCCATATTTTGGGTTAATGCTACCAATCCATCTCAGTGTCACCGACATTTTCAAGAGAAGTCATTTAGTTGAGAAACCACAAACCCAGTTAATGCCTCATCCACTGCTATACCTTCAACCTTCATTTTTCATGATTTCCATTCCTGAACCTTCTGTCGTCAAATCGTTTTCACCTCCAGAAATCATTTGTTTCATTTCATGTCGTAGATGTTGGATACATTAAGGCCCTCCTATGATGGGTCACTTCTTGTTGACATCAACAAATTATCCAAGAAGTTGACTTAGAAACAACCCTTTCAGTACTTTGAAGCTTGCATGCCTTAATGGCAAGTTTCTCACTTCTGATGATAGGTTGACATCAATGGCCTTTAACTGAAGATTTTGCATGGTGTTTGAAATCAGATCATATATTCACACCACACAAATTGTACTGTAGTACCTTGAGGGTCATTATCATTATCGGTGATTCCTCTCGCGTCTGTTAACAACTCACATTATTGGCTGGTAATCAGGTGATGTTATTCCATGTTCGACTTCAGAACATCTTTTCACATGGATTGACTTGTACATCAGGTGAAGGTTGAATGATTTTTGAAGCCCCTAGATCTATTTTCATCCATCTGGGTTGCGATACATTCAGGGATATAAAGATATCAAATGTACACAGAAGCTGCACAGATGGTCATCCAGACCAAGAATGATGACTCTACAACTGAAGAATCACCAGTGTTCATATGCAAATGAATATTTGTTCTATATACATGAAATGAATTTATAAAGCTGAGCATGGGAATGCCCGCCTCAACTATATCACAAAATTATCTTATGATGATGTATTGTATTGTATCTTATATAGGTCACCTTCTAGTTCAAAACCTCAGATCCTCATGATAAAGCATTTCACCCAACATCAAGATTTATGACCTCATGCTTTAGGGGGTAACTATTATAGACATGTATTTGGGCACTTCAACCCCAATATTATATGTCGATAACTAGGGCTCCTCAACCCCTAAAATTGATGTTTCATACCTTCAAAGATCCTGGTCATATGATTACATCATTCCCCAAAAGTTTCACCTGAAAAACCATCCAGAATTGGCCTAAACTGGACCATACTAACTGCTCCACTGTCAGGGTGCGATGCATACTAACTGCTACACTAGCCAAGTGCGATGCACATTGATTAGGCCTTCTATAGGGTGCGATGGGCAAGGATGGGCAAATGCCCGAGACAGTTTGCTAAGTGGATACTCATGGAACCTTCTAGAAACTTCTCTTATGAAACTTGCCTCTCTGAATTCGCCCAGGGATGAGTAAGAGATCCAAGAAATCTCCAGGTGGAACCAATTGTAAGAAGTGGAATGACACTAATCAAAACCCTAGATATGACTCACAACCTTGCACACATCTATAAATGGACCCCTCATCTAAGAGATCCAGGGGCTGGAATGTTGTGAATTGCAAGAAAGTGCTGATATTTTTGTATTTGAGAGAAGAGCATTGTATTGTTGGTGTGATCTTTCTATTTCATGAGATGAAGAGGGATTGATGCTGGGAGGATGATGCTGGATCAGACAACTGGGTTGTAATTCTCCCTTCTATTTAATAAATTTCTTCAAGTTTTCTTCCATATAATTATGCACTTGTGAATGTTATTATTTGTGAATGCCATTGTATGTTCATTATATATCTGATTCTGTAATGCTTATGATACAATAGATCAAGATGCTTTGATAGTTCTTTGCTACTGTGTTTCTACTGGTACTCTTCAAGTGGGATAAGTACAGAGAGGAGTTGCAAGATCTCTCAAGGGGGAGAAAGATCAAGCAAAGGATTAAGCAGAAGTTCCAAGTTGGTCCTCTTGTCTTTCTCTTATCTATTGTGCATACAAGAAATTGTTGAATTACTTTGAACTGTTGTTTCTAGGGTAGCTACCAAACCTAGAGGGCTAGTCAATCGAAAAGACACTAGTTTTCCCAGAAACAATGTAGGGGGTAAGGAAATTGCAAGGAAGAAACTACAAGTGGGACTGTGGTGGCCTACAGTACATAAGGATTCAAAGGCATTCACCAATGAATATGATGTCTAGCAAAGAGATGGAATTCCTTCCCGACATGATGAGATACCACTACACCTAGTCCATACTGCAAAAATATTTGATAAGTGGGCAGTAGATTTCATTGGTCTAATATCCCCACCAACACATCACTCCAAAGCCTGATACATAATTACTGCCACAGAGTACCTGTCAAGATGGGCAGAAGTCATGCCAGTAAAAGACTACACAGCAGAAACCACAACACGATTCATTTTTGAAAATATCATCTCAAGGTTCGAATGCCTAAGGAGTCTCACAGGCAACTAGGGTACACACTTCCTGAACGAGACAATTCAAGTCCTGTTAACAACTTTTATGGTACAACATCACAAGAGCAGCCCTTACCATCCACAAGAAAATGGTGCAGTAGAAGCATTGAACAAGATACTGGAAAAAGGGCTAACCAAAATTGTATCAGCCAACAGAGATGATTGGGACGAAAGAATTCCAGTGACACTGGGCATATATAACAAAAATTAAACGACTCCAAAAACAAACTCCATTTGAACTGGTATATGGCAAAGAGGTGGTGGTGCCAGTAGAGTTCGTATTACCCAACATGTTCATTTTAGAGGCAATAGGAATGACCGACAGCAGTGCCTTGCAAGACAGACTAAGCCAGCTATTAGAGCTCGATGAAACATGGTTCCTGGTGAAGTTCCATCAATCTATCCATCAACGAAGCCAGAAGGCTTGGCATGATAGGCACATCAAGAAGAAATCGTTCGAGGTTGGCGAATTCAAGTCCTGTTAACAACTTTTATGGTGCAACATCACAAGAGCAGCCCTTACCATCCACAAGAAAATGGTGCAGTAGAAGCATTGAACAAGATACTGGAAAAAGGGCTAACCAAAATTGTATCAGCCAACAGAGATGATTGGGACGAAAGAATTCCAGTGACACTGGGCATATATAACAAAAATTAAACGACTCCAAAAACAAACTCCATTTGAACTGGTATATAGCAAAGAGGTGGTGGTGCCAGTAGAGTTCGTATTACCCAACATGTTCATTTTAGAGGCAATAGGAATGACCGACAGCAGTGCCTTGCAAGACAGACTAAGCCAGCTATTAGAGCTCGATGAAACATGGTTCCTGGTGAAGTTCCATCAATCTATCCATCAACGAAGCCAGAAGGCTTGGCATGATAGGCACATCAAGAAGAAATCGTTCGAGGTTGGCGACCAAGTGCTCCTCTGTGACAACAAGTTCCTCAAGTTCCGACGAAAACTACAGATGCACTTGTTAGGCCCGTTCATAATTTCACATATAAAAGAATCAGGTATGGTAAGACTCACGCAACTAGATGGAGTCCTATTGCCAGGATGGGTGAATGGTGCATGCCTGAAACCCTTTCGTAAATAAAATAGAATAAAAAAATTGTCATCAGTAGAGAGACACCGCAACCCATTATGGTCGAGGGGGTAGTGTGATTAGAGTCAGCAGGTCTAGTTGGCAGGAAGAGTAGCCATGCGTGTCAAACACCATCAGTAGAATCCATGTAGGTTCAAACATTTTCCAAAATTGAGGGCTGCATAGGCACTCGTCCCATCCACCATAAGAGTAGTTATTTCCTGATTAAGTAATCAATAAGGAAACTATTAAGGTAGGGTTGCAAAATATTTCTCGTTAAGCATAGAATTAGTTAATAAATAAACCCATCATGGCAGAATAAAGACACCATGCAGCCCAATCTGTACTTTCCAAGCCCACGTCATAGTTGGCACATACCAGTCAATCGACGGCAGCAAAAAGATAGCTAGAGTACATGGAAAGGCCTTTGGAGTAATTAGTTGATTAAAGCCTCATCAGTCAAGAGATGTTGTGTCAGAACCAGCTACATAACTCTCAGGAGAATGCAGGGAATTGTAGAATTTCAAACACCAGAAGGATTCCAAGAGCACTCGAAAGAACATGAGCAGGACAGGAGAAACATAAGACCACTAGTGAAAATTGTTTATAGAAGAAGGGGAACAATGGCCAAGAGAATCACATCAGTCCCACAAATCGTTCTAGATGCAAGAATCGAAGTTATGGACGACCTGTGCGGGAAATACGATTGGTTGAACCTCATCAACAATGACTTCACAGACGGGTTCAAATTCCCAACAATGAAGAGGTAGGTATATGTAGAATAATTTCAATGGGAGGATGGCACCAGGGCCACCAGAATCAATGGAGACTTCAAAGGGCTATAGAAGTCCACGCTGTTCAGCTTGCGAAATCTACCTATGTTTGACACCCAGCTGGCTACCATTCAATGTACCAAGCTATTAGCAAGTAGGATGCATGGAGGTTCCCTATGGATGGAAAAAGGATACTCGATCTATGCCAAAGATATCTATCAATTGACCGGGTTGGCAAACATGGGGAATGTAGTCAACACAACATTCCAGGCTGGGGCCAAGCGAGGTAAGAAACTGACAGAGCAAAACATCTACACCTACTATGGGACGAAGCAAGGGGGAAAGGGCGCGAAGCTACACAGAATCAACAAGGATAACATTCGGTTTGCCTGCTACCTTATTGTAGGAAAGATGATGAGACACTTCATGAGAAACAAGTGCACCCTGGACACAGTCAAAATAGCAGAACACTACTGCTAGGATGAGATACTCAATTGGGTAGCCTTTGTACTCAATGAACTCTTTGAGGCATGTGAAGATGTATGTCGGTGGAGCACTAGATTTGTTTTCATATATTTGGTAATGACACTGGCAATGTGGAAGTGAAGGCCACCGCTAGAGAGGAAGATGGCAACTATTACCGAAGATCAGCCAATTACACTCAGATATGACCCATGGAGGGCATCAGGGGATCCAAACATAAAAGAGATCAATGAAATGACCTTCACAAGCTAGTACGCATAGATGGTGGATGCCATTCAGTCTGCAGAAAGAACACCTAGGACTCCCTTGGATGAGTTCTCAGGCGACCTCTCGTTCGAGGCTTCACACACACATACTTATCTTAGACCACGATGTTTCAGCCCCACCACATTTAATTTAAGGCCATAAATATTTAGCCTAATAGAGGAGGCCTTGTGTAGAGAAGTAGAGTCCTGAATGAGAGTGGCCTGCGAAATAACAGAAGGGAAGCCCAGGTACCTATTTGGAGCTCTAGTGCCACAAAACCAAGAGGGAGAGGGGTTAGAAATTAGTAGCAGAAGGGAAGCAATAGAAGTACTCCAACCAATGCTACTCTAAATGGAGGAAAAAATGTTCGAGGTAAGGAGGACAATCGCAAGATTCGAGCCAGGTGAGGGTGACTATCCCAAACATTTTCAAGGTTCAACTATGTTGTTCCCCATTATAATGCCACCCCTCTCAATGGCACCTCCAACAGGTGTAGCCCAGGCTCCCTCCATGACACCAGTACCCAAGCCACAAAAGAAGCGATTTATCTGCACCCCCCCAAGTCAAAAAGTTGGCTACCAAAAAGCTAAAAGTTACCACCCCAGCCCCAGTCGTCAATCTCACTATTGAGGTCGAGCACCAAATTCCCACAATTTCCATAGTCAAGGAAATGTCCAGCATCGCAACCACTACAGTACATCAGTCATGCGAGTCATCCTTGTGAACATCTTCCGACTCCACAATGGTGTCTGAGCTCTTCCCCTTCTGCCACAGGAGAATATCTGCAGAAGCAAAAGTTGAGTCAACTGGATGGAAAGAAGGTGCCACCTTGACCTTAGGAATGCCACCTACTGAGAGTACAATAGTGATGCTAGGACTAGACCCGCTAACTGGAAGATGCCTAGATACCAGTTGGCAAGGAGAAAGGATGGGCTTGTACCTACCCACGCTCCTTATAAAGATCATAGTCCCCCTGAACCCTAGTATCACCCCAGCCACACCACAGTTCACCCCGCCATCACAACAACCATCCTAGCAAGAGCATTCACCTGCCTCACATTCTAATAAATCCATTGCAAGCAACCTACCCTGCAGCAACAATTTCTAGAACCAAACACAATGAGGGATGATACATTCTATTACTGGTCATCATCCTAGTTATTTTCTTTCATTCAGCAAGCCGCCCACAAGGTTAAGGGCCTATATTAGAAACCGGATCAGGAGCATGAGCAACAGACAATGCAATCGCTCATAGTACCAGAAGAACGAGATTGCCTGCAAGAGGAAAATACAGGGTTGCAAGCACAAGTGGATCACCTTAATTAGAGATTCCAAGCCATGTGGGCAACCGTCATCGAAGCCAACACAAAAGCAACAGTGAACATGTTTGCCTACTCCTTGATCAACTGCTACGATCATATACAAATGACGTGCATATGCCTAGTAACCACAAATGCAGAAATGAAGAGGAAGCTAGCGATCGTAAGGTATGCACTACCAGACCCTGTGGAAATATATCCATGCTCAGTTGAAATAAAGATGCGAGAGCTCGAGGCAAAGAAACAAGCACTAGTTGATGCCCTCACCAATGGATACGCCTTAATGGCCAAGGTACACAACTGGTCAGGCATTCTAGCTCTAAAGAATCACCAAGTCTACCTGCTGAAAGCAGATTCAATCTCTATTTTCCAGCACAAGGGCATGCACAGATCCTGCTTAGCTCCAGCAACTAAATGAACAAATTGACATTTTCCAGGCCCGCATTGATGTAATTGATGAGGAGTCAGCTAGGACGAAAAAAGTAAACTAAGACTTGCGGCCTCGGTTCGAATGTAGGTCCTGATGTTAAAAGAGGCATGCGATTCAAGTAGCGAACAATTAGACGGCCTGTAGATCCAATAGCCAACAACCTTAACATCACAATCAGTCGAGGCATTCACACAAAGTACAGACGTGATCCTCGCAAATTGGGACTTGGAAATCTAGTGATACAGTGAGTTCAAGAAGCAAACGACAATAACAGTCCCTGAGTTGGAGCCTTTGTTTGGAATATAGGACCCACAAGGTCAAGAAAGGGCCACAGAAACAAATGCCACACCATAGGCTAGGATTGAAATGGAAGAGATGCTTATTCCACAAGAAGGTATCGCAAGAACATAGGTGCTGACACAACAGGTAGGAAATAGCCTCGGTAGAAACACAACTGCCACCTGTGGAACCCATGGAAACAACAACAGAGTCACCAGAGGTCGAAATGACTTTGACTTGGGGACGAGTCAAGAAATTGTGGTCAGGGCTTGTTGGAGCCTTCGTTAATTTTGAAGAATTTTGACCAGTTTTGACCAAGCGTAGGGCAGGAAAGGACAAATGGCAGCAACGGTTGGGTGGTGGAACGCGCAATTGTGGGAAGGTGATGGAAAGGTGGTGGTGGAAGGCAAAGGTAGCCGAGGAGACGGGAAACCGCGCAGGTAGCTAAGGAAGCAAGAAAACGAGCGAGAAATGGAAGTCTAGGCAACCAAGAAGGATATAAGAAGAGGAAGAATAGAAAGGAAGAGGTTGGTTGTTATTGGTGTTGCTAATATTGTTGTTGGGTTTCATTGATCGTCGAGGTTGATGTTGAGGACAAACCTGCCAGAAACTAAAGGATTGGACTCCCGAGGAGGTATGCAAACATAAGAGCGAAAGTAGGAACATATGGAAACTAAGGAATTAGGTTGCGAGCAGGTCTGACCCGAGCTACTGAGGTGGGTATTTTATGTATTGTTGATGGCAAGAGGTCAAGTTATAATGTATTCTATTTTGTCACTTTAATGTAATCCAAGATTATGATTTTTAAGACTTTTAGTGTATTTCACATCATGTACTGTGGCTTATCAAAATTTTAAATAGTCTCCTTGTTGCATGAAGCTGGTGCTTGCTAGATCGATACTAGTATGATGTTAGTTATGTGGTATGTATGATGAGTCCTTGTGTATGAGTTTAGGATATCATTATCTTTGTTTCATGTATTATGAATGCATATGTGTATGACTGCCTGTGTCTAACTTAAATCCCCTCAATTCCTTGCTGAGCCCTTCTCCCCTTTTGGTCGTGGCATGCTTCAGGTGAGACTCTTTTCCCTTCAGGGTGAGGTGAAAATGCCAACACTATCCTAGACTACAATAGACCATTGTTGGCCTTCCATGCCTAAACCTGGGGTATTTTCCCTGATGACTCATTCAAGCCAACATAGACCTCAAAATTACCTAATGAACTCATTCATTCACACCATACGGATTGTACTATAGTACCTTGAGAGCCATTAACATCATCGATGGTTTCTCTCACATTTGTTAACAACTTACATCATTCGATGGTAATCATATGGTGTTTACCATGTTCAAAAACTCCTTTATTTGCATGGTCATACTTGTACATTGGGTGATGAAATGAATGATACAGAAGACCTGGAATCTGGATCTAGTTCCATCCATCCGGGTTGTTATTTCAAGAATAATTCAAGATTACAAAGCATGATGGCTATGATCATATAAACAATAATCCAACCATGGATCCACCTTTAATAATTAATGGAATCAACTTCTTGATCATTGTACATGTAATTTTAGCTTATTTTCTAAGCATGGATATGCCTCCCTCAGCAGTAGATTCATCATGTAAATGTATTGTAACAAATGATGATCTCGACTAGTTTTTCATGACCTGGAGTTGTCACAAGGTAAAGCACTTCAGTCATCAGCCACTGTGTCTAAATTTTCCCTTTAGGGGGTAATCTATTATATTCCATTTTTTCACATATAGTCAATAGGCCTACCAATTGGATCGATCAACATCATGAACAACTTGTCATCATCCTTACACGAATCCCTAAGCATGCTCTTCCAAATCCCTGAGTTTTTCGGTCTGACTACTTCATTTCAATGTTTTTAAAGCCCAACGCATCCTGACCCCTTAGGGACCAACGTTCAACAGAAGGTTTCTTCGTTTTTCACCAGCGTTGATCAACAAGAGGTTGTCCCTTGCTCGGAGAGTTTTGATTCTAGAAATTCAGGAAAAATAAAAATAATCTTGAATCTTCCTCTTCCATAAGCTTCGAGGAGTTGTTACAACAATTTAACTTAGATAAGAAATATGAATCCTATATGGTCCTACCTTGGATATTTCACCTCTTATCCCTTGATTACATCCTCCCATAAAGAATGGATCTCAAGCTTATATTGGTAAATGGATAATAATTCCTAAAATACCACACTCTCCTATAAATCTACAACCACCTACAACATTGGGGTTGGATTTGGGAGACTAATCATGCCCTCATGTTGCTGCTTTGAACCTAAGAGAGTTATCATTTCCATGAATTATGGTGACATTGATGTGTGCTTTGTGACAAGGAAGGACAAGTAAACTTGGGGAGATCTCTAGAAGATCAACTTCTATTCTTGGCTATAAACTCTCTCCTTTTCATATTAATACAAAGAGTATACAGTTTTCCTATATGTGTTATGTTATGTTTACATTCAATGCTACGTTGATCCATTGAATAGAGTGATTGGATAATGTTAAGTAGTTTTCATATATCTTTGACTTGTGTTGATTGTATGCATAGGTTCTAATTATAGCAATTGGAACTGTGATTGGATCTTCAAACACAATAAGAGAGAAGATCTTACGACAGATTCTAAGTATGCATCTTTCCATTCTCCAATTTCTCTAAGGGGAATTTTATATTCTTTGCTTTATATTATTCTAGACCAGACCACTAGGTCTAGTGAATATACTTTTGTCTGCAGTCATAAATTCTGAGTAACAATAGGATTTAATCCATCTAACCAAATCATTACTGAATCTAAATTTATCCATAATAGAAAAAAGGAGCGTCTTACTAGGTCAAAGGAATAAGCCATGTCTAACTTGATGACAATGTCTGGATCTCCACATTATTTGCTTGGATGAATAACTTCTTCAACTAATATGACATTATCCAAAATTTGATGGTGCTACATGGAACCTCCATGGTTTTTTGAAATGATTGTTGGTAACATTTTCTAAACTTGTTTGTTATGACCTTGGAAAATATTTTGTACGATGAATTGCACAAAGAGATGGGTCTAAAGTGAGAAAAATCAATATGTTTTGATTTTTTGAGAATCAAGGCAAGGAAATATGAATTAGTACTCCCTCCTAACCTGTTAGGCCCCTATACCAATAGGTTTCATATGTCATGATTGACTTGATGAGCTATGTAATATGTTCATACCTTTTCTTGTTGCAAAGGTTGTCCATATGTTCAAAAAATAAAAAAATTTAAAAAATGTAAAGATGGTATACCCTAAAAGAAAAATCAGAGGGTAAAAAGAATAAAAATGGTCAAAAAATGAAAGAAAATGAACCCCAAACAAAAAGACCAGGAAAGTGTGCAAGTCTAAATTCCACTACTTTTTCATTTTGTGTAATAAACAAATTGTGTGCAGCTTGTCACTTATGCCACAATTCATGAATAGTCAAACTGTTTAAACTTGGCTCATTCACTTTTTAATTTCATGTTATAGAAATAGAGAATAAATATCTGACCAAATAGTGTAATCTTGGTAGATAAGTAGATAGGTAGAGTAAATAAAGGAGCTCAACAGTTTAATCTGAGCCCTTGGATGTAATAAGTGTAGAATTAGATAGATATCATCATGTAAAAGAAAAGGAAGATTTGATAAGGTTTTGCCAGTCTAAGTTCACCCAAATAAATAAGAAAAAATGCTAGGTTAAAGTAGGTAGGGTAGGTAGTTGGTGTTGTAGAATCATATGTGATGAATAATGTCTCTAAATGTGTTAATCTTTCATCTTTCATCTCAAATCCAAGGCATACACTACATTGAAGACATCACAATCAAAGAAAAGTCACAATGATTAACTCCCCTTCTCATTTTCCCTAATTATTCACTAATTTCCCCTAAGGACTAAGGTATTTTCTAAATTGGAGGGGCTCAGAGCATTTCTCTGACTTCTGGAGAGACCGGACCCTCGACCCAATAATTTAAAAAGCCTAAGTACTTAGAATCATCCATAAATCATTCATTTAATTTCATAAGTATTATCCTAAGTAAAATCCCATTTTTCTTAGGAAAAATTCACAATATTACATAAAAACCCCTTTTTTCCACTTCAAGCCTACATTTAAATACCCATTCTGACGTTTTTACTTAGCTCTTTTACATTTCATTTCATATTAACTATTAACCTATGTATTATATAAATCCCGCACAATTTCACCCTTTCCCGTAATATTTAAATATATATATAAATCCCAAAGTTTTATATATTCCGCACCTTTTTGGTTAATTATAACCATAAATCCGTTTTAATAGGATTAACTAGTTAACCCGTAAATAGTTAACAGCCTAATCCCCTCGCTATGTTATTTGGGATTAATTAACCCTCACGGTTAATTAAGAACCCCTCCCAACCAATAATATCACCCCGATACAATTAAACAAGTCTTAATTGGGTCGGGCCCGCCTCTATTAAACCTCATCCGATCCCGCCTCCCATTATTCGTCTGATCGTGCTTCCCCCATCTAACAGTCATTATCCATATCACTCGACCCTTGGTGATCGCGAGTTAATGCACGATCACCAAGCCGTTTTCGCACAGTGCCCCTGCCACATGTCGCAAATCCTATGGGATCGTTGGCTTCCGGTCGGATACCACCCAACCCTAAAAGCGGCGTGAAACCATACCACTTACCGCCCTCCGCATATGACAAAACATTATTTCCCACACACGTCATCTGGTGGAATAACAAAAAACCCCCGCCAACCTTGACTTTGTTAATAAAACAAACAAAATGTCATTTTCATTGTTCTATACTGCAACCTGTGCTCCCATGCACATAACGTCCAAGTCAACTATCCAAGATTTCCAACCGCCACCTTGTTGAGAAACTTGCAGCCAACGCAGCCTGGAACCTGTTATCCATTACCAGTACCTGTCATTGCACTGTTCACTACCCAAATACAAGTATTTATCCAATTTCCACCAAAACCCTGCAAGTTTTGGTTTTACATTATAAAATCCACAGAGAAAGGCCAAATTTAGTACAAAGTCAGTCTGTATTTTACCATATAAGTTCCCAGACCTACTGTTTTGGCCAGTTTTCACAGAAAACCAAAATTCCTTTCTGAATCCACAAGAACTAGAAATGGAAACCCCTGCTGTTTTGAATGTCACACCAATCAATGCCCCTCATAAGGACCAAGACTATCTGCCTCTTGCAAATAAAGACTTCCAAATAAAGGACTTATCTAATGACCAAAACCACCTTAAGGTCTTTTTCCATGCCAGAGACAACTACCTGAATGGCTCAGACATCCTGGGACTGTGGGAATCCAACCTTCCCAGGTATTTTCTCCCCTCGGTCCATGTTTTCCCTGATATAATTCATCAATGCTGTGCCAATTATGACCCTAACTAAAGAGTTGTTATGTCCCCAAGTCAAACAGTCCTATTTCCCATAACAGCTACATCCATTAATGAAATGTTGCAGTTTTCCCCTGTTCAAGCTCTCACTCGCCTTTCTATGGTATATTTACTTGAGAAAGCCACTGAATTACCACAATCAGAACTCATTCACATCTGTCAGACTTTCATGTTAGAAAAACATCAGCCCAAAGGCCCACCCGCTTATGGGCAGACCTTCTTCATGGACATGGAAATACTTATAGTGGATATGATATCTTTAGCAATGGGATTTAACACTAGTGAATATGTTGATGAGGTGTGTTATTGTCAATCTTTACTCCTGGACAGCCCCCTGCTATTAAATATGACTATGCCTCCTATATTGCCAATAAAATTCATGAACAATTCTTGAGATTGAACAATGAAGGAGTCTTCAAATACACCACATTCATCTATCATCTTATGTTGTATTATCAGTAAGAGAACTCCCCTTTCCCTGTCAAGAATCTTGACACCAAAGGAAATCCCACATCTGTCATATTTTGGAGTGTCATCTTCCCTTATTCCCTTGAGTCTCCTTACTCATACATTGAGTTCATTGATCAATTTGTTCATCCAGCAACCACTTTATTGACATGAGTTTCCCCTCCTAGGGTTAGTGGTGATATGAAGAAGATCCTTCGGCTCTCCAGGTAGTACAAAATAGGTGATTGGTACCTATATAAAACCATACAGAAATCAGGGTATATGGGTGTGAGCTCTGTCCTTTCAAGTTGCCAAAGTATGTTCCAATGAGACTGTTTGCATTGGAATACTTCAAGAAAATAATAAATTCAGACCTGGTTCATTTTTATAATGCCAAGAAGAAAGCTCAGCTTAGAATCAAGAATTAGTTAGGCCCTTTTGTCTATAACACTAGGGAGGGATGGAGAGAAGCAGAAATAATTTTAAAAGATCATCTTAAGTTACAAAAAAGTTTTGGATGGATACCATATGACCCTAATAGCTTTATATGTGATAGTATAATGAAGAACAGATTGTCACCATACATTCACCATAGGATTCCAGAGATTGAACAAGTTGAAAATATGGATGAATGGAGGGAAGGGACCCTAGTACAAAATGATAGTGAACAGGTCAATATTGAGAATGTTATGAGAGATCTCGAGAAAAAACTTGACCTAGATTCTTTTGGGCAGGTACAAAGATCAGGAATTGGTGCATCCACTACTGGAACCTCTCAGCAACCTTCACAAGAAACCAACACACTAGCCACAGGGTCATCCAAAGGCAAAGAATTAGAAACCAACATTCAAGTCACAAAACAATATACAATGTCTAAGCAACCTAAAACTTGCAAAGAACAGGCCCAAATGCCAACTCCTCCAACTCAAAGCAATGTGGGAGAACCTCCAATCTTGCAGACTCCTCTGAATGAGGAAAGGATTAAAAAGAGAGATAGGGAAGTACCTACCCCTGCCAGTGGGCCCTTAGAGCAGCCTGGTACAAAAAGGCAAAGGTTAAATCCCCTTTCAAAGGAGGAATTTTTTGAAGTGACTATTGATAGTCAGAGGAAAGAAGGAGTAGATAGCCAACAAACTTTTCCAGTAGGAGGAACATCCACTAGCTCCCAGAGACAGGAGCTAGAAAGACAGCAAAGTGCAGAGGTATCATCTTTCAAGCCACCAGGAAAGGACACTCCAGATATCAAGAAGACATTTATAAAAATAAAAGCCAGAAATGATCCATTAAGGCTTCAGGTGTACAATCAATATTTGAAAATGGCTCCCACAAATCAAAACAGACTGATGTCAGCCTATGACATCAAAGAAGGTAAAATCATAATGATTTATTTCAAGCCTAAAATGCAACAACCTCAATTAGCAACAGACTATCTCAGAACCAATTTTGAGGTCATGGCAAAGGATATTCATCCTTTGGATCAAATTGAATTGCATAAACAAACTGGAGAAATGATTTATTCAACCTTGACTAGTAAGGAAATGATGGCCCAAAGGTCGCAAAATTCTTTGGATAACACAACTGCCCAACTACACTCGGAGAAAGCCTCCTCCCAGGCTAAAGATAATAGAATAAAGTCTTTAGAAGAAATAATCATTGGATTGGGACATGATCCCAAAGATGTGAAGGCTACAGAAGCCTTAATCAAAAAGAAAGATGAAGATATTGCTACCTTGAGGAAGCAGCTAAAGCTGCTTGCTTTAAGGCATCCACAGACTGCTGAGATCATAAAGCAAAAATCTGAAGAAGAGCTAATGGATTTACTCTTAAAACTTAATGAATGACTGAATGAGACTGAGAAAGAACTAGAAAAGGCATTGAAAGACAAATAGGGAGAGTCAACCTCTCAGCCTCCCAATGTGATACTAGTAGTCTTAATAGAAGTCCCTTCTACACTTGGGACAGCACCAGCACAAAACATCCTAGCAGCCATAGCAGAGGTGATCACAGGTATAACAATAGTGGGAACAACACGGGGCAACACTGCCAATTTCATCACAGAGAAACTAATAAAGTCAATGTAGGACATGAAACTACAAGTTTCAGAGCTAAATAAGGTAAAAGAACAATATGCCAACTTAGAGAAGAGGTATGATCACTCAAAGATAAATGTTGCAGAAAAAACAAGAGAGATTAAAGGATTGGAAAACAAAGTTAAATCATTAGAAAAGGATCTTACTTTTGACAAGCCTCTGGAAGAAATTAGGAAAATTCTTTGGGCCAACATCACTCAAGCAATAAATGATGTTTGGCCATCCATCCAAATAATTTTTGAGCAGATTGTTCTAGTAAAGGCAGCCCAAGAAGAAATCCAAAGGACAAGAGCAGAATTAGGAAGAATGTCTGAGGAAGCCACCAAGCTCATAAATTTTTTGAATATCAAGAATAAGTACCAGCTTGAAGAACTTGGCATTAAATACAGAACAGAGACCATTTTAGAAATCAAAAGGGTATTAACCAAAAGAATTTTGATGCAAAATTTAGAAAGAAGATGCCATGACATGTAGGCAGAGATTAGTGCTTTTATGGAGAAATTTGCCATTTTGTAGAGCAAAGGGCTGCCTATTCATTTAGTTAGCAATGAAAAATTTGTTAGTGCCTAAATCTGCCTTAGGCTGAGAAAGGCAGGATCTAGGGTAACATCAAACCATGCTTAACCTGGTAGCTAGCCCTACCAGGTCGGGAGAGGGCTCTCTCCTTGTCAATCTCAACAAAATATGATCAATGAGGGATTGAGATGACTGATGTGAATACTAATCTTAGGCTAGATATGTGCACAGAAGAGTTTGATTGAATTTAAAATGGGTTTTCTAGCTCAAATGGAAAGGCAAATTTGGGTCTGGGGAATGAGGCTCAGTTTTGCAGAGATCTCTATAGGGCAAGGTAGGAAACTGATTTGGCACTTAAAATTGAATGAAATGGAGAGATTTTAGACAGCTGAGGAGTTGAAGAGGGAAAGAAATTCTGAAGGATCCTCTTCAAATAGCTGAAAACATAAATAACTAAGCAAATCTTAGGTAGAGCACTGCAATTTCAATGGATTCTACCTTTACCCTTGTTTGATTTAGTTAAGATGAAGCAAAGAGAGATAATGGCATACATAAAACACATGTAAACTAACAATTTACAGAAGAAAACATAATACCAAAGAAATATGCCACATGAATCCAATAAAGTGTTGCAAACCCTAGTCTATTCCTTAGCCAAACTGCTAATATGAGTATACAATGAAGCTCCAAGCTTTCTCAAAAGCCAAACCTTGCTAATGACTGAAAAATCACAAGATATAGGCAAACAACAACTCATCCTAGCCTCTAGGGGTCGAGCTCATGAGTTTAGGAGTTGTTCCAACAAATTCTAAACTAAGAACTAAAAATTAGGCAGTGGAACAGCTTGCCTCTAAAAACTAGGGCACTGATTCATTCAGTTGCAAACTACCTTTTCATAGACAAATCTAACTCTATGAGTGAAAATTTAGCATAATTACATCAAGATCCATCAAATTAAACTAAATTACATCATGATTTTGACATTTATAAGAACAAAAGTCAAACTGTTAAGAAACTAGGCGAAAAATAGAGTATTTTGGTCAAACTAGGCAAAATTTCCCCAATGCACCGCTCTGATTTCCCTATGCATAGTGCCTGTTTGCAGCTGCGTTTGGAGGCCTTCTCGGTGTCCAAATTTTCTCCAAGTGTGCTTGTTGGAAAGGTCTACCCATATACTTTCCGAAAAAGGTAGAAATTTTTAATTTTGCCTCCATTTGCCCCTCCCAAACTTAGTTCTCCCAACACTACTTCTTGTGTGTCAAAAAAGGGGTAGAAAGGTCATTTTTTTGGGTGTTTTTGACCTTTTTGGGGGCTCAAAACCTATCAAAATTTCTTGTCCATTAGTAGGCATGCATATTTTTTCATGAAAAATCCAAAAGTGCTGAGTTTTTATCAAAAGGAGCCCTCCATTAAAAGCGAGCGCCTGGTGGCGTGGCTCATTGGGCAGAAAAACCTGTGTTTTGGCCCATAAATTCCAAAAATGCAAAAAGTGTCCCATTTTTTTTGAAATTTGGGCTGAGTGTTCTCCATCAAGTGCTGTTTTGGGCCAAAGAAGCCTCAGCCAATATCTGAAGTCTATCTTGCTCCTTTCGCTTCTTCGATGCTTTCTTCAACTTGGTCTTCAAGTTCTTCATTCCTGCATTGCAACTTTTGTTTCTCGCCAAGTAATGGTAGGCCATGTGTCTCAACATTGTTTTCTCCCTATTGGCCTTCTCTATCAACTTTTCCAAGTGGATATTGTCTCTCTCAAGCCAAGACTCACGATCAGCATTGATTTCTAGCTCAAGTGGTGTGAGCTTCACTTTCCTCCTTTTAGCAGCTTGCCGGTTTTCTCCTATATTTTGAAGCTCCAAAATGGTTTTCTGATCCTCTAGCAGCTTGTTTCTTTGCTCCAAGTATTTGATTATCCACTTAGCTCTCTCTAGGTTGAGGGAAAAAGCATTAATGTCTACCTATTGCTCCTAAATGATCTCCCTGATCTTTGAGCTTTGTGGGCGCAAATCAGTGTCATCATCCTGAACGAGAATAAAATCTTTCTCCTACTCTCCTGAAGACCCCTCATCATGTAATGGCTGCTTGCCCTTGTCGTGAACCTGCTTTGCTGATGGAGGAAGCGAGACCCCTTCCACCCCGAGTGGAGATAATACTCTCTTTGCTGCTGCAAACAACTGTCTAGTGACCTTTTTATAGGTGAAAAACATCAACACACTAGCGGTCTGTGTTTCATCAATCTCCTGCTGGTGTGAAGGTCCACCTGTCTCATGAAAAACTACTGGAGGTACTTGAGGAGTTGTGAAGACCTCATGAGAAATGAAATCCTCCCATGAGATGTTCTGCAAACCAAGCTGATGCATGACCACAATTTTAATTAGTGCAAAATGATATATGTTGTTATACCGCTGTTGAGGAGTCTTCCTTTGCACTAAGGTGGTCATCTTCTCAATGTTCCAGAAAATAAAGTAGGGAAGATTCAGTATTCTCACTCTAGTAAAGTGCATCAACAATCCGATGTGATAAGCATATAGGCGAGAAAACCGGCCCTCATAGCTGAAATACTTAATTATGAGTTTCATCAAGGGAGCATATGCGTATTTTAGATACTGGAAGGGAAAGACTCTACTAAGATGTCTCTGGTAACCAGCCTTGATGTAAGGCTCATACTGTTCCCTGTCAATCTATTGCCTTTTATTCCACTGCTCACCGACATTTGGAATGCCGGTTGCTAGAGAAATAGACTCCAGTGTCAGGGTGAATGTCACACCTACTAGAGTTACTTGAGCATTATGTAAATGGAGCATAAACAACCTGGCCAACTCATGATGGTATTGGACCCTCTCTCCCATCTCACAGAATTGATAACAGGATTGATGTTGAAAGCATGTGACAGCAAAAGGGCAAGCCTGCAGCTCGACAAGTGAAGTAGGCTCCTCTCGTATATGTTAACCACCCTTGTGAGGTCTCCTTGGTGCATGCATTTCTGTAGGAGAGTCACTGTGTGTCTCTTCATCTCGGTCATAGGAGGGATCAGACTCCATGTTTGCTATGGTGTGAGTTTTCTTGATGAGTATGAAGAGATTTATGGTGTTTTTAGTTTTCTGCTACCAAGGATGAGAGTGTATGAGGGATTGTGGAGGGAGAGGGTATGAGGGGTTTTGGGAATGTTATTGACAAGTTTTCTAGGAAATAGGGGTTTAAGGAATAGTATGTAAGCTTAGGGACAACAATTAGGGTTTAGGAATTTGTAACTAGGGTTTAGGATAGTGGGAGTTAGGGATATGGGAATTAGGGAATTTTAGGAATATGGGAATTAGGGAATGAGTGGATGAAACTGAAAAATGAATGGAGGAGTCAAAGAGTGAGGGGTGATGGAGTGGACTTGGTAGCAAAAACACAAATACAAACCCTAGGCAATTGTTTTTGAGCAAAAATTGCAAAGAGGTAGGGTTTGAGTTTTATCACACTAAACCACCATAAATTTTAAGAAAAACTCTTTCACTAGCAAGGGAAGAAATCTAGACTTACTTGCACACCATAGGATTGAGAAAATTTGGAAATTTGAGGGAGTTTATGGTGAAATCAGGCTTGTAGCTCTATTCACCGTGCCACAAACCCAACTTTCCATGCCTTCTATATGCATCATGCCAGTGTATTTTTTACATTGTGGAGGGAAGCGCAATGCGCCGCGCCCTTGAACTTGCATAGTTTTGCTTCCAACTTGCTCCCTTTCTCCAGCACGACCTTCTCTTGCTTAATATTCTCCTTTGAATGAAATGAGCTCTTTGAACATGACCAATGATTTATATACAAGAGATTTTGATCTTTCACTCATAAAACCCACTTTTATAATGTTTGAATTGTGACTTACTTTTTCAAGTCTATTTTTGGGCAGTTTACTTCATTTTTGCCTTCAATGAACTGAATGATTTGATTTTTTTTTGTTTTGTTTTCCTTGCAAGGGATGGAGTTGCTGAAGCTTGCTAAGGTGACCAGGGTTGCCATTGAAGTTTCTTGGATATGAAAAGATTGAAATTACATCAGATTTATACATAAAAACATAAAATACTCTGTTTTTCCTCAAAACAGGGTTTTGAGGAAAAATCAATCACTAAGTGAGTGATCATGAAAATTATTGTTCCTAGAACTTTATTCAACCTCTCATGTGCCTGCTGACCATCACTGAGAATTTTCAGACCTTATTAACAAAAACCCTAGACCTGATGAGACCTAAAACCCTAAAAATGATTTTTACTGATTTAAAGACAAAAATTGATTACAGATGGTCTAGATGAATGAAAATAGGCCAACAGATGAGGGAAAATATATAATAAGCCACTACCGTCAGATGATCCATGACCCTAATGGAATGCAGCTGATTGGGCAAGACACCTAACATGCAATGCAACAAGAGAATTTTATCACTGATGGAGAGATGAAGATACCGACAATAACATTGGCTCCAATGGGGATGGTAGCTCCTTGGAGGTGCCAAGAACTACAGATCTCTTGGAAGGAAGGTAGTGCCTTCGTCCATTGGGCTATGGAGTCAATAAATTTGACTAGTCAAAACCAAACTCTTGACTCAATTTCAGGACAAAAATCTGACTCAAAACTGACTCAATTTCAAGACTGAAATCGACTGAAAGACCTGACTCAAACAAACCAAACCAAAACTGAAATCAAACTTCAGTTTTATAGCCTTCACCTCGGGCCCCAAACTGAAAGAATGAAAACAGTACACACTGACTTTGAAACTATCTTGACACTGACTAAAACAAAAAAAAAAATGACTCAAGACTTACTTAACTGAAACAAGTACTTACAAAGCTTTAAAATGGCAGCAGACCATTGAGATTTGAAGGCTTCAAATCATGATGACAACCACCTGCCTACTGATGAAATATGTACAATCATGTGAAGTGGGCCTTCCAATGTAACCAATCCAGCAGATGGGTACATACTGAAATTTTTCTCTCACTTTCCCCGAGCAAGCAGAATGATGTACATGTAGGCAACTCACAATAAGAACTGAAACCAAGGTTTATGCTAACAAACCAGGAAACATTCATCTTCTCTAGTGCTTGCAAAAGAATTTCAAAAGGATCTTGAAAGTCCTGAAGCACTAGCTTGGCTTGAGATCCATCAACAAAAATACAAGTACTCCCTTCATTCTGATCTGAAAGAACAACTGGTTGCCGAGTGATAGGAAGGCACAGAGAGGTATAAGCTTCTGCCATCTAAGTGTTAGCTATAAATTCCTTGACCATGAGAAATTCTTGCCTATTGTCTCTCTCAAGCTCATATTCCTCAACTTCATGGTCTAGGTCATTTTTAAACGGAAAACAATCTTCAAGATTATCAAACATGATAGCCTTATCATCTTCATGAAAGAAAATATTATCTGTTTGCTGATCTATAAAGCTAATTACAAGACTATCATCATTTTCAAAAGAGGAAGAAGTTTCACCAACACTTTCTTGACCATGTGCACACTGCAAATCTGCATTAGCTTGGGCTGTAACATGACCCTTCAGGAGTTGATCTATCTCATATTTACACAAAGGAGATAATACTTTTTGATTTCTTTTACTCGAACAATGATCGTCTTCATGAAATAACATTTTAAAACATGAAAAACCTGAATGACAGTCCTTAATTCCCTGATCTTATGAAATTTGAAAACATTGTTGATCATCTTCATATGACATGGCAATCAAATTATCATTTACCACTGAGTTATCAAAAGAAGATTTTTCACTTACTTGAACAAAGATCTCATCTTGTTTTTCATAAAATGACTGGATTACCTCCTCATGAAGGCTTGGGTTAGTACCGCTTTCGTCTTCATTCCAGATGATCTCAATAGCAGAGCTCTCCTTCATGAGATTCAGAACAAGGTAGTCTTGATCATCACAATCTGAATCTAGATCTGAAATAGCTGACTTGTCTTTATCATATTCTGAAATTGAAACTTGACTTTCCTGCATACAATCTTCTTCTATGGACAGATCTGAAATAAAACCTTCTCTTTCCTCATTTTCCACTGTACTAAGATCTTGATCTTGCTGCAAAATTTCCTACACATCTTGATAAATATCCTCTTTATGCTACTGAAATGGATTATCATGCAGGGCTTCCATGATCTCATCATCCATGAAGTTATCATCTTCATAAATTCTCTTAAGATTTTCAATAAAAGTATAAGCATGTTTGCAACAGTTTTGAACTAAATTTAATTATGGATAAGATTCTTTATACCTTTCAAAGAACATGGCATGAAAATTCTTCATGAAAAAATATGCATGCCTACCAATGGCCAAGAAATTTTGACAAGATTTGAGCCCCCAAAAAGGTCAAAAACACCCAAAAAATGACCTTTCTACCCCTTTTTGACACACAGGAAGTAGTGCTAGGAGAACTCAGTTTTGGAGGGGAAAATGGAGGCCAAACTCAAAAATTCTACTTGTTCTAGAAAGTAGATAGCAGACCTTTCTGACAAGCACACTTGGAGCAAATGTGGACACCGGGAAGGTCTCCAAAAGTAGCTTCAAACAGGCGTTATGCATAGGGAAATCAGTGCAGCACATTGGGTAGAAAAACCTGTGTTTTGGCCCAAAAATTCCAAAAATGAAAAAAGTGTCCCAATTTTTTTGAAATTTAGGCTGATTGTTCTCCATCAAGTGTTGTGTTGGGCCAAGAAAGCCTTAGCCAATATATAAAGTCTATCTTGCTCCTTTTGCTTCCTTGATGCCTTCTTCAACTTGGCCTTCAAGTTCCTGATTCGTGCATTGCAACTTTTGTTTCTCACCAAGTAATGGTAGGCCATGTTGTTGTGGGGAAAAGTATCCGATGCGGATGACCCTATCCCTACTCTAAAGGTGACAGTCTTTAGCAACAACTGAAAGTAAAGCTTTGATGTTTTCCTTTATGAAAGTACAGAGAGGGGGAAGAAATGATCAACCAACCTGGTATCCTTCGCTTAGTCGATCTTGATCCTCTCTCTTTGTCTCTTGTTCCCAGCTCCTTGCTCTCTTTGCCGGTCCAGCTACACACAAGCCCTGCACAAAACGAGAGAGGAAACTACAAGATACAAGTACTCATAACTGATGCATGGATTAGAGTGAATCAAATATACATGTAAATACAATACATCAATGCAATACAAGTATATAGGAGAACATGCAAAACTTTATTGATAGAAGTAACAGGGTTCTGAGAAGGTTACAACCAATGATGGCTCCAATCCAGCAGCACCTCCCCAGCAGCAAGAACTCTCCTCTTCACCTCTAGTAAAACAATCACCCAATAGCTCTAACTGTAATCCAACAGCACCTCCTTGCTTTACACAAAATTCCAGCCTCCTTAGACCTCATAGAAGAGCTCTATATATAGGAGAGAAGAAGAGAGGATGAGTCAGCTTGAGGCTGGCATAGAGCTGACTAGTGTCCTCTCCCTCTTCAGTTAATCTTCAGTTCTTGAGTCCACTTGGAGATCCTTGCTTACACATGGTGATCAAGTACCTCTTACTCATCACAAGGCGAATCTGATGAACCAAGTGTCAGTTTGGAAGCTTCCTGGGCAGTTGACACCTTGCAGGATGACTGTGCCACTTGGCCAATCTCGCCCAGCGCAGGTAGCCTTCATTACTTTTGACTTCCAGCGCAGGTACAGAGTGGGACAGTTGCATTACAGCGCAGAAGCTCAGTTAAGCAGCTGACATGATCCAAAATAAGCCTGTTTTGAAGTGTTTTCAGGTGGAGAACTGATTGGAAGTGCTGTTGTTTGATGACCTTGTTCTTTTAGGGGTAAGAACAACATGTTTAGGGACTGAGGATCCCTGTAATTATTGACATTCCATGCTCCATGATGCGAGGCACAAAAATGTCTATAACAGTTGCCCCCTAAAGTATGAGGCCGTTTATCGGGTGAAATGCTTTATCTAGAGGATCCGAAGTTCGTTCCAGTACTGAGGAGAGTGCCCTGTAATACAATACAATACAATACATTATTTTTCATTCATCATTATTCTCATGATCTAGCTGAGGCGGGCATTCCCATGCTCAGCTTTTTATAAATACATTTTGGTACATATGACAGACGATCGTCTGAAGATAGACTGATAATTTTCTACTGAAATTATCATCCTTTGAGTAGGATGATCATCTGCTGCAATGATGTACATGGCAAATGCTTTTATATTTTCCTGAATATACATCGCAGCCCGGATGGATGAAACTAGATCCGGGGTCTTCAAACTCGTTCGATCTTCACTCTAAGTACAAGTCGATCCATGTGAGAATTGCGCTGAAGTCGAACATGGAAAGACATCGCTTGATTACCGGTCAATAATGTAAACCGTTAACAAGCGCGAGAGGAATCACCAATAATGACGATGACCCTCAAGGTACTGCAGTACAATTCACGTGGCGTGAATAAAGGACTTGGCGTCGAACGCCACGCAAAATCTTCTGGTCGAAGGTCATTGATGTATACCTGTCGCCGGAAGTGAGAAACTTGCCATTGAGGCATGCAAGCTTCAAAGTACTGATGGGGGTGTTCCTAGATCAACTTCTTGGATAATGAGCTGAAGTCGACAAGAAGCGATCTGTCAAAGGAGGGCCTTAATGAATCCCACATCAATGACACGGAACGGAGCTAATGACTTTAGTGGAGGTGAAAACAAACTGTGACACATGATTCAGGGTGGCGATCATGAATGGATGAAGGATAATGTATGGCAGTGGATGGGACACGGTTGACACTTTCAGAATGACCCCTCTTGAACATATAACGACACTGATGCGATGGATCGGTAGCATTACCCCAAACGTGGATGGTGTGGCGAGGACCATGGTGATGAGACCGGTGAATGAAACAACCCAACCCGATGTGATACGGAGGAAAAGTGTCATGTTCAAGAGTGACTCGCTACCATTAAACTTTGAATGTTCTCCCAATTTTTCCCCAGTCATTTCTGACCAGTACCTCTTTATTTTTGTCAAGCTTGAGGAGGATAACATATGCTTGTTCTATAACCTGCCCTTCGGGCAAGCCTATCGCTATGATTTAACGAGCCTAGCGATAGGGAAACTCGTTCTCGTCTAAAGACAAGTTTGTCGCTATTTAATCATTTTAACGAGTCTAACGACAAGGAAAACTCGGTCCTTTTCATTTTTAGAGAGTCTGAAAAGGTACAGAAAGTTAACTCCATGATTCCTTTTTCGTCAGCAAATCCCTTAAGTCCGAAAAAGTATAAAACAATACAGAAGGGATGGCTGTTCGGTACTTTTAACGAGCCGAACAAGACAAGCGCTCGATCCTTTTGTGCAATAATCCCTCAGGTCCAAAAAGATTAAAATTTAGAGGAGGGATAGCGTTCCGGTCCTTTAACGAGCTGGAAGGCCAAAACTCGGCAAACTTTTCATATTTTACGAGTCAGTGAAAAGAGCTGAAAGAAGACTCGTCTTTTGAGGAACGAGTGATAAACAGGGATAGCTACAGATTCCAGGTACAGGTTGGAATTTTCCAATCACGGCAGTGTCACAAGGATGGCTAGGTGAAATCACTCTTCGCAGCTGTTTCTCAAAAGAGGTAAACACACAAATGGAAGTGAATGATCGGCCAAATGAACGGTGGAGGTGATGGATGAAAACACGATCAAGGTTCTTATGGCTGATGAATTTACGATCTCAAAAGGTTATTTACCGGTTCATTTTTTCCATGAGCTTGAACTCTGAGGGAAACTTTTGCTCACACTTTTCTATTTTTTAACGAGCATAAATTCAGTCCTAAAACTACTCGGATTTGCGTTTATTTTTTAACGAGCATGAACTATATGCTAAAACTGCTCGATATACCAGTCATATGAAGAACGCCTCTCGTAAGGACCAATTTTTATAGAGCTTATGCCTTACCACAGCTGTGCTCACTTTTGGCAAATTTTACTTTTGCCCCACAGGCTTTCTTTCATGCAAGTTTGGAAACGGCTAATCTTAAAACCAGATAAATAACCGCCCCTAGCTTGCACTCCAGAAAGTTTGCATGCCCCCAGGTATAGGATAGAATTTCGAGGCTGCCCCACCTCTCCCCTACTTCTGCTTTTCTTTGGGTGTTCACATTTATTTGTCATCTTGCTAATCTAATGCTAACGATACTTGTCTTCTCGTTATTTTAAGGGGTCTTACGCAGTACTCAGGCTTCCCGTCGGCCCACTTTTAACAAACAGCTATTTATGACAATAGAAGAACACTACTCAAAGATAAAACATTGGTATTATTGAGGGAGGCTTGCCTCTTTCTTATTATTCCAAAGACGGTTCGATTTGCTGCCGCAGATCAATCTCTTTCTTCGGCGGTGCCTATCATTGGGTTGTCCTAAGATGGTTACCCTCTGTCACAACAATACGGTCTCCTTCTTAATAGACTGCCCCTGCTTATCCTTCAAAACACATGTTTCGATGGGCGAGGCTTGAATTTAAAGATGGTGACTACTTGTTGTAATAAGGGAATTCCTACTCGGGCATTGCCCACTTTTTTAGACAAAGGTGAATGATTCCCAAACACATAACTTTAACAAAAGATCATTTTTCCAGAACAACCCCACTTCCTACGGACGGGGTACGGACTAGTCATGTTCTCCTGCGGAAATTCTGTCTTATACCCGGAGTTTCTTCTGCCCGAAGCAGACCAGGGTGCATGCCCCCTGGGTCCTAGTCTTTCTTTCCGAATCACTCGCGCTCATCGGGAAGGAGGACCGGGGGCGGAGGCGAATCTTGAGTGAACAGACCATTTAGGATTGGTATTTGACTATTTGCGATGCGAGATCCCGGAAATGAAAGTTGGTCTACGAGCTTGACCACCCTTCCTTCATGTGGAAAACACATTACTCTAAAGAGTGAGGAGACTATCGCTCCCATGCAATAAATATAGTCGCGTCCAAGGAGTAGGTTATAATCCAAGGGTCCTTGAACTACCAACACGTTCATCCTGACGGTCTTCCCCTTCAATGTAACAGGTACATCGGGGAGGATCCCTAATGGTCGACTGGTTCCTTTATCAAAACCTGAGAGATTTCTCAACTCAGGTAAAAGCACCGGGGAACCCAGTGCTTTCCAAGCAACAGAGGAAAGGATACTCACAGACGCCCCTTCATCAATGATAGTACCAGCCATAATCATTCTATAGATCTGGACAATGATTCTGAATGGTACACTGGCTGGTAACCGGGGTCTGCCTAGTTGATTCCAATCAAAGGATACAACCAGGTTGCTTGGCGGTGGGACCGAATATACGGCCGGATACGACTCTGATGATGTTCCTTCCTGCGATAAAGGAATGGGCGCATTGCCCTGATGCTCATCGGAGTCGGTGCTGATGAAAAGAACCTGGATGGTGTCATCCTTGTTCTCATCAGTGAGGGTGTCGCATGAAGATGACTCTTCGGCGACGGTGCCATTTGAAGACGGGTCTTCAATGACGGAGTCATTGGACGATAGAACCTCTGAAGGAAGAACCGGGCCAACTGCCGTATCGACCTTTAGACTTTCGTCTAGTCTAGATTCAGTAGGTTCATTCTCAATGACCGACACTTCAGCTGACCACTTGAGTGGTTCAACCGGATTTTCAACTATCGAGGGATTAGGCGCGAGTTTTTGATATCCAGGTGGAAGTCGCACCGGTGACACCGGGCGATTTTCCAAAACTCTCTTGGCCTCATCTAAGAATGGACATTTGTGGATGGCATGATGACCTTCACACAATAGACAGGGTGATCTTGGTCCCCTTCTTCGTCCTTCACTCTCGCTAGTTGACGGAATGCAATCAACATGACAACCAGAGGTTGATGCTACCGGATTGTGCAACCTTGGGGACCAGTCCCTTAGTATCCGGGGAATACAAGGACAATCACGATGGAAATGGATCCCTTTGCAAATGACACATGGCGATTTAGGCCCGGTCGGTGCAGTGTGTGGGTTTTTGTCAGCTTTCTTCTGCTTGCCCCCAGTCGCCTTCGCCAGAGGCTCCTTCTGCTTCTTTTCTTTCTTCTTCTTTTCCTTCTTCTCCTTGGGAGGCTGACTTTTGCCGGCTCTACCTTGCGAAGATGAAGGATCAGAGGAAGTATCATAAGAAGTGGAAGGCTGGTGGGTAGTTCTGGATTGTTCTGACTGTTGATTCGAATGCTCAGGATTAGTGGTGATCTGGACTACATTAGTTGAAAAGAGCCATACAGGGAGGCCGATTGTCAATCCTGGAAGCGACAATGTAGCCATATGAGGCGCACCAACATCTCCCCAAGAGGAGAAGGGATTTGGACTTCCGCCAAGGTTACTTCCTTGGTTGGTGGGCTCCATACTTTTCAACTGAAAGATCAACGTGGGAATAACAGGTGATTATGTTCCGCTTTAAAATAAATTTTATTAACGACGCTTTTAGACACAAACTTGCTTTTTCATGTTTTAAGAGTCGAGAAAAAGCTAAAGATGACTCTAGTCGCCTTCGATGTATTAACGAGCCTGAAGTGACAAATGCTCGGTTGGACTTTTTCAGTTATAGAGTTTGAAAAAGGCCAAAAGAAACTGCTCTGGAGATCTACGCAGAGGGTGTGCCAAACCTTTCGCGAAACCACAGAATACGTTTTACGGTACGGGTGGTCGATCTTCGTGAATGCTGTGTTCACTGCATCGCGATCAGTAGGACGGCCGACACGGTTTCCTAAGGATAAAGGATAAAAGCCTATAGGGGTCTCCCAATATACGCGACGGTACGCGGGAGCTCAAGTCCGTGTTAGTGCCACCGACTCTCAGGAGGAATCACCCACCTTCGTAGAGATCGACAGTCACTATGTTTAACGACGCCGGAACACGTCTCTACCTAGACCTCTAGATGTTTGCGTTAAATTCCAAAGCGTTGTTATGTAAATTGAGTTTATTTTAATGTTGATCTTTCTTAACAGTTTGCCTTTCAGGTTCGCCACGAGATGTATATATACAACTTCCTATATGCAATCTAAGAATGAGAAGCAAATCTTTTCAATCTTTCAACTTTGAAAACCTTAATCTACTTGAGGGAAAAGAAGGACACAACTTTTTCCACAGATCAAAGAACACACACTAAAATGCACATCTTCCTAAATCGTCAAGCATACAGTCAAATGCAAAATGCACAATGCATGTATTTCTTTTCGTTATCCTTAATGTTGATGCTAGACAAAAAGGAAACTGTTGTATGATTTTGAATCTAATTTCAAGTAGAAATAAACAAGCTTGTCCACAATCAAAAAGACACCTTATGATAGACTTGTTTAAAAACACAGGAAATATATAGATTCAAACCATGAAATGCAAATCGAACAAACTCAAACAGCTATGAACAGTAATAAAACTAGCTCTTAAGATCACAAAGACACTTTTACAGTTCAGGATCTAAGAGGTCACAGCTATACTGGTTCGCTTTTCACAATGGGAAACTGTAACTGCAACAAGAAATACTGAAAGAACATTCACAGTTTCATCACACAACTGAGGCGGAATAATGTCAAGGAGAAGTGGCTTACAGCAAGTACAATAACCAGCAAGCAATCAGCGAAAAACAAGTGCAAACAGGGCCAAGACACAATAGGAAGACTGAGCAAGACAAGGGCTAACTGGACCAGCGCAGGTTCTAGTCTGCCAATTTGACTCTCAGCGCAGTTCCCGAAGGGAGTACCTGCGCTGTAATGCAGACTGCCTGTGGACAGCCTGCACTGACTCACGAGAGTTTCGTCTACAAAGAATTTCGGGTCATAAAAAGCTCAAAAATGCACTGTTTTTGCTGAAATAAAAAGCTATAGGTCAAGTACAGGCTAAGGGATGATCAAGAGGATGAAGATCTATCACAAAGAGTAAAGAGTCTTTTGTAGATCAGCTCTTCAAATCTTGAATCTGCTCAGCAAATGAGCAAGAGTAGCAGTCCCTCTACTTCGCTTTTGATATAGTCAAAAGCTTTTCGATTTGGTACTCTTTTCTTCAAGAAATGAATAGCAAAATACTACAAACACCAACAAGATACTAGGCTCCCCAGCGGAGTCGCCAGTTTGTTGTGGGGAAAAGTATCCGATGCGGATGACCCTATCCCTACTCTAAAGGTGACAGTCTTTAGCAACAATTGAAAGTAAAGCTTTGATGTTTTCCTTTATGAAAGTACAGAGAGGGGGAAGAAATGATCAACCAACCTGGTATCCTTCGCTTAGTCGATCTTGATCCTCTCTCTTTGTCTCTTGTTCCCAGCTCCTTGCTCTCTTTGCCGGTCCAGCTACACACAAGCCCTGCACAAAACGAGAGAGGAAACTACAAGATACAAGTACTCATAACTGATGCATGGATTAGAGTGAATCAAATATACATGTAAATACAATACATCAATGCAATACAAGTATATAGGAGAACATGCAAAACTTTATTGATAGAAGTAACAGGGTTCTGAGAAGGTTACAACCAATGATGGCTCCAATCCAGCAGCACCTCCCCAGCAGCAAGAACTCTCCTCTTCACCTCTAGTAAAACAATCACCCAATAGCTCTAACTGTAATCCAACAGCACCTCCTTGCTTTACACAAAATTCCAGCCTCCTTAGACCTCATAGAAGAGCTCTATATATAGGAGAGAAGAAGAGAGGATGAGTCAGCTTGAGGCTGGCATAGAGCTGACTAGTGTCCTCTCCCTCTTCAGTTAATCTTCAGTTCTTGAGTCCACTTGGAGATCCTTGCTTACACATGGTGATCAAGTACCTCTTACTCATCACAAGGCGAATCTGATGAACCAAGTGTCAGTTTGGAAGCTTCCTGGGCAGTTGACACCTTGCAGGATGACTGTGCCACTTGGCCAATCTCGCCCAGCGCAGGTAGCCTTCATTACTTTTGACTTCCAGCGCAGGTACAGAGTGGGACAGTTGCATTACAGCGCAGAAGCTCAGTTAAGCAGCTGACATGATCCAAAATAAGCCTGTTTTGAAGTGTTTTCAGGTGGAGAACTGATTGGAAGTGCTGTTGTTTGATGACCTTGTTCTTTTAGGGGTAAGAACAACATGTTTAGGGACTGAGGATCCCTGTAATTATTGACATTCCATGCTCCATGATGCGAGGCACAAAAATGTCTATAACACATGTGCCTCAACATTGTTTTCTCCCTATTGGCCTTCTCTAGCAACTTTTCCAAGTGGATATTGTCTCTCTCAAGCCAAGACTCACGATCAGCATTGATTTCGTGCTCAAGTGGTGTGAGCTTCACTTTCCTCCTTTTAGCAGCTTGTCGGTTTTCTCGTATGTTTTGAAGCTCCATAATGGTTTTTTGATCCTATAGCTACTTGTTTCTTTGCTCCAGGTATTTGATTATCCACTTAGCTGTCTCTAGGTTGAGGGAAAAAACATTAATGTTTGTCTGTTGCTCCTGAATGATATCCTTGAGCTTTGAGCTTTGTGGGCCCAAATCAGTGTCATCATCCTAAACGAGAATAAAATCTGTCTCCTGCTCTCCTGAAGGCCCCTCATCATGTAATGGCTACTTTCCCTTATTCTGAACCAACTCTCCTGATGGAGGAAGTGAGACCCCTTCCACCTCGGGTGGAGATATGACTCGCTTTGCTGCTGCAAACAACCGTCTAGTGCCCTTTTGATAGGTGACAAACATCGGCACACTAGCGGTCTGTGTCTCATGAATCTCCTGCTGGTGTGAAGGTCCACTTGTCTCATGAAAAACTACTGGAGGTACTTAAGGAGCTATGAAGACCTCATGAGAAATGAAATCCTCCCATGGGATGTTCTGCAAACCAGGCTGATGCATGACCACAATTTTAATTAGTGCAAAATGATATATGTTGTTATAATGCTATTGAGGAGTCTTCCTTTGCACTAAGGTGGTCATCTTCTCAATGTTTCGGTAAATAAAGTAGGGAATATTCATCATTCTCACTCTGGTAAAGTGCATCAACAATCTGATGTGATAAGCATATAGGCGAGAAAACTGGCCCTCACAGCTGAAATACTTAATTATGAGTTTCATCAAGGGAGCATATGAGTCTTTCAGATATTGGAAGGGAAAGACTCTGCTGAGATGTCTTTGATAACCAGCCTTGATGAAAGGCTCATAGTGTTCCCTGTCAATTTGTTGCCTTTTATTCCACTACTCACTGACATTTGGAATGTCGGTTTCTAGAGAAATAGACTCCGGTGTCAAGGTGAATGTCACACTTGCTAGAGTGACTTGGTCATTATGTGAATGGAGCACAAACAACCTGGCCAACTCATGATGGTATTGGACCCTCTCTACCATCTCACAAAACTGATAATAGGATTGGTGTTGAAAGCATGTGATAGTAAGAGGGCAGGCCTGCAACTCAGCAAGTGAAGTAGGCTCCTCTCATATATGTTTACCACCCTTGTGAGGTCTCCTTGGTGCATGCTTTTCTGTAGGAGAGTCACTGTGTGTCCCTTCATCTCGGTCATAGGAGGGATCAGACTCCATGTTTGCTACGGTGTCAGTTTTCTTGATGAGTATGAAGAGATTTATGGTGTTTTTAGTTTTCCACTAGCAAGGATGAGAATGTATGAGGGACTGTGGATGGAGAGGGTATGAGGGGTTTTGGGAATGTTATTGACAAGTTTTTTGGGAGATTGGGGGTTTAGGGAATAGTATGTAAGCTTAGGGACAACAATTAGGATTTAGGAATTTGTAACTAGGGTTTATGATAGTGGGAGTTAGGGATATGGGAATTAGGGATTTTTACGAATATGGGAATTAGGGAATGAGTGGATGAAAATGAAAAATGAATGGAGGAGTCAAACAGTGAGGGGTGATGGAGTGGACTTATCAGAAAAAACACAAATACAAACCCTAGGCAATTGTTTTTGAGAAAAAATTGCAAAGAGGTAGGATTTGAGTTTTATTACACTAAACCACCATAAATTTTAAGAAAAACTCTTTCACTAGCAAGGGAAGAAATCTAGACTTACTTGCACACCATAGGATTGAGCAAATTTGGAAATTTGAGGGAGTTTATGGTGAAATCGGGCTTGCAACTCTATGCACCGTGCCACAAACCCAACGCACCGCGCCTTCTATATGCATCGCGCCAGTGTATTTTTTACATTATGGAGGGCAGCCCAATGCACTGCACCTGCTCTATGTGCCGTGCCCATGACCCAATGCGCCACGCCCTTGAACTTGTACAGTTTTCCTTCCAAATTGCTCACTTTCTCCAATGAGATCTTTGAACATGACCAATGATTTATATACAAGAGATTTTGATCTTTCACTCATAAAACCCACTTTTATAATGTTTGCATTGTGACTTACTACTCTGTTTTTGGGCAGTTTACTTCATTTTTGCCTTCGATGAACTGAATGATTTGGTTTTTCTTTTTTGTTTGCCTTGCAGGGGATGGAGTTGTTGAAGCTTGGTAAGGTGACCAGGGTTTCCATTGAAGTTGCTTATATATGAAAAGATTGAAATTACATCAGATTTATACATAAAAACATAAAATACTCTGTTTTTCCTCAAAACAGGGTTTTGAGGAAAAATCAATCATTGAGTGAGTGATCATGAAAATTATTGTTGCTGGAACTTTATTCGACCTCACATGTGCCTGCTGACCATCGAGCATTTTGAGACCTTATTAACGAAAACCCTAGACCTGATGAGACCTAAAACCCTAAAAATGTTTTTTACTGATTTAAAGACAAACATTGATTGCAGATGATCTAGATGAATGAAAATAGGTCAACACATGAGGGAAAATATATAATAAGCCACTACTGTCAGATGATCCATGACCCTAATGGAATGCAGCTAATCGGGTGAGACAGCTAACATGCAATGCAACAAGAGAATTTGATCATTCACAGAGGGATGAAGATACCAACACTAACAAAATTAATGAGGCATAAAGGTTATGTTGAAAAATTGAATCAATATGTAGGCAATCAAGCAAGTTCATCAACAAGTGTATCAGGAATAAAGGCGCTCCCTACAGACAAAGTTCTCTATGACAGCCTAGAGAACCTATTCTATGTCGAGCACGAACTAAAGAATGTGTTCCCAATTCAGCCTACATTCTTTAAGTATACAAAAACAGATGAAACCCTCAGAAAGCTTCAAAAAACCAGAATACCATAGCCAAAATGGTGGGAAGAAATGCTTGAAATTTTGTAATTTATCCTTCGTAAAAGGTAAATTTTGATTTTTACCACAGTCAATGAGGGTAAAGAGGATGAACCGAGAGCACATAGGTAAAGAGTATCAGATGCAGGTAAAGTGTATCAGTAGGAAGATAAAAACAGAGCAACTAGCATAGAATTACACCAAAGACAACAAGAGGCCAAATCTTAGGGCCTAACTCTAGCATACTGTCAAGAATAGGGAAAACAAACCATTCAGTTGCCTTACCTGTCATCTATGAAGTCATCTAGCCCTATTTTCTTGTAAAATATGATTAGTCATCTCAAATTACATCTCACTTTGTTATGAGATATTTCATTGTAATTTTTTTTGTACAAATACACCCCCATTCTGAGTATTGAGGATGGATTCTTAGACATTTCTGTAAAACTGATTATTTTGGAATAAAGTTCTATTAGACTAATCTTTCATGGTTGGCTGGATGAAGAATTAATACAAATTACTTTTCACAGGATTCATGTGCAATACATTGGACAAATAAGTATTTATAACTCATGTGGTATTGTGTTCTTGTTTATTATATCAATTATGTTTCATATCTGAATACTTAAATGAAAAGCTTAACTCAGAAAGTGCTTTAGTGCAATCTATTTTCAATTGTTTATATTCTTGATGTTTTCCTCTAAACTAGCACAAACAGTGAATTCTTAATTGCTCATGTTTCCTGAATTAATCATTTTGGTCATTTATTAAAGAATTCTTAGTTGCTCTTTACTAGTGATCATTCTGTTTCTTTTCTCTTAAATCATGTTGAAGGATTCTTAATTTCCCTTCATCTCTTTTAATTCCATCCCATCCTATTAAGTTATCATTTGATCCCTGTTTTAGCTATCTTGCCCTGTGAAGCCATCCTTTGCTGAGAAACCTAATCCAGTTGAGCCATTTCCTTTGACTCCATTAGCCCAATGGCCTAAACTACTTAGTTTTTCCCCTCTGCTATTTAATTTCACCAAAATCAACCAAAATCCCAAAGCTTTCATAACTAGCATAAAACCTTATAAAACAAAGCTAAACCTTAAAGGGAGAGCCATCTCTAGGTACAGATTGGCTAGATTCTATACCCAAAAGTTGGTTTGTGGTTACCTCAGACCCCTTTCCTCTTCTTACAACTTCTAAGGAAATCTAAGTGATAACATAACCTATCATTTTTCATGGAGTAATTGAGAATTCTCATTAAGTATTTTTTATGAGCCAAGAGGATCTATAGAAGCTTATTTAAAAATAATTTGGGTTAGAGGCTTTATCGGAATCTAGGGACCATATTGCCTCGATGACTTCATTGTCCTCTATAGGCTTTATGAGCTGTTGATTTTAGATTCAAAGTCTATTGATGGAAGACAATAGGTTAAGTTCCTTATTTTCTCCATTTCATTGTCTTTTCCTTCAAAGTAAAGAGTTTGAAAGTGGAGGAAAGCTTCTTGCTTTATCTTAGGGAAAGATGTGATTTTAGGTTTACCTTCAAATATGATTTCTTTAACTTCGTTAAAAATTTCCGTTGCCTTGGATTATTTATGGAAAAAATATGTATTCTAATTCTCTGCCTTTAACCATGTACTACATGATTTAAGCCTCCATACTCCTCTTCCTACCTATTGATTATATGAATCCATTCAATTAATTCCTTTTCCTCCATGAGTTCCACTCCACCAATATATCATCCATCATTTGGTGTTGATTTTATAGTTTCTTAATAAGCTCTAATTTTTCTTGTCTCGAAGGCTTAAATTTTCTCCTTGACCAAGATCTAGGGACCTACTTTACAAATTTTAACATGGATTCCCAAGCAAAGGTGGGGGATCTAGTCACCAAAGTTAACCAAACTTGTTTGATTATATCTACTACTATTTATTCTTGTATACACCCTATTATATTGAAAAGGGATTGGTCCCAAAGCTTCTAAGGGATATAGCTCCATACCAATGGGTTTATGATCTAAATCCCATTGGGTTAAGATTGCATATACACATTTGATTCTCTTTGTCAGTTGATTTCTATGTAGAAGGAAATGATCCAATCATGCTTATATATGACCATATCCACTTCTTCTATTGGTCCATGTCTATTTTCCCCTTTTTTCCATGATGATATCTATAGGATCCCATTCATTTACCAAATCCTCCATTTGATCACAAAAGGGTCTTTGACAATATTACCCTAACACTTCTCATTGGAGTATAGGATTATGTTGAAGTGACTCCATACTATGTTATCTAAGTGCCATTGATATTATTTTAAAAGAATTAATGAATCCAAAAACTCTCCTTTCTCACCATAATTTACAAGAGCGTAGACATTCACAATTGAGAGTTTTTACATTTTGTCATTCTTCTGTAGTGGGACTACGATCCAATACCTAGATTTAGTGCAATCTAGAAATTTGAAATGAGAGTCTAACCAAAAAGTTCCAAAACCACCAAATGCCCCTTGTGAGATTTGAGCTACACCAAATCATTCTCTCCAAAACTTGAATGATAGTTAAGGGCTTAATTTTCTTCAAGTTTAGTTTCTTACAGAAGGAGGATCTGTGGATTTTTTTTGTTTAACCATATATTTTATAGAATGGGGGTTTCCCAATCCCCTTACATTGCATGAAATAAATTTTGTTTAGTTTTTGGGGTGTTGGGCTCATATCATGTATTTACCTCCCTTATTCTTTGTTTGTTTGAATCTAAAATCTTATGTGATTTATGGATGACTACAAAGCTTTTTATTTTTATCTACCTCTACCTCTCATTCCTTTTTTTAGATAGCCTACTTGTATTCTTAGTGTTTTCTAACTCATGACCGATGGATTCGCCCTCCCAACTGATTTTGTTTCTTGCATTCATTTTCATGACATTTCCAACACCTGATTCTATTTCCTTTTATACCAAGGGTGTTCCTTCAGTCTCTTATCCCCTATCTTCTATAAATAGTGGGCGTTGTTCATTGTTTTGAGATATGGGGTGCTCCTTTCCAGCTGGGTTTGTGACCCTTGTGGAATCTAGTTCACTTATTTCCACCTCTTCCTCCTCTAGGATTTCTTCTTCATTTTCCGGTACTTCAAATCCCTTTAAAGGAGAATCCTTATCAGCCTCTTCTTGAGTGTGCAAAACCTCGAAATGATTTGTTGAAGTTGTGGCCTCAGTTCTACTTTGTCCAGAGGGTTTTTCTTTCCATTGTTTGTCCTATGTTAGCCCCTTTCTCTAATTCAACCAGTTCTCCTTCTATGTTGTGGCTGCATTTCCCCCCTTTCTAGTTTGAGAATTCTCAAAATCATTGGTGAAATTTCCATGCGCGTGATAAATCCTACACTTAAATGGAGTTTGTTCATAGTATAGGAGCTTTCGGTGAATTCATTCGCCTTGTGTTAGGTTTATCTCTAAGGGTAAATTGTTTTCTTGATCAACCTCTACGCATATTTTTGCACCGGAAAAATGGTAGCCTTTTGGTTCAATTCAATCTAGATATCTTCTAAGTCCATTCCCTATTGTTTTCAGATAATCATCGCTCTAGCACGAAAACGCAAGTCTAGGGAGTTTCACCCAGAATAGAAGTGCGATTGGGATATCATTAAGATAAAAATATATTGACCATGAATTCAGATACATTCCTCTAGCCCCAAAAAATCATAGATCATTCCTAAAAAATTACATATTTTTCCTCTTTAAACTCAAATATGAATGCAAAAAAACCATTACTGCATGCATAAAACCCAATATTACTCTTCATCATTGGCTTCCAAATTTTGTCAATCCACTAATCCATATATTTCGGAGATGACCACATTCCCGTGAACGTTCCTAATAGATCTCTATCTGTGAATGTCAGGGATTCACTTTGAGACCCAAAGGTAGGGCTACAGAAATAATATTTTCATACTTCTTGATGAATCGTGAGTGTGACTCCTTTGCTTTTGGTCTCTTCGTGAGGGATACCACTGATGCCTGGAATACCACCATCTCATTGTCAGGAGGGGAAGAGGGCCCCTTTGTACCATAATCCATGGAATCCCATAAAAAATCTCAACGAAAAATGTATAGCTAAGATCTCCAGAGATACTAATCATCCTTCCCACAAAAATAATTTTCTTTTACAAATTACCATGATTTTAACTAGGTTACTATAAGAAAAAGCTTCAAAACCATTGTTAACAATTTTAGTAATAAAATTTCATAATTTTAAGTAACTTGCTAGAGAAGCAACTTCAAAGTCAATTTCAACCATTTTAATAGTGAAATATGAATGAGTAAAGAAATTTTTAATTGTAATTGAAACACAAATTACACCATCATCTATCAAATACCATTACAATATGTCATAATATTTTTTCAAGATAATGTGTAATGAAATTAATTTGATTTTATTATTTTATAGTATATAATTAATAAAAATATATAATTTAAGTTTTATTTAAAAATAAATAATCTTTTAAGATGAAATTTATTATTCAATAATATAAGAAATATGATTCACAATGTTCTAGCCCATTGGAGGCAGCTCATTCGGCAATTACCATGTTATAAATTATTATGTCAACCAAGAGATTCAATATTCAAATCCCCTATGGGTAAAACCAACAAACAATACAAATGATTCAAAGTGTTTTATTAGCTTTGTAACATATCTTTCATTTTCTTACTATTAACCTTGTATTATAATATAAGAGTTTTATTTATTTAATTATAAAGTAAATGCCAATAGTTGTATACCTTTATATTGTAATTTCAATTCTCTATGATCTTCTCTTATAGTTTGAGCTATACACTATTGTGTAAACATGTATTTTTATATTGCTTTGTTATTATCCTTCTTATACTTCAAAGATTCAATTTATTCAGATTAATATGTGCACATATATTAAGGTGCGGTGATTCCCCCCATCCCTTTTCCCTGTACAATAGAAAAGGAATGAAGGTTGGATTCTATGAATAACCTTATTTTTTAACTCAGATTACTCTGGTCTCATCAAACTCAATCCATAATGCATACTTATTTGTAAGATAAAAAGTTTCATGTTTAAATCACATGACCTACCAAATCTGGCTACATTTATATGGTGGTATTTATTTATTCACACGGCAGTGGGCATTTGATGGTCCAAACACTCGTGTTTTGATCTAATTATGGTGATGTAGTTGTGTGTGGTTAGGCTAACTACCCCCCCAATCCCACTTTTCCATGTCATTTTCGTTTTCACTCATTATCAGAATGAGCTCTGCAACTCAGTTAAGGTTTTTTTCGATCTTTGCTTAAGATTTTGACTTTACTAGGTCATGGGTTAACCTCAATATTACTAGGAACATAGCTATTGATATAAATTCTTATTCTTATGTATCTAGCACTCTGGAAGCTACATGTAACATCCTCACTTACACTTCTATTCTTTTAGGGTAATTTTTTTATTACCATATTTTGTTATAATTTTTTAACTTGTTTGCAAGGAAAACTTGTAATTTCTTCAAATATTGGGTCATGAAGAAACTAGGGAGTTGCTCTTCAAGTTACCAGCTTGCTCCAATAGGATTTTAATTCCATTGAAGGTTTCAACTTTGTACATGGTTTCTTAAGTAGTGGATTTGTCAAGAGATATTCGAAAAAGGATTTCTTCAATTCTCTTGCCCTTGTTTTCTTCCTTTTATGCCTTCACAGGTTCACAATAGTAACCTTATTCCAGTTTTTGAACCCATTTCTTCCTTAGATTTCTACTTATAGGTGATTATTTTCAGGGTTCATGCAAAAAAATTAGTCTACTTTAGTATGCCAAAATACCAAGGTTTTTCCCTTTTCCAAGCTTTTCAATTGTTAACCCCTCCATTCTTTCTTTCCAATTGCGAGTTTTTCCTTATATAGGGTTTTATGTCAACATTGTTTTGGATATTGTTTGTCTCTCGAACATTTTTTCATGGTAAGGATTTAATGTACAATATCTCATGTATTTCAAAAAGTGTTACTTTGATTTTCTTACAGGTTACTTGGTTCTTATTCCTGTACATTGCGTGTACATAGGGTAGGGTTTGGTAAGGAAAGCTTCATACTCAGGTAATTTCATATCCACAATGTGTTAAGATCTTTCCTTTATGCTAGAAATGATATTTATATTTATAATTGTGTGTTACAGGTTCATTCATATTCCTTCCAAGTTTCTCTTTAATGTTATTTCTTTTGTGGATCAATCATCTACCAAGTACCTAACATTATCTAACCCCCATTCGCCCACCACCTTCTTCTTTACAAGCTTACCTATGTCTCAAGAGAGAATTGATTATAGAATCAGAATGTCCATGGTTGTGGCCATACATGTTTCCATTCAGTTTCTAATTCCAACTCTCTCTCTCTCTCTCTCTCTCTCTCTCTCTCTCTCTCTCTCTCTCTTTTCTTTTTTATTGAGTCTGAACTCTTTTAGGCTCACTTATGTATTATTTTAACATGGTTTATGTTCAGTCCAGACATTCATGTTGTGGTATGTCCTATTCCAATTTTTATGCCTTAATGGTCAATAGCTACATCAATTTTATATTATTTTGTTGAATTACTTGTAGGTCCATTAAAAATATGTGAAATAATTATATGTAGTACATTGCAGAATCCTTCCTTGAAATTTTTTTCCTCTATATACAAAAGGCTTACTACATCTAGGTTTATTATATTATCTTGATTGGATTACAATTGAATAAATTCATTCTTGGTTCACTTGTTCAGTGTCCTGCATATCGTGTAACTTGTTAATATGTCTTGTTTCTATTATTAAAAATGTCTCCTAAAGTTTGTTGTAGCAATATATATAAATGATGGTTTTCATACATATTCTAAAGTTTATTTTCAACCCTTGTTCTATACTTATAGTATTAATGTATTTCATATTTAAATTTGGAAAATGGAGACTATATGCTCTTTATATAGCCTTTGTTTTAGGAGTAATTTTCTTTTATTTACTATGTATAAATACATATTTCATAATCAACATTTTCTTTAAATATGAATAGGGCTTCTATGCCCATTGCATTTTTTTCTAGTGATTATATTATTTATATAATCATCACTAGTTACCACATGAAACTGTTGTTCCTAATATTCAAATGTTAAATTTGTTCATATTTCATTGATTGTTAAATACAAAAGAACATTGTTCCTATCATACTGATCAATTTTTCTTACTATATATGTATATATAGACAATCCTTGTGCGCGAAGAATAGAGTACATGACTCCTGGGTTCCAAGTTTCCAAACTTCTATTCTTATGAAGGATTTTGTCACTTGATGGGGACTGAATGTTGGTTGAGGGATGACTCAGAGCCTTTTCTCAGTGTTAACCCATGTCCATGTTAATCATGTCACACATACACACATATAAAATATTTATGAGAATGTATCTAAATTAGTCTCCCAATGGGCTCATGGTTCTCAGTATAAGATTAATTTCAATATTAAAATAATCCTTTTCTTTAACATAAACAACAAAACTATTTCATAGAATAAGTTATAATAGAAAATAAACCCTTCTTGAAAGGAGACCATGGATTTATTAGTACTTTTTTCATTCCTTCTCCCTACATAGAGACGCAAAAAAATCTTGGAATTCAACTTCTCAACGAAACATAACAAAACAACCTAGTTACTTATATGTTATTCTGAAAATATAACAAGAGCTACCATGCTCTTCCCAACTGATGAAATATTGTCTAAGTGATTCCCCTTGAGCTCCAGTCTCCTTTTTTGTCAAGAAACTAATCACTAACTTTCAAATTTTTACCTCCTTAACTCCTAACAACGTCCTGCTAAAACTAGGTTGTAATTCAATTTGTGTAGGTTTAGTCTTTCTCTCCTACTGAAACCTCATGATTTTGATTACATTTCTCTCCCAAAGAATTTTTTCATCCACCCATCAAATTTTTCTTCCGTAATGTTAATTCTGGTGGCAGGTAAAATCTCCCCGAAGATGGAGGATTTTTTCCTCTTTCTATTTCAACTATCTTCTCTTGGAGTACAACTGATTTATAACTATTTCCTGATAGTTGGAAGCCTAGCTACTCACATGGTGGATACTCTTGTATTTTCAAAATAACAATGAGTAAAAAAATATATGTTGGGTCTGGAACCTCATTATCTTCTCTATTCAGAGGTCTTTGGTTTAGCTGGATGTATATCCTAGGAAGACTATACACCCCTCCATGTGATGGGGTGTGGGGGGGACTAGTTGTCCCCCCTGTGGGGATCTAAGGGGGGCTATCTCCCCCAGTTGGGGGGTATGGGGGCCAGCGGGGGTTCAGGAGCAGTGCCCCCGAAGCTAAAAAATAGATGTAAAATTGCCTTGTAAAATATTGTAATTTCGTAGTCAATCTCAGTCGTTCATTAGACAAATGATCTGATCGTAGAAGCTATGTTTAATTTAGGGATTTTTTTCCCTAGAAGGCAACCCATAGGTATATATGAGGGAATAGTATTGTGGATGTGCATATGTGTATTCTGAGCAAGAAAGAGAGAGGGGACTATGTGAGAGCGAAGAGGAAATTATAATGGATATGTTGTAGGTTGTATCTCTTCATTTTGCTGGATAATATAAAAGGAAGGACTGGTTGTTTCTCTGTGGACGTAGCCGAAATTGGGTGGACCACATATTTTTGTGTCTCTCTTGTTTTATTCATTTCTTTTGTTTGTGTTTATGCAATATTTTATGTATTCCATTTCTCTGTATTATATAATTTTATAACAATATCAAAATTCCATTAATAACAATAAATATTTAAATTGTCATAAAAATGTTCAAAATTACTTTTTATCCTCATGGCTATCATTCATACTTATGAAAATAAAATCATAAAATCATGATAAGAATTAATTTTATCAGGGGTGCTACATTCCCCTCCCCTTAAAGGGAACACCATCCTCAGTGGTTTCCTGCATTCATGCCTTGTAAAAAAACATAAGGAATGCCTCTTTCATTTCTTCGTTGATCTCCCATATATAAATTAGAAACTATTTCCTTATAATATAATTATAATTTATAATTTTTGTTTTATTATAATTTTATTTATATTTATAAATTATAAACTATTTCTTTAGAAATAATTTATAATATGTTTATTACATTAAAATAAATTTAAATAATAATGATTGAATCATGGTATTTCAAAAAATTTATGCTTAATTTTGATTAATAAGCATACAAATATTTAATACTGTTAGGATCATGAAACACCAAAATAAGTGTTGTTGTCTAAAGACACTGTCATTGGGATCACACTAATTACCACGACTATTTTGCTTGGAATATTTATACCTTTAAATAAGCAACATTAGAGATGAATACCATAGGTAAAACCATGGGTTCTCATAAACCTATAGCTAAAATTAGTTGGTAACTTGACCAAGTAAAGTTTACCTAAACCACCTAACAATCCCCCATTCAAAAATCACTTAGGGAGATTAACCTAGTCTAAATCATTCATCAACCATCTCACCTGATGATTGGGGATCTCTTTGATTTACTAGCATCATCCAAGAATTTTTCTTTGGTTGATGTTATCAAAATTGTATAAAAGAGAATGTAAAAACCATGTATGAAAACACATAAATTGTTATGAAACTAGCTCACAAGAATATAGAAAAGATAGATCAACAACTTAGAAATCAGCCTCTTCGAGGGGAAACCTCCTTTTCATTACAAAAATGAACAATTCTTGGATTATACAAATGAAAAAACCTCCTTCCTATATATAGGATTCTAAGGGGTCACAATATAACCAAAGCTGACCTAACAATAATAATATAAGGGCACAAAAATAACAATAGTGGGCTTCTATGGGGCACAATAATAACAATATGGGGACAATAGGGGCACAGCATTAACAATAAGGGATACAATGAAAATACTAATGGCACAATCACTAGTATTATAGTGACCTAACATGCCCCTCTCCTTCAAAAAACGGTTGTCCTCAATGCCTGAGTAGTTATGGATGCTTCTGTATAAAATTATCATCCTCCCATGTGGAATCTTCAATAGGTAAGTTCTTTCACTTGATGAGATACTCTGAAATTGATCGATTTCATAACTATCGAGTTCTTGTTTCTTTGACTGCTTCAGCTTCCAATATGATTTTTCCTTCCTCATAAAGTTCTGGCAATATTGTTTGAACTGGGAGGTTGTCACCTATAACCTTCTTTAAGCATGAAACATGGAAAACTGGGTGCACTCAGGAAGCTGCAGGAAGCTCCAATTCGTATGCCATAGTACCTATATTTTACAACACCTTGTACAGACCATAATACTTTGGTGATAATTTAGTAACCTTCTTAGCTTGCTTGAGGGACATTTGTTTATATCATTGTAGCTGTAGGAATACCCAATCACCTACATCAGAACTTCTTTCATTGCGATGTTGATCTGCCTACTGTTTCATTCTATTCTATACCAAGATGAGGTTATCCTTTAAGAGTTGGAGAACTTGTTGTCGATGCTCGATGTGATCTTCCATTGCTTGAACCTTATGCTTTTCTCTTAAATCTTAAATATGATGTGATGGACGGTGGATGATATCTACAAAGTTCCATAAATGGGGTCATTTTTTTCATAGTATGGAAGGAAGTGTTATACCACCATTTAGCTAGAGGCAACCATTTGACCCGTTGTGTCTGTTTATTAGATGCAAAGCAACGAAGATATCCTTCCAAACATTTTTTTACTATCTAAGTTTTCCCATCAGATTGAGGATGATAAGATGAGCTATGAGCTAATTGAGTACTAAGACAAGAAAATAATTATGTCAAAACATTTCTAGTGAAAATGGGATCTCTGTTGCTTAGAATAATCTTTGGGTTTCCATGTAGCTTTTGAATTGTTTCCATGAATGCAGTAGAAACTGTACTCACTTTAAATGGATGAGATAATGGAAAAAAGTGTGCATACTTGGTAAGTTTGTCAACTACCACCATGATAACACTCTTTCCTTTGGACTTGGGTAAACCTGTGATAAAATCCATTGAAACCTCCTCCCAATGTTGACTTGGAATGGATAAAGGTTGTAACAGACCTGGGATCTTAATAGTTTCATCTTTATTTTGTTGGAAAACCAAACATTCCGCCACAAATTTTTGAATATCTGATTTAAGGCCATCATAAAAAAATTCCTTCTTAACCCTATGGTAAGTTCTTAGAAATCCTGAGTGCCCTCCTAAGGGAGAGGTGTGCAATACCCTAAGAATCTTTTGTTTGAGTTGGGAATTCTTACATAGGTATAACAGACCTTTGTACCATAACAAATCATTTTTCTAGCTAATTTTATTAGATGTACTAGGGTCTCATTGTAACTTTTGAATGAGTGCCCACACTTCTTCGTCATTCTTCCATTCATACCTTGCTTCGTTTATCCAATCTGGTTGGATAATAAAAATGGCACAAAGAAATGCTTCCACATCCTCATCCTTTCTTAAGAGTGCATCTGCCACAACATTTTGCTTCCCTTTTTTGTAGATGATTTCAAAGTCATAACCCAACATCTTTGTGACCCATTTTTGTTGCTCCTCTAAAGATAATCTTTGTTCTAAAAGGTATTTAAGACTATCATGATCTATTTTTACCTTGAAGTGTCTTCCCATTAGGTAGGGTCGCCATTTTTTAAGTGCATGTAGTATTGCCAAAATTTCCTTGTTATAAATAGCTTTGTGTAAATAATTGTCTTTGATTGGATGACTTTCAAAAGGAATGGGTCTTTCTTCTTGTATTAAAACAACACTAGTTCCATTTCCTGAGGCATCACATTCCACAATAAAGGTTTTTGTGAATTCTAGTGTAACTAAGACCGGTGCTTGGCACATTTCCTCTTTAAGATGTTCAAAGGCCTTTGTTGCGTTTGGAGTCCATGAAAATGCATCTTTCTTCAATAATGTTGTTAGAGGTGTTGTTATTCTCCCATAATTCTTAACAAACTTGCGATAATGCCCTGTCAACCTGAGAAATCCTCATAGATGCTCTATGGATGTGGGGATTTTCCATTCCTTAATGGTTTTAATTTTGCTAGGGTCTACCTTAACACCTTCATGAGATACAATATGACCCAGATATTCCACCTCTTGTACTCCAAAGAAACATCTGGAGCTTTCTACATATAATTGTTTCTCCTCCAATAGTCTGAGAACCCTGTCAACATGTTGAACATGATCCTTCCAAGGCTTGTTGTAGATTAGTACATCATCAAAAATTGCTAACACAAATTTTCTAAGGAAGGGTTTGAAAATGGAATTCATCAAACCTTGAAACGTAGAAGGTGCAATTATAAGGCCAAAAGGCATGACCAAAAATTCATAATGACCCTCATGAGTTCTAAATGTTGTTTTTGGAATGTCTTAAGTCTTCACTCTGATTTGATGATATCCTTAACGAAGATCCAACTTGGTGAAGTAAATTGATCCATGCAATTGATCTAATAATTCATCAATGAAAGGAATGGGAAATTTATCTTTAATAGTGAGATTGTTGAGCTCCCTATAATCTAGAAACATGCTCCATGATCCATCCTTCTTGTAAACCAATACTACTAGAGCAGAGAAAGAACTTTGACTAGGTTGAATTACACCAGCCTCTAGCATTTTTGCAACCATACGTTCAATTTCACTCTTTTGGGCATAGGATATCTATAAGGCCTGATGTTTGGTGGAACACTTCCTAGAATCAAATGAATAACATGATTATGATCACAAATAGGTGGGAGGCCTTTGGGAGTCTCAAATACCTTGGAATGATTATCCAAGGCTTTTTGGAGATATGGAGAAATAGATTATTTTGATGTAGGAACCTCTAGTGAACATAATTCTGCAATTATGCCTTGTTTTTCTTTCTTTAGAAAATTTGTCATTCCATTAGATCTAAATTTTTTTCCCAGTTTCCCTACGATACCCCTTAATTCAACTTCCTTTCCTTCTAAATAAAATTTCATCAAAAGTTGTTGAAAATTAAAAGCTATTGTACCCAAAGATTGTAGCCATTAGACTCCTAGTAAAACATCAGCACCACCCATTGGAATGGAAAGCATTGGGCTATTCAATACATATTCTCCCATGGATAGCTTGATATTATGGCACTTTCCTTAGCAATTTATGGTTCCTCCACTTGCAACCATCACACTTTGGTTTTGTATATAGGAAGCAACTCAATTCCTTGGCTATATTACAATGAATAAAATTATGGGTACTGCCCAAATCAATCAACACTATTACCTTTTTCTTCTTGATATGCCCTTCTATCTTGATAGCTTGAGGAGTGGTAATTCCAGCTAATGCATTGCAAGATATGGTCAGATTCATTTCTTCTTTATCTAGGGTTTGTTCCTGGTGCATATCCTCTTCTTTTGATGTTTCTTGTTCCTTTTCTTCCTTCTCTTCACAATCTATGTAAAATAATTTCTTCTCAACATACTTATGACCTTTAGTGTGTTTCCTATCACAACTGTAACAAAGCTCCTTTGCTCTTTTTTCTTCGAATTTTTTTGGTGTCAACCTTGTAGGTTGTGGATGGCTAAGGGCAACATTACTTCCATATTTATGATTGTGAGTGGTAGGCTTCCTTGTTGCCATAATTTTTCTTAGCATTTTCCTTGCCAACCTGAATGCCTTCTCCAATGAATCAAGTTCCCAAAGGTGAACCTCATGTTGGATGCTATCCTTTAAAGTCCCTATGAACACATCAATCATATGCTCCTCTGGAATATCTTTTACCCTTATATTCAATTTTTGGAAGTCCTCAATGTGCTCCATCATTGAACCCTTTTGTTTGAGATTTATCAATTGACTAAAAAATGTGTTTCTTTTGGTATCCTCATAATGTGCTATCATTTCAATAATAAAAATAGCCCAAATGACAATTTCTTTAAGAGAGCAAAGCCATCAATACCATACAAACAGATTTGGTTCCAAATATAAAGTTGTAATGTGTGTCTTTTGTCTGTTTTTCACATTATGGAGATCGAAAAATTGCTCCATTTGTAGTATCCATGATACAGTATCCTTGCCATCAAACTTCCTCATATCGATCTTTGGAACATGGTGGTTCTTTGATCCAACATTAGAGTCTATGAAATCATGATTAACATTTATTTTGTTCTCACCATGAGTTTCCTTTACTACCCTTTCACCATTAGTAAGCATTTATTGTAGAAAATTTGTCAAATTTGTCTTTAGATCTTCCATCTTAGCTTCCATGTCATCCATCTTAGCTTCTACGTCATTCATCTTAGCTTCTACGCCTTTCTTTAAACCATCCATCCTAGCTTCCATGCCATACATCTTAACTTCTATGTCTTTTTTTAAACCATTCATCTTAGCTTCCACACCATACATCTTAGCTTCTATGTATTTCTTTAAACCATCCATATTAGCTTTTGTTACTTTTTGTGTGAGTGAAATTTGTTGCACTTGGTCTCGTAATTTTGATATAACATGTTGCGTTTCTTCCTCTTCTTCATGAGTCATGCTAGAGCTTTCAGGGTGCTTACTATGTGTTTCCATTTTCTTTCTTTGGGGCATCAATTACTGATAATAATGCTTCACTATGCATTTTGAATTCCTTCAAACTAATTTTTCAAACCAAACTTATGCAAAATTAAAAAAAACTAGACACATTTTTTCACTTTGTAGGAGCCCGATATTGAATCTCTTATATCTCTGTAATTTTGGATCTCCAAGGTATGAAATTGCTTCCTGTGGTAACCCTCTGAGTACTTTTTCTAACCGCACACGTCCAATCAATATTGAATTCTCCAATGAATCATTATTCCAAATCTCCCACGATGATTGGATTATAGACTGGTTCAATAGAGCGAGCTTGTACGAAGTGCCACATGTCACTGTTTTGACCTTAGGATCTGAAACGGATATACAGAAAATTATAGGCTGCCCTCTTTCTGTAAATTCTTATGAAAGATCCATCTGATGCTCAAAAACAAAGTTATGACAATTTTCCCCAAGTCACTTGTTTGATATATAATTCGGGATCTTGTAAAAACCGTAACTTCCTTGGATCATAGCCCTGAAATATAGTGATACAATATCTGAAATTTGGACCCGAGGTTCAAAGTGATTTCAGATCAAATGGTTTTTTTTTTCTTCTAAAATGTCGCATAAAAAAGGTTATAGAGAAAATACCATGATGACCTGTTTGGAGTAGTGAAACCCTAGAATCCAACCTCTGATACCAAATGTTATGAAACCATCTCACAAAAAGATAGAAAAGATAGATCAACGACCTAGAAATCAGCCTCTTTGAGGGTGCAACCTCCTTTTCATTACAAAAATGAACAATTCTTGGATGATACAAATGACAAAACCTCCTTTCTATATATAGGAGTCTAAGCGATCACAATATAACCAAAGCAGACCTAATAATAATAATATAAGGGCACAAAAATAACAATAGTGGGCTTCTATGGGGCACAATAATAACAATATGGGGACAATAGGGGCACAACAATAAAAATAAAGGATACAATGAAAATAGTAATGGGGGAATCACTATTATTATAGGTACCTAACATAAATAAGAAGCAACATAAAAGGAGATCATATGACAATGCACAAAACATTTGATAATGAAGTTTTCTAGTGTGGACTATGTCTTTGGGCCCTGATTCAATAGTGGGGAGGTTGCTTCATTTACCTCATAAAAGCAAAGGTGATTACATATAAAAGTACATCATTATACGTCAAAACCTATGAGTGACTTCAAATTTGGTTGCTTAAAACACAACAATTACAACAATAGTAGATCTGTATCGTCCTACTAAGACTTTTGACTATAAACATGACCCACTTATGAAAGATGCATTGTTGCCTCTAACTTCATACCCACCAAATAATAATGAAGTCATGTTTGTTCTATGACCATTGAATTCACTGCCCAAATGAAAAAATTGACTACACCATTGTGATCCTTGTGAATTTCTAGTTAAAACGAGTATAAATTCATCCATATTCTGCCAACTACAGTTTTGGATCCAGAGGGAATATTTTATATTCCTTAAAGATTCCTCATGGAACCATGCTCTAGGGTTCCACTATGAGGGTTCCATCAAACCATGGTTTTGATTATGTATGGATTCCACATAATCAGTATCGTGGTTCTAAACCTCTTTGTTTCATCCATGGTTCTATGCTTGTGGCTCCATGCTTACGACTCTAATCAATGTCAGTGGAAATCATAAGTTTAAATACGTTTTTGTTGGCAGTGTTTAAAAAGTGCCTATTTGGCATGAAGTCTGGCATACTGAGGTTAGGTCGCTCATGGGCCAAAATCTGTGGGTTCAATCCCCACAAACCCCAACTATATGGTTATTTTATTATTTTTGTTTAAATAAAAGAAAAAGGTTAACATAATCGTTGTGGGACCATCGAGAATATAATATCATATGTAACATTGACCATTTTGTTCGCTGGTTAGCAAATCATATATAATATTTTGTGGCTGGCGAGTATAACCGTTGTTATAATTTTTTTGGAACTCCATACACCGGTTTTGAATATGAATGCCGATAAAACCACGACCATATATAGCAACTTCGTCAAACCAATGGAACGACCATCTATTGATGTTTGGATTTACCACCACCAGTTGGACCACCATGGTTTCTGTCAGTGTTATCATACAAAACACGTGACTATTGATTAATAGTTTTAACATGGACATATATATATATATATATATATATATATATATATATATATGAAATTGCTAAACTGTCGAGCAATAAGAATAGACCATCACTGGAATGTCTAACTATTGCCTTGTTCTGAGGACACCCATTATGCATCGTTGCCATTTTTTGGGGCCTTTTTGGCCATGCACAGGGCATCATACAGTGCCCTTTGATTATCCCACATGGTCCCATATAATTGAACCATAATTTACTAGTCACTCGCATATGTCAATGACATGTCATCCCCTATGGGTTCCACTATTGTTGACCGGTCTACTGACAACAATCTCGAATGCATTGCCGCAACATGATAAAATTATTGATTGGGTTGTATGGAGGTGCCACTTAACACTTCCTCATTGGTTTGTTTGAGGGCCCAAAAGTGCCAAAAGTGGGTGACACATGGAACACTCTCAGGTTGCTAAATCACCCTACTAATTTTATGCTAACATCATCACTTAAGTCATGATGATGTTAGTAGTACCGATTGTTGAGTCATCCACCCCTTTTTTGAATTTGACTTTTGGCCTCTTTGACCAAAAACTATGAATAGCCATAACTTCTACATACAAACTCAAATTGAGGCATCATTTGCATCGTTGGAAAGCTTGCAATGAGCTCTTCAAATGGAAACTAGTTTCGCAATGATATGAGGATTTTGTTTTTGGTCCATTAGTGATCCACCTAGATCATTCCTCCCCACTGAGGATATTTTGGTCCTCCAAAAGCATAAACAATACTACAATCCGATCTACATAACAAATGTCTCTAAAAGGCCACACATTCTTCTCCTTCACCTTTGTACTTTAAATCCTGAAGTGACGAAATGAAACCTCTATCCATATGCAAACCTATAGTTTCCAATACATGTCCCACTTGCAAGATGAAAACAATACCATACTTTCCAAGAGTTTAGAATACACTCATGGTCAAGTTTAAAAAATAAACCATACCCCATATAATCCAAGTAAAGGCAAAAATATCACTATGCTTCATATACAAGTGAAGGTATAAAGTCATCACTTTTACAATCAATTTCCCAACATGCGATTTCCAATAATGGCCATGCAAAACTATTTAAAAAGGCTTCCAACTCTGGATGAATCTTGTCAGGATGCAACTCTAGATGGAGTTTAGAATAGGTATCCCATTGGTGTCATTTCTTTTTTCAATGTCTACAATGCTTTTTTCTGCCAAACTTTGTTCACCTTATTTCTACCCTAATTTGGACAAGGATCCATATGCTGTGACTCCTTCCTCGTCATCATAACCTTCATTGAATGACTATCTCTAGTGCAAGTCTCGTGAGGAGACCTTTCCTTAGCTCTTCCTTTGCAATTCTCACTGGAAGGTGATGATGTGCTCTCAACATCTTTCACTATCTCAAACTAATCGCTTAAAGACTCTCCTATCTCTTCCTTTTTGACATAGCCCAATACTGCATATTGTGGTAATTACACCACTTGGATTGGATTCACAATGTCCCGGCCTTTAACTCTTAGGCTCTTGCCTTAATATCCCATCTTCTTCATGTGCTTCAAACCAATTCTTGTGGTCTGTCTTTCTATTATGCTATTCAACAACCCCCCATTTGTTAATAGTAGTAGTCAATATTACATTAATAAATGGGGACACTTTAAAAAATACTTCCAAAAATAAGTTTAGCATTTACGCATTTTCCTTATTAAATTTTGGAATAAAACAAGATATTAATCAAACACCTTTTCAAAAACTTGTAAATGTCTTATTTTCCCACATATCGCATGATCAAGCGTGATTGAAAGCCGTGCTAATCCACCAAATCTAGCGAAAAGTGACCAAAAGAGGACTCCACGCTTTAACACTTCAAAACTAGTATGTTTCTTATATAAACTAAGTCCTAAGGCATTTCTTATTAAAACTAAGGCCCGCATCGCATATAGCTATTTTTAGAAAGTGCACCTTAATGAGTTACCTTAAAATGTGTGAGATGCGAAATTACGATGACAACATTTCCCTTATCGCATTGCATTTCGGACATTTAAAAGAACACCGCAAACTTACCATCCATTGAGATTGCGAAATGTGATTGAGACCCAAACCCACTCCTGAGATATGTCACAAACAAGTATTTATGTTTGTTTCTTAATAAAAGGGGCTTTAAACAAGAAAACCTGACAAATGAGTTATGTTTTGGAAACAATACTAAGCGGCCCACATCTTGCATCTTGCAGAAACGATAAGGAAAGCATACAAGCACAATGCGATAATGTGATCTGCGATATTGCTTCGCAAATTGCAAAATTGGCATTTTTGCAATTTAAAGTATCACCACCCTAGAAGCTTTCTTCCCGACTTACGATGCGGACATTAATCAGAAATAAAGCTAAGAGATAACAAACCATTAGTGGGCATTTAGTAAAGGTTAATGGAATTTATGTGTGAAAAGTCACTTAACATGATACGATATATTCTCACTTGCATTAAAATAAAACTCCTTTCTTATCACCTTTTCAAGTTATCTATATTATTCCATCTTAAATTCATTCTTATCTTTGTATATTTGATAGCTTCTATTTTTCTCCATTTTCAGGAAAAATCCACAGAAAGGAGTCTTTGGGAGCAATGGCAAAGAAGGGAAAGGTAGTTGCATCTGAGAAATCGGAAATGACTCCTTTATTTACAGATACTACATGCAATAGAGAAGGAGGGACCTATACATGGGAAACCATGTATGATTTATTAGAAGAAGAGGAACCAAGACCTCTGGAAACAAAGGTCACAATTGACGGTTGTGTTTCCTCATATGCCACCATTTTTTAGACAACATGCTCATTTCTATATCGCATAGCCACACACCCAAACATAATCCCTTATACAGATATGGCCAAGTGGATTATTGATCAAGTTGATATCTCAGAAAGATAATTTAAGAATAGAAGCCAAGAGGTTATGGGATATTTTTTGCCAGAAAACCTACAGCTTACATACCACCTACCAGAGCCACAAGCAATCTGCAACAAACAATTCCTTGACATGTTTTCCAAATAGAATGAGGACCCAGCAGATGTCACCCAGACCTGGTCGAATAATGAGTACTACATCTATTTCTCCTCCCCATAGTTTTACGGTAGGCATGCTATGTAGGATGTTTGGCAAGCCCGATAGCACTAAATTTTCCCTAGCATGGCTGCCATTAATAGATGCAGTCGCACACACAACCATAATGAATTGGGCCCAAATTTTGTCTGATAATTTAACAAAGGTGATAATCGATTATAGGAGGGAAAGGAGTATCTCCTCGAGGGTTTACCCTCCATTTTTTATGAGTGACTATGTGATGGATGCAATTTGTTTTGGTTCAAAATTTCCTACCATGGGATGGATGTGGATTGTGAAAGATTGACTTCCAATTCATATATATCATAAGGACATGTGGGAGTCTCAGTTTCAACTGCATTTTTACAAAATTTTTCATGGAATCATGTTGCCTATCCATAAATAGGTTAACAACCGAGATGCCCCTAGGCTTTCTAAGGAAGCTGAGGTAGATATCCTCCCAGTGGCTAGATGGTTTGGGGAGGAAAAATTCACATATATCAGAGTATTTGGGAGCATTAGCTAACCACATGTCCTCCCATACTATTTTCCAGACAAATTGATGGCTAGAGAGATAGCCTATCAAACATCTAGTGAGGGTGGGCTAAGCAAAGGACTAAAGGAAACAAAAAATGCCATTTGGCCTACATTTCCATTATAGTGTGGGGAATTTTCACTGCATGATCTAGGGAATTCATTTAAAGAAGCAAAGACCATGAAATATCTAAAATTACCTAAATTCCCAGGAAGGCAGTATGACCCAAATGGAACTACCAAATACTTCACTACCATGGTGATAGTGAAGGTAATTAGTCATGAGGAAGATGTATTTGATGACGTCTTCCTATAGAAAGAGACATTCACAGAGGTGAAGCACATGTCGTCACTACTTTTTAACTCAGAAGAGCTTGAAGCCTTTCATGAATAAAAATAAAGGAGATTTTTAAAGGTCCCATTGGACCAATTATTGATTGAACCAATAAGGGATCCAACTCCCAGTATAAGCCTAGAAGGGAGCTCTAGAGAAAATTCTAAAGATGATTCTGAAGCAGAGTCCCAAGAGAAGTCTACCAGGGAGTCAGAGAAATTAGAGAAATAGTCACAAAATGGGGGAAGGAAAACTGAGTTAGAAAAGGATACAGCTGAATCTATAGAAAAGACAGCTGAGCAAACCTCAGCTAAAAAACAGGCTGAAATTAATGACACCTCCACTGAGTTAAAAAAACCCCCAGTGATTAATTTAGAGAAAGAATGGGATATTTTTAATAAAAAGCTCCATACAGAGGGAAAATCACTTGAGCCACAGAATCCACAACACAAAACAACTCAAGCAATTACCATAGAGAAAAATGTAAGTACTATAGAGGTAGAGCACATTCCTGTGACTCCTACCTCTGAAATTGTTTTGAGAATTAGGAGATTCCTCCTTTAGATGTGTTCTATATCCCAACCCACAAAGATGTCGTCAAAAGGTAGACAAAGAAAAGGAAGTTGGATGCTACAGTTGCTACTACCCCTGATAATGAACTCATGGATATTGTGTGGAAAGACTCGCCCATTGACCCATCCGACAACCTTACTAGACCGTCTCAATTTGTAGAAGCCTATGCTACAACGACTATTGATAAAGCAACAGAGGTACAAATGTTTCTCAGAGAAAAGGAAAATAAAATTCTATTGTTGGAACAATAGTTAGAGCAAGAAAAATCTAACTAAAAAGCAGAATTGAAAATAGCCAAGCTCCAGCAAGAATTCGAGTAGATGCAAATAAGACATCAAGCCAGTTTAGTAGAAAAGGAAGCGCAAATACAAGAAATAATATATAAGGATAAGGATAATCCAAATATTGATCAATTTATAATTGAAGTGCTCAGCCTTAACTCCTAGCTAATGCACCAAAAAGAAATTCTATGCTAGAAGGTCTCACAGCTGAGTCCTTATTGCAAGATTAGTGACAAGTTAACAAGTCAAGTTGTTGACATGAGACTTGAATATGATGAATTCTTGAAAAGAGTTTCTGACTTCATCACGTAGCAGAATTTAGAGGATAGGAGGAAGTTTGATTTTCCTATGTTGGAGGAGTCACATAAAGAAATTTTATTTGCAGACTGGGATTCTCAACTTAGACAAGAAGAAAGGCAATAGCGGTCGCAGCAGCAAGCAATGTTATTGAAAACGTCAACAAAAATTTACACAACGCAAACTTGGTGGAAGAGTCTATACTAGGTTTTCTTCCAAATGTCAAACAACTTGAACAACAAAGGAGGAACTTAACATGGGAAAAAGAGGAAGCAATTATGAAAATGACCAGGTTAAACTGGGAACCGTACTGGCAATATTTAATTAAACCTTACAGCCAAGGGATGACCCTGTAATGCCTAACCTCTTTCACACAGAAAATGGTGCCAGCACTGAGCGATGTTGTGTTAACTGGACAATTGAAATCTGCGATCAGCCGACCGACGCAACTCAAACTAATGATGGACATTTGCGATATCAAAGATCAAATGAAAAGGAGTTAGTCACCATGCTTTATTTCTATTTTTGTTTTGTTTTGCATAATTCGAGGAAGGTCGTTTAAACCTCCTCAGCTATTTTTGTAATAATCTATTCTTAGGATTTATAATTTAGTATTTAAACCCCTCTCATGAATTTAGAGAGTGGTCCAGACATTTTATAAAAAACAATCTTCAAAACAAGCACTTTTGTTCCTTTAAGGAAGTTCTGGTGAAATGAATGGAACAAGATTTCTTTTCATTTTATCTGGCATATTCTACTGAAATTTCACTTTTGTACTCCTAGATAGTGTTGGATTGATTGGAAGTAGGTCGATATTGCTGAAACACGTGAGGAGAACTTATTACAAATGGTACTTTTATCTTGTACTTTTGTTTTACTTATGTGTTAAGCAATAATTTTTCTTCAAATCGTTTATGTATGAAAGTTTATAGCTTGGTTAGCATTATTGCGCTTTTTGTGATGGCCTAAATTTTATGTTGAATATATGAATAATTTCTTATGCGATATATCTTTCAACCGTTTCAACTAACTATTTATTCGAAACAATTATTATTAAAACAATTTCACTTCTTATTGCAGTTGAATGATCTTTATTATCAATTTCTTTAGGACATTATTGTAGATCGCATGTTTCAATTTTATTCCTGGTATAGTCATAGCTATATAGTGTTTAAATTAGGATATATGCATGTGATTATTAGTTTATATTAGATTACTTTTAGCTTAAACATTCCTTGGAACTATCATATATCACACCATTAACACTATCATAAATTATATTGGGAAACTGGTCCCATTACCCCTAGTCGGAGCCGCTACACCAAACGGAAAAGGAGCTGCCAACCAAGGTCTGGATCGGGTGGTTTTCCCCAATGTTGTAAGAAACTATTTTTTAGGCTTCAATGGCTTTTCCACTAGAAGGAGGACTTGAGTGTGACTGGAAAGTAAATCCAAATTAACATGCAATTCTAAGAGTAAAACTCCCTCACCATCACCTCCAACTTCTCAATCGCATTCCAAATCTCCTAATCCTAAGCGAGAAGTTGTAAAAACAACAACAGAGCCCACTACTGAAATCCCAAAGAAGCCAAATCATTCTTCTTCTATTGAAGCCCCTGAAGTCCAATATTTGATTCATAAATTACAAGGGATTTCGATATCTCAAGAGGAATCTGAGTTATCCCAAGATAGTGTTACCTCTCAGTTTACCCCATCTCAATAGTTAACTAGAGCACAGAGAGAAAATTTTGGAATCCCACCATTCGAATTCCCTCTACCAAGCCATAAGAAAGCTAAGAAGACACCATCTGAATCTCACAGCGAGGTTCTTTCATCAACACAATCATCATCTTCATTCATTCCATCCATATCATCACAAGACCAATCATCCACCTCACCATTCTAGATCTTGATTCACACAAGTACTGAAATTCCATCTTCCTCTACCCAATCACCTTCAACCACTGCCACATCTTCCTCTTCTCGGATACCAACAATGGCTCAACCTCCTCAAAGGCCATGGACAAATCCAGGAGCTGTTAGGATGGTTGCACCTTTACATCCGTTTCCAGCCCATCCAGAGAAATGGTTACCAAAGTTCAATCCTGATAGTGGCCTATTGGCTGAGGAACACATAAACAATTTTATGTTGTCCATTAACTTGAATGAAGTAGTAGAAGAAGATGCAATTGTAAGATTATTTCCATATAATTTGCAAGGAGTAGCAGGATCATGGTACTTCTCATTACCATCAAGTTCTATTAATAGTTGGGATGCTTTTCAAGAGCAGTTCTTAACTAAATTTGGAGATGATAGATCCATGGCTACCCTAATCAATGACCTCTCCAATTTGAAAGCCGAACCTAAAGAACTAACAAAAGAATTCAACTCTCTCTTTAATAAATTATTTAATAAAATACCTGCGACATCTAATCCCAGCGATGAGGTCCAAAATGAGTGGTATATTTCTGATCTCCCTTCAAACACGACTATTTTCGTCGATAGAGCTGCCAAACCAACTTTGGCAGAAAATATGAAAGAGGTAATAGCTTTAGAAAAACGCATTCTAGTTGTAGATAAGAAAAATGCATTAGAAGAATGAAAATCCAAGAAAGTGACTTTTAGAGATGAATCCAAGAAGAAACCACAAAAAGATCCTTTTTATCTTGAAGGTTTGCAGAAAGTCCTCAAAACTATGTCTAACGAAATGGTTGATATTAAAAAGCAGGTAGAAGAGACTTCCTCCAAGAAATATTTTAGACCATTTAAAAGGAATTCCCCTATTGATCCTAAACCTCCAAATGCTATATCAAATGCTGAATCCAATGGAGAGGAAGATGATGTTTCAACAAATGAAGAACAAACGGAGGATGAAGAAGTGGCAGAGTTTCAAGGAATATGGGATTTTATACTTCCCAACAAAGAAATGCAAGAAGCACTGCCTACTTCCACTCGAAGTAAAAGCCCTATTGATTTTCTGGCAAACAATCCAAAGCAGAAGGCTTCAATGCTACCTCCCAAGGACAAAAAAATAGTTAAGAAATCTTCACCAAAATCCACTCAAACTACTCCTTCTCAATTGAATTCTTCACCTTCAACTAAAACCTTGATAGTATCTGATGAAATGGAATATAATATTGTTGATGATATGAAAAATACTAGGGAAAACATCACCTTTCATGATCTTAGCAAGTTGAAACATCAGCAGAAGCTACTCCTTAAGGAGCTTAAAGCAGTACCTACTTCACCTCTTCCTGTTGTTGTGATCTCACAAGTTGCCTAAGAAATGGGAAGACCCACTAACACCTCTTTAAATAAAATTGATCTAACCGACATTGCTCTGATTGGAGGAAGATGTAAATCTCATACTCCTCCATTTCTCCTCACTTTTCAAATTTTAATAGAAACTTACACAACTGTTTAGTTGATTTGGGAGCTTCGTCTAACATTTTACCTAAAACAGTTTGTGCAAAGTTGAATGTTCAGCCCCAAAATCTGTTGTACGCATTGTGTAGTTAGATTAGTCTCAAGTCGAAGTTGTTGGGGAACATAATCAAGTAGCCATTAGACTCTCGTTAAACGCCAAATTTTTTCAAGTCATTGACATTATTGTAGTTGATATTCCCGAGTTCTATGGCTTAATCCTTAGTAGATACTGGTCAGAAAAGCTTCATGGCTATTTTTCGATTGACTGGTCTCACACGTGGCTTCCCTATAATGGAAAGTCAAACCAAATAAGGGTTGATCATGAAAAACATCAAAATTACATAGTCACAGAGCTAGAAGGAGAAAATGAACTAGTTGCGTATAGAAACAATATAATTGGAAACTACTCAGTAGAATCATTTCTAGGAAATTTTAATGCTTATACTTCACCTTTCTTGGAAAACTTTGTTGTAGCTCAAGTTGAAGACTTTTCCCAAATTGATACTTCTAAGTGCGTAATTTTTTTAGATAAACCTGTAGTTGGCTCTTATTTTGGATATTAGTTTTTGATGGATCTAAATCCAATGACCGAGCAGGAAAAGGATGCATATTAGTTAGCCCAAAAGGGGAAAAGACTATGTTAGCATGCAGACTAGAATTTCATTGCACAAACAACACTGCTAAATATGAAGCATTAGTTCAAGGTTTGTATAAAGCCATTGGCCTTAATATCAAACACCTCCAAGTGTTTGGAGATTCAGAAATTGTGATAAAGCAGGTAAGAAATACTATACATTGTTTGTCAGGACATTTGAAACACTATCAGTCGTTAGTCCAAGACCTGACTTCCCACTTTACAATGTTTAATATTTCCCCTATTCAATGACTCCAAAATGCAAGCACCAATCTCTTAGCTAATTTGGATTCCAAGCTTATTCCGCCAGGAGATTATAGTCCTGATCACTTTTCTATTGAATTGGTTTTTAGGCCTTCTATTCTCGATAATATCACCAACTAGAGAGTCATATTAATGACCTAAATATCATAAGTTTTTTGACATCAGAATGCTCTTACGATGACTAGATAGTTGACGAAGACCAGCATGACAACCAAGTTAAGCAAGAAACAACCAATACTGCTATAACAAAGCCTGTGGTTAAGTTGGAAGATTTATATGACCTCAAGGATAGATTCAAATGACACACCAATTCAAAAATTGAGAGTTCAACTTTGAGGTTTGAATTGATTAACCTAGGAACTGACCTTAAACATCAAAATATTAATCTAGGCCTCAGACTTACGTCAGATAAGAAATCAAACTTTATACGTTTGTTGAAGAAATATAAGAATGCCTTCTCATGGAACTATGAAGATCTTAAAACGTATGACACTTCTATTATTCAACATACAATCCCCATGACATCTGATGAAAAACCTGTTCAGCAAAAATAAAAATAAAAAAATCCATCCTAATTTATAAAATCAGATTAAATCTGAATTAAACAAACTGTTGAAAGCCAAGATTAGTTTTCCTGTCAGACATTCCAGGTGGGTCTCCAATCTTGTCTCAGTGCAAAAGAAGAACGATGATATTCGGAAATGTATAGACTTCCGCAGTCTAAACAAAGCATGCCAAAAGCACATCTCTCCATTGCCTCCTATGGAATAGATATTGCAATCAGTTTCAAGCTTAGAACTAATGTCTTTCCTGGATGGATTCTCAGGTTATAATTAGATCCTAGTACATTGAGATGACTAGCTGAAAACTACATTCAGGACAAAATGGGGCACTTATGCTTATCAAAAGATGCCATTTGGACTAGTTAATGTTGCTGCTACTTTCCAAAGAGCCATGGGCATATCCTTCAAAGGTTTCGTAAACAAATCAGTAGTAATCTACATAGACGATATAACTATATATTCCAAAAAGCATAGTAATTATCTAAGAGATTTAAAACAAATCTTTGAGCGTTGTCAAAGGTATGGAATTTCTCTTATTCCTAAGAAATCTTTCTTTGTGTTAAGTGAAGGAAAACTCCTTGGATTCATTGTATCCAAAGTAGGGATTCACACTGACCCTGATAGAGTAAGAGAAATATTTGAAATTCCTTTACCTCATAACAAAATATCAATGCAATCTTTCCTAGGTCAGAATTTTTTTTTTAAAGGATTTGTCCCTAACTTCTCATGAATTGTTTTACCTCTTCAATCTATGATACAGAAAAATTTTCTTTTTAAATGGGGACACATAGAACATGAATATTTTGATTTAATTAAACAAGCAATCATTAATTCTCCCTCTTTAGTAACTCTGAATTTTTCAAGTCATTTCATTCTATATACTTACGCTTCTAAGAAATCGTATGCAGCCATATTGACACAATTCAATGAAGAAAAAGCTGAAGCCCCAATATCTTTCTTTAGCTCCAATTTGCAGGGGGGTGAATTGAATTACTCAGATGTTGAAAACAAGCTTTTTCTATTTTCAAATCAATAAAACACTTCAGACCTTTTCTCCTCAAAACCCACACCAAATTAATAGTGTCATTCTCAACAGTGAGAAATCTGTTAATACAAAGGGATGTAGGTGAGAAGAGAGAAAATTGGGTAACAGCTCTGCAAGAATATGACATTGAAATCAGACCAATTTTTTTTTGTAAAAGGTCATGGTTTTTGCAGGATGTTAATAGGAACATCTAATTTATCAACACTACAAGAATCAAGTGATGATGTACAAGTCTATGAGGTAAGCCTTAACGACAATGAGTCAAGTTATGTTGATACCATAGTTTACTTAAAAAATGGATATGCCCCAACGCAATTAAATTTTAAGAATAAAATGGCCTTGAGGCTAAAAGCTAGACAATATCAAATCGTCAATGATGTGCTGTTTAGAATAAATTATGATTCTAGTTTACTTATATGTCTTGAAAAATCTGGGGCAAGAAAGGTGTTCTAGGAACTCAATGATGGACCAACTGGTGGACATTTTTGAGGTGATACCACCACACATAAAATCCTGCATGCTGGCTATTACTAGCCAACATTATTCAAGGATACACATAGTTATGTAAGGAGATGTAAAGTTTGTCAGAAAACTGCTGGGAGACAGAGAAAACCCGCATTACCATTACATCCAATCAATATTGAACAACCATTTGAGCAATGGGGATTGGACATAATAGGTGAGATTGTTCCTCATTCTTCTAAGCAGCATAGATATATCCTTACAACAACTGATTACTTCACAAAATGGGTGGAGGCCATTCCACTCAAGGTATCCAATTATGAGAACATCATTGAATTCATTGATCAATTTATCATTACCAGATTTGGTATGCCATCTGCCGTGATGTTTGATAATGCATCTTATTTTTTAGTCAATGATATGACAAAATTTGCTCTTAAAAGAGGTTTTAAGCTTAAATACTCTGCTAACTATTATCCATAGGGAAATGGGTTAGCTGAATCTACAAACAAAAATCTTAAAAGGACTATTAAACGAACTGTTGACAAAAATCAGAAGAACTGCCATAATTCTTTAATATTTGCTCTATGGGAAGATTGAATAACTCAGAAAGCCTCCATTGGCACTTCTCCTATTAATTTGGTCTATGGGAAAGAAGTTGTCCTACCTAAAAATCTAGCTAGTCCCTCTCTAGCCCTAGTTCAGTTCATTAAAGAAACTCCTTCCTCTTCTATGCAAGTTAGATAGTTACAAATCCTTAAGCTCGAAGAGGAAAGGGAAAAGGCTAGAATCACACACGAACATCATCAATAGTTAGTCAAAGCTTCCCTTGATTCAAATTCTGTAATTTCAAAATATTTTCAACTCAGAGACCTAGTATTGGAATGGGATAAAACCCATGAGGAAAAAGGTAAGCATACCAAGTTCCAAAAAAAAAACCTTTTTATTGCAGGATTTATCAGGCAAGAGAGAATCTCTACCTGTTAATGAGAAGATCTTAAAGAAATATTTTCCATAGAAGATGATCTCTTCTATTCACTGTATATTATTGCCTTTATTTTATTTTTCTAGAAAGAATAATACAAGTTGAAGAACATTTACTTTTGGCTTTACAAATAATAGTCTATTTTTTACTTTTTACTTTTCGCTTATATAAGTAAAGATTATTATGAAAATGAATTTCACACATAAAACATATGGTTAAGTCATGTTGCTCTCAAATTGCTTGTTCTCTGCCAAAATTATTTGATCTTTGATAAAACTTAACTTTATAAAGGAACCTTGCCTCTACATCAGTCAAGAAAAGTATCAATAACAAAACAAAGTCTCTGTATAGAAAAGCATCTTTAAACTATACAGTTGTCATCCAGAAGCTCTTAAAGATCCGACTATTCTCCCCATCTATTCAGTTTACATTTTTGGAGTGTAATTCTAAAATATACTTAAACTTAAAGGATAAGAGGTCTCATCAAGAGTCAACTTACCATGATCATAAGGTTGTAACTAGCTGACATTATGAATACTGCATTTCAAAATAGGGTAATGGATTAAGATTGTATTGATCAAAAGACAAGGGGTATCAGTAAGAGCCAACTTGTTCAGTTAAGTTATAATCAAGTGAATGGCATTGTCAATTTTGGTCACAAAACCAAGACATTGTTCTTTAAGGGATAAAAAATGAAATTTTGAAGAAAAAGAATTATTTCAGAAAATAAAAGGAAATAAGTATACAAATCTGAGCTTATCTTTAAAAATTGTATTTTGACCTAGGTGGGATACTAAATCATTTTTGGTTAAAAGGTAACCCTGACGAGGCTATAAATGCCTACTGGCAGTAGAGGCTCTACTGATGACAACTGAGTATACCAAAAAATGACCTGTGAAGAGCCTCCTTGTTTTTATCTTTAAAACCAAGTAACGACTGATGTAGACAAAGTGACTTTCTTATGTAAGAGGATAATCAAAAGGATGATAGTTAAGTGGATTTTGTTTAAATATTCAAAGAGCAGTATGAATTATCTTATATTTCGTGTAATTTTTATTTTCTAAACCATCTTTATTTTGGAAGTTTTTAAAAATTTCAAAAAACTGTCAAAGATAACTACTTCTTCCAAGTGAATCGCCAATTGTTGTGTTATTCAACAACCCCCCATTTTTTAATAGTAGTAACCAATATTACATTAATAAATGGGGACCCTTTAAAAAATCCTTCCAAAAAAAAGTTTAGCATTTAGCCATTTTACTTATTAAATTTTGGAATAAAACAAGATATCAGTCAAACACCTTTTCAAAAACTAGTAAATGTCTGCTTTTCCCACATATCTCACGATCAAGCGTGATTGAAAGCCTTGATAATCCACCGAATCTAGCGAAAAGTGATCAAAACAGGACTTCGTGCTATACCACTTTGAAACTAGTACGTTTCTTATATAAACTAAGTCCTAAGGCATTTCTTATTAAAACTAAGGCCCGCATCGCATATTGCTATTTTGAGAAAGTGCACCTTAATGGCTTACCTAAAAATGTGTGAGATGCGAAATTGTGATGACAACATTTCCCTTATCGCATCACATTTTGGACATTTAAAAGAACACCGCAAACTTACCATCCGTCAATATTGTGAAATGCGATTGAGACCCGAACCCACTCCCGAGATACATCACAAACAAGTATTTAGGTTCACTGCTTAATAAAAGGGGATTTACACAAACAAACCTAACAAATGAGCTATGTTTTGGAAACAATAGTAAGTGACCCGCATCTCGCATCTCGTAGAAACGAGAAGGAAAGCATATAGGCACAATGCGATAATGCGATCTGTGATATTTCTTCACAAAGAGTAGAATCGACATTTTCGCAATTTAAAGGCTTGCCACCCTAGAAGCTTTCTTCTCGACTTACGATGCAGACATTAATGAGCAATAAATCTAAGAGATAACGAACCATTAGTGGGAATTTAGTAAAAGTTAATTGCATTTATGTGTGAAAAGTCATTTAACGTGATATGATATATTCTCACTTGTGTTCAAATAAAATTCCCTTCTTATTGCCTTTTCAAGTTATCTGTATTATTCCATCTTACATTCATTCTTATCTCTGTATATCCGATAGCTACTATTTTTCTCATTTTCAAGAAAAATCCACAGAAGGAGTCTTTGGGAGCAATGGCAAAGAATGGAAATGTAGTTGCATCTGAGAAATCATAAATGACTCCTTTATTTATAGATACTACATGTAGCAGAGAAGGAGGGACCTCTACGTGGGAAACCATGTATGATTTATTAGAAGAAGAGGAACCAAGACCTCTGGAAACAAAGGTCACAACTGATGGTCATGTTTCCTCAGACGCCACCATTTTATAGATGACACGCTCATTTCTATATCGCATAGTCACGCACCCAAAGATAATCCCTTATATGGATATGGTCAAATGGATTATTGATTAGGCTGATATCTCAGATAGAGAATTTAAGAATAGAAGCCAAGAGGTTATGGGATCTTTTTCACTAGAAAACCTATGGCTTATGTACCACCTACTAGTTTTGTAAATAATACTGAGAGGGGGGTGAATCAGTAATTTTTCATTTCCATAATTAGATTTATATACACTAATTCAATGAAGGGAACTCATGTGTGCATGCAACCGTTCTTAAGGCAACCAGCGTATATCCAGTGAACTTATGATTCAGTTAATTCATCATATGTTGATCTTTAATCAGTGCATCAGTACTTTATTAAACATGAAATAGTAATCGTGTGCAGTAATAACAGAATAAACCATCACACATAAGCAACACACATGAACACCAAGATCTAAGGTGGAAACCCAATGTGGGTGAAAACCACCTATTGTTGTCATCTCTGTCTTCTTTTAATAATAATAAGATATGTTTACAATCTTGTACTGGTTTAGACTCATACCAATATGTAGGCTTCTACCTATAGAAGGTTACAACCTTCTCTCATTCTCCAGCTTCTACAAGAATGGAGCTACAACCCCCTAGATCTTGTACTAGACAATATGTTTACTAGTACGTAGGTGCCACCCTATAGAAAAATCCACTCTTCCACCAGGGACCATGTTTAATGATTTTTTAGACTAGATGCTCCTGGCACATATCAAGACATATGAAGACCTTGACTCATCAATAACCCATCAAAAATTTAGAAACTCAAACTTCATCAACCAACATGCAGTTAATATGAAACACTTAGATCACTATCATCAGAACATTGTGCTTGAACTCAGAAACCTATATTCAGAACCAACTGAAACCTCAAAACTTCATGAGTCAAACTGTATATGCTACTTCAACAAAGAAAACCTGCATGTATACGCTAATTCCTTCAGCGCAACCTGCGTATACCTTTAAAGATTCTGAATCATAAAATCTCTGAATCACAAACTATACCAACCAATAGTGTACTGAACATCTTCTTTCAACTTACAGAACTTTACATAGGCAGGCAACAGAAAACACTTCATCTTACATATACAGTCATTCAAATATCAACCTCCTTATGCATTCAGATTTACATTCAGACCTAAGAAGACTTCATTGACAGACAACAGTAAAATAGCAGTAGCAATAAATTAGCAATACTAATCTGATAGACCAGTCATCTTTGAACCTCGAGCCTTTCTTTTGTATACACTACTTGGAAGAACAGAACCTGCGTGTATACGCCCTTTTGCCAAGACGAACTTGCGTATATATCTGCAAATATTGGCTCGGAACTTCGCTGCAATTCTAGGCATCAGACAAACCTAGATCATGATAGATAATGAATAAAATAGACGCAAAACATCAGATCTAGCCTCAAACAATATTAGATCATTCAAGAATAAGTCATTTTAGATCTCATGATCCTGATCCAATATTGAACTCAAGGTGCACATGAATATTTCAGATCTAGTCCAAAACATAACCCTGCAACATAAAATATACTTTAGATAGAAGTATTTCTTAGAATCTTATTCACTTACACCGATGGCCTTATGCTCCTCTCTTCTTTATATAGTTTTTGGCCTTTCTCAATATCATGGACTGAATCCACTTAGGACCAACACCTTGGATCAAATACCACAGATAGAATATCTCAGACTAAATACCTTTGGTCAATACCATCGTCCAAATATACCTTGGATCAAACCATGGTTTTCAACATGTACGCACTTTGCCTTTTGTGGGAGTGCGTGTGTATGTTATACGCTTCTTTTATTTTGTTAACCCACATGTATACACCACTTGGACAAAGTGAATGAGTGTATACCTATTAAACCACTCTCTTTCTTCAATCTTTAGAGTCTAATCTGTAAGTTAACCTGTTGCATTATGAACTGCCTTTTACCAAAATTAAATTGACCTGTGAGTGAGTTGCCATCAAGGACAACACTTGTATCATAATGCCAACAATATCCCCCTTTGGAATTGATGGCAACCATGATGGTGTTGATTTTTCAAGCTGTAGAAACTGTAGGAGATAACAAGAAACATCAAAATTATCTCCCCCTTTGACATTAAGGGCAAAGGGAAAACTAGGATACTCTTCATATCTGAACAGCTAAATATGATCATGCTCCCCCTAGGCACATGCTGAATTCTCTGATTAAACACCCTTTTTGTGCATGTTCTGATATGTTGTGATGCACTAACTATCCATGCTCCACTTGAGCACATGCAAAGTCTACAAAAATATTTTCCAAAAGAATAACATGACTCTATAACTCAACTATGTGAGTTTTACCTTCCTATCACCAATGACTCATACATACATCAATCTCCCAATCAAGTGGGGATATACCAAATTTGACTCATCTACCCAACCAAGTGGGGATATACCAACTGTTTATACATGATAGAAATACAATAAATATTACATCATTCATCCCATGCAAAGTGGGGATCTAAATTACATCATTTGTCCAATAGGACTCATTCAAATGTATGAGAAGTCGTATCACACCCTAGAAATTTACATGACTTAAGCAACAAATGGTATAAATATCTGAAGCCATAGCTGGACTCAGCAACCATAATGCCAACAATGCAGAATGTGTGTGAAGGCTAATGCTCCCCCTAAACCTATGCTACTTATGAATTGTTAACATGTCATTAATCAAGGCATATTTTTCAATCAGATAAAAATTAATGAACAAAGCATATCATTAGACTGTAATCATCAACATCAGACAAATCACCCACATCAGAGTCTGACCCACTGTTTTTCCTGACAGAAAAACATATATGCTCCTTTAGCCACAAAAAATCGTGTGTATACACTACTATACTTCATGAAACCCACGTATAATAACCTTCCTCTGAAAAACTAGATTTAAGAGTAGGATGATGCAGCAACTACTCCCAGCTTTTGTTTGAGATATTCAAATGTTTCTCTAGGTAGTGGTTTAGTGAATATATGAGCAACATGTTCTTTGGAGGGGACATACTCCAATTTGACCTTTTGTTCAAGCACTTGTTCTCATAGAAAATAGTACTTGATGGGTATGTGCTTGGTCTTGGAGTGCATGACTAGATTCCTTGAAATACTGATGGCACTTGTAGTATCACATAGAATGGAGATGGGTGGAGTACATGTGATATGGATGTCTTGAAAAGTTTGCATCATCCAAAGCAGTTGTTTGCAGCAAGATGCAACAGCCACATATTCTGCTTCAGTTGTAGATAAATCAATTGAACTTTGTTTCTTGTTGAACCAAGACACTAACCTGGAACCCATATAGAATGCACCACCACTAGTGCTTTTTCTATCATGAACACTTCCTACCAATCTGCATCTGTAGATGCATGAAAAGTGAGATCTGCATCTCTAGGATACCATAGTCCAAAGTCCTGAGTTCCTTGAAGATATTTGAAGATTATTTTGATTGCCTGAAGGTGTGATTCCTTTTTATTTTCTTGGAATCTTCCAAATATTCCTACTCCATGCATGATGTCAGGTTGGGTACTTGTTAGATAAAGTAGAATGCCAATCATGGTTGTGTAAGTTGTTTTAGAGTCGGTATTGTCATCCCTTCGTCAAAGATCAAATCCTCTTGTTGCATTTCATGTTAGGTGTCTCGCCCAGTCATTTGCATTCCATTAGGCGCATAGATCATCTGACGGTAGTGGCATTCTTCCAAGTTCTCTCATGTTATCTACCTACTAGCACATATTCACTTATTAAAAAAACCTATACAGTCTCTTTTTTATCCTGAAATTGCAAAGATTGTCTTTAGGGGTCAGTTAGGTATAAGGTTTCATTAGGGTTTCGTCAAAAATGTGTTAAATTGTCCAATAATTGCCAGCAGGCCATCAGGAAGTCTCAGCATCAATAAATTGCATCGCCAAATGTTCGAAAATGTGTTACACAGAGTATTTAGCTTTAATTGTTAAAAAATCATGAAAATTTTGTTATTCTCATTCTAAATTCATTCCTCTGCATCCCGGTTTCTTTCCCTAGCCCAGAAGCTCCAACACCTGCAAAAAACAAGCAAGCTTAGGTCATTAAATTCATCACAAAGTGAAAAAGCAGTGAAAAGGTTCAAAAACAGAGTTTAAAGATAAAGTCAAATCCAAAACATTACAAAAGTGGGTTTCATGAGTCAAAATTTCAAAAGCTCTTTGTTTATAATTTATTCCTTCATGTGATAAGCTCATTTGCAAAAGAGAAGCAAGATAGAGCAAATTTAGTGAGCAAGTGAGGAATTGGGTGAAAATCTCTGTAAGAATACCGGCGTGGTGCACTGGGCAGGAGGCGTGGCGCATACAGTTGGCGCGGCGCACTGGGCCTTAGCACTCAGTGCATTTTAATAGGGGCGCGGCACATTGGTGGGGCATAGCGCACTGGGCATGCTGCGTGGCGCATACAGCCAGGAAGCCCGAAATTTACCAATTCTACTCCAAAATCGCCCAAAACGCATCGATACAAGTAGGTTGAACTTCATTCATGGTTTTTCATACAAGATTAATGGTTGTTGATGGTGTGTGTTTCATGGTGCTTGTGTAAAACAATCAAACCCTGCCTCTTAAAATACTTCAAAAAACTTGCTGCTAGGGTTTCAAATCACTGTTTTGTCACCAAGTTCACTCCCTCTTCTCATTTTTCCTTTGATTTCATCATTACCTAAGTTCCCCTACCCCTTAAGTTCATTAATTCCCTATCCAAAAATCCCTTTCCCAAATTTCCAAATGTAAACCCCAAACCCTAATCCTATACAAGAACTCCCATAATATCCCATATTTCCCTAACTAAGTCTATCCCAACAGTCCCAAATTTCCCATTAGTTTTCCCCTCTCTTAAAAATCGCTTGTTTCACTATTTTCCTTTGGTGGCAGAGATCAAGCACATCACCAAAAACAGTCCACCACAGTTTGACACATCAACTCTTATTTCTTCAAGGCAATTTGTCTACCAGCAGTTATGGCATCAGATCCTTCATATGATTATGAAGAAGAGACCCAAAGTTACTCAACCACGGAGGGACATGCACCTAGGAGGCCTCATAGAGGTGGCAGACATATCAGAGAAGAACCTACCACTCTTGCTGAGTTGCAGGCCTTCCCTCTTGCCATCTTTTGTTTCCAACACCAGTCATGTTATGAATTTTGCGAGAAGGTTTCTCATATTCAGTTTCATCATGAGTTGGCCTGCTTATTTGTTTTGCATTTGCATGGTGATAAAGCCACTCTTGCTGTTGTTACTTTCACATTAACACCAGAAAACATTTCATTGGCAACCGGCGTACCAAACATTGGAGAACCATGGAATAAGAGACAAAAGATTGACCAGCAACACTATGAACCATACATCAAACCTGGTTTTCTAAGGCAGCTCAAGAGAGTGTTTCCTTTTCGACTTCTGAAGGATGAGTATGCTCCTTTAATGAAACTCATCATGAAGTATTTCCCCTGTGAGGGTCGGTTCTCCCGCTTGTATGCTTATCACATCAGGCTGCTGATGCATTTCACTCGGGTGTGAATGATGAACATTCCTTATTTCATATGCCAAAACATAGAGAAGATGACCACTCTTGTACAGCACAAGACCCCTCAGCAGTAGTTCAACAGTGTTTATCATTTTGCTCTCATCAAAATTGTGGTCGTTCATCAGCTTGGGTTACAGGGAATCACGTGGGATGACTTCATCTCTCGTGAGTTTTTCAGAGCTTCACAGGGGCCTTCAGAGGTTGGTCATGAAACATGTGGACCTTCTTATCACAGGGCCATGAGACCGCTAGTGTGTCGGTGTTCATCTCTTATCAGAGAGGCATTAGACGGTTGTTTACAACAACGAAATGAGTGTTATCACCACCTGGGGTGGAAGGGCCCACGCTTCCTCCATCATAACAGTAGGTTGAGGACTGGGGCAAGAGGCCTCTACAAGAGGAAGGACCATCAGGTGAGCGAGAGACTGATTTCATCCTCATTGAGGGTGATGATACTGACATGGGCCCACAAAGTGCAAACTTTAGACAGATCATCAAGGAGCAGTAGGCGAACATTGATGCCTTGTCCACCAACTTGGATGGAGCCCAATGGAATATACAGTACTTGGAGTAGAGGAACAAGCAGCTTGAGGATCAGCAGGTGGTGATGGAGTTACAGAACTTTCGGCAAAACCGCCAAATTGCCCAAAGGAGGAGGGTGGAGTTCACTTCCTTGGAGCAAGAGATCAATGCCGATAGAGAGTCATGGCTCGAAAGAGTCAATATCCACTTGGAGTGGAAGCTGGAGAAGGAAATAAATGAGAAGAATATGCTTAGAAACTTTTCATATCATTACTTGTCCAGGAACTTGGTGTGCCAAGCAAGAATCAGAAATTTGAAAGCAAAGCTAAAGAGAGCATCAAAGAGGAAAAAGGAGGATGAAGGACTTCAAATCTTGGCTGAGGCTTCCTTGGCCCATCACAACACTTGATATAGAAGACTCAGCCCAAATTTCAAGAAATTTGGAGGAATTTTTGCATTTTTGTAAATTTTTGGCACAAAAACAGAGTTTTTCTCCCTATGCATCGCGCCACGTGGCACTCACTTTTGCTAGAGGGCTCCAAATCACAAAATCTTTTCATTTCTAGATTTTTCATGAAAATTTATGCTTGCATACTTAAGGCCAAGAAGTTTGGGTAGGTTTTGAGCCCTGAAAAGGTCAAAAAACACTCAAAAAATGACCTCATTGCCCCTATTTTGACACAAAGGAAGTAGTGTTGGGAGAATGGACTTTTGGAGGGGAAAATGGAGGCCAAATTGAAAAATTCCACTTGGGTTGGAAAGTAGAAAGGTAGACCTTTCTAGAAAGCACACCTGGTGCTCATTTGGACATCAGGAAGGCCTCCAAAAGTGGGTCCAAACAGGCGCTACCCATAGAGAATCAGGCACGACGCATAGAAGAAAAATTCTCAGTTTGACCAAGTTTTGCTCTGTTTTTCGCCCAGCTTTGCCTAGTTTGAATTTTTCACTTTCCTAATGGAAAATTTATGATGTAATTTGATGAAAATTGATGGATTATTTATGTAAATATGTTTGATTTTCACTTGTAGAGATAGATTCATCAGTTTAGAGGTTGTTCGAAACTGAATGAATCAATTCCCTTGTTTTTAGAGGCATGCTGTTATCTTGCCTAGTTTCTAGTTCTCAGTTTAGAATCAGTTGGATCAGCTCCTAGACTCATGAGCTCAACCCCTAGAGGCAAGGAGGAGCTATGTTTGTCTATATTATTTTTCTTTTCAGTCATTATCATGTTTGGACTCTTGAGAAAGCTTGGAGCTTCATTGTACATTCATTTTCAGTATTTTGGCTAAGGAATTGAGACCAGAATTTGCAGCACTCTTTGGGATTCATGTGGCAATTTGTATTGGTGCAATACTTCTCTTTGTAATAGTGAATTTTTTTTATGTATTCCATCATCTATATGATTTCTTCTTAACTAAGCAAACAAGAGTGTAAGTATAATTCATTGAAAGTGCAATGCTCTACTTGAGGTTTGCTTTAGTTGTTTGATGTTTTCAGCTGTTTGAGGAGGATTCATGATTTCCCTTGCCCTCTTCAACACCTCACCTGTCTTTTCCCTCCATCTCACTAAACTTTGAGTGCCAAAACAATTGCCTACCTTGCCCCATTGAGATCTCTACAGAACTGAGCCTCAAATCCCCACACCCCAAAATGTGTCTTTCCCTTTGAGCCAACAAAACACCATTTTATCAAATCAACTCTCTTGCACTTCATACCTAGCCTAAAATTAGTTTTTATTTCAGTCATCTCAGGCCCCATAGAATATCTTTTGCTGAGATTGACCCGGAGAGAGCCCTCTCCTGACCTGGTAGGGCTAGCTACTAGGCTGAGCATGGTTTGATGTTGGCCCTGGATCCTACCTTTTCAGCCTGAGGTAAATCTAGGCACTAACAATTTGGTTGATGTACTATTGCTAATTGATCATTTGAGTTGAGACTACATCTTGTTACCATTGGAGTACATATAGGTATAGAATCTTCCATTCCATACTTTTTTTTCAAGATCTGCTTGAGATATTTGGTTTGTGAAAGAAAAATATTGTCTTTAGTTTGCTGAACTTGTAGACCAAGAAAATAGGTAAGTTCACCAAGCAAGGACATTTCAAATTCTTGCTCCATTACTAAATCAAAATTCTGACTCATGGATTCTTCATTGCTACCAAAAATGATATCATCAACATAAACAATAATAATTAGCAATTTATCATTTTCAATCTTTGTATATAAATTTCTATCTGCAAAACCTTTTGTAAAACCTTGTTGGTGTAGATATTTGTTAAGGTGGTAATACCAAGCCCTTGGAGCCTATTTTAGACCATAGAGAGCCTTTTTGAGTCTGCATACAAGTTTTGCATCTTTTCCAAGAATGAACCCTTCTAGTTGTTCAATATAAACTTCTTCTTCTAAATCTCCATTAAGGAAGGCTGACTTTACATCCATTTGGTATACTTTGAATTTTAGAAAACTAGAAAGAGCAAGACACATTCTTATGGCTTCAAGTCAGGTAACAGGTGCAAAAGTTTCTTCAAAATCTATACCTTCTTATTGAGCATACCCTTTACAAACAAGTTTGGCCTTGTTTCTAATGACTTCTCCATTTTCATTCAGCAAGTTCTTGAATATCCATTTAGTTTCTATAATATTTTTATCATGAGTTCTAGGAACTAATTCCCAAGTGTCATTCTTTTCAATTTTCTCAAGTTCTTCATCCATGGCCTTGACCAAACATTCATATTTGCATGCTTCATTTACATTTTAAGGTTCGGTGGATGATAATAATGCTAGATAGTTTGAGGTCCCTATAATAGTTCTTCTTGTCTGTACACTAGCCTCCTTTTCTCCTAAAATTTGAGTTTGTGGATGATTTTTTTGAACATACGTGGATGGAGTCCTTTCTTCTACCCTTATATCTTCTTCTCATGCTTCATTAGTTTCTTCTTCAATATAATTTTGATTTGATGTGGGAAAGTAATCCCCATCTTCCTCATTTTCATAATATTCTATTGTTTTTATTTGTTTTGGATTTCTGCATGCTTCATCAACTACAACATCAATGCTTTCAACAATTTTCTCAAGTCTTTTATTATAACATTTATATCCTTTACTCCTAGAAGAATAACCAAGAAGAATCCCTTCATCTACTCTAGGTTCAAACTTACAAAGTTTTTCATTAGTCATTTTGATAAAACATTTGATTCCAAAAACTTTAAATTATTTAATAGTAGGAGCCTCACCATACCAAAGTTCGTGTGGAATTTGAGTTCTATTTACCTGAACATTTTCTTTGTTAAGAATAGTCACGGCAACGAATGCATCTTCACCCCAGAAGGTTGCAGGAGTTCCAGATTCATCTAGCATGGCTCGAGCCATTTGTTGAACTGTTTTGTTCATCCTTTCTACTACACCATTTTGCTAAGGTGTTCTTGGACTGGAGAATTCCCTTTTTATTCCATGTTGTTCACAAAAGTCAAAGAATTCATACGATATAAATTCCCCTCCTTGATTAGATCTAAAGCATTTGATTTTTCGATCTGATTCATTTTCAACCAAAGCTTTGAAGGCTTGGAACTTTTAAAATGCTTCATCTTTATGCTTTAGAAGACCTATCCAACACATTCTGGAAAAATCATCAATGAAAAAAATAAAGTATTCTTCTCCACGATGTGATTTTTCCTTGTTGTTCCACATGAATCAGTATGGATAAGTTCAAGAGGCTTGCTTACCAATTTTCTTGCCAATTTGACATGGTTGGCATATTGTATTTTCTGGGATGCTGATATCTGGAAGATCATGAACAGCCTTAAGTCTGCATCCTTTTCTTATTTGAGAAAAGCTTAGATGTCCCAATCTTCTATGGCACAGCCAATTTTCATCATTTTTCCTTAGATAGCATTTTTTTTGTCCTCCTTTGAGTATGTATAAGTTGTTTGGAGTTCTTGTACATTTGATCACAGTCTTTCCTGTATCAATCTCACGAAAAACACATCCGTTTCATCGAAACACTACTTCATTTCCTTGATCACACATTTGACTGAAACTCAACAGGTTATGCTTTAAACCATCTACATACATAACATTTCCAGCTTTAACCTTTTCTTTCAAGAAAATAGAACCTTTACCTTTTATGACAGCTGGAGTTTCATTTCCAAATGACACATTCTTTTCCTTTTCTAAGGCATTATATGAGTGAAGTTTCTCTTTTTCACCTGTCATATGTTTGGAGCATCCAGTGTCGATGTACCACTTACTTTCTTGTCCTTTTGCATACAAGGCTATACCACTGATCCAAATGGATCCTAGAAACCCTCTAAGTCTTCGAACATTCAAAACAATCGCAAAAGAAGAACCTCTTAAAAAGTAGGATTACACTATCGGCAGGAAAAAACATGAATAAATAGTGGAAAAACAAAGTATCAGAGGCTTAAAACAACTTTGCATCATAGCCGTTAGATCTGGTTGATCAACGGTCTAGATCCGATTAACAAATCGCAATTAGTGGTGGGAAAGGGAGGCTATCGACAGAGACCACATGGAATATGCAACAATTATTAGCAAGGTCAATGAGGACCATCGATCAAGTGCGCAGATCGATGACCCAAGTTGAATCGCAATATCGCATCAACAAAACACAACAGAGCGCTTACAAATAGCCTGGGGGTATTTGCAATATGCGATTGTGATTAAACACATCGCAACTGGTGAGCCCCAATATTGCAGCAATAATGTTGCAACTCCTGAGACTCCCTTCTTTAATTTTATCAACCCGGTAGTTCGTAACAAACTTGGAAGCGACGGTGTTGTATGCACAAGTACTAGCTCTTGCCGCAGCTGTCACTTGGTCAGCTGGCACAAGTGCGCTAGGAGCTTAAGCCAACTTCTATGAGCTCTTAGAAGAAGATTTTTAATTGATGGATGAAAGCTAACTCAAAGGAAGCTAATCTACTTGCGGAAAGAAACTGAAAGCCAAACAGAAACGCAAACCCTAGCAAACCCTAATTCTACCAGCTAGTCCTAGTGACGCAAAGGAGAGAATGCAAACTACGAAAAGAGATGCCATTACTTCTATGAAGGTAAAATACATGTGTCTACACTGCCTCTAGCTGAAGAAAACATCTTTTTTTATTTTTGACTAAGTTATTAGAATTATCATGCATGTGCTTTTAACTGGCTTTTCACTGTGCAGGGGTGGATCAAGGAGGAGAAATGCTTGGAAAAGGTTGGGATGGTACAGAGAGGGCCTAAGGGGTCCCTAACACCCTTCTAGAGATTTTCACAGAGTTTGGCTATCAAGAAACCTCATTCGTGAGCTTCTACAGGAAGTCTGCACGGGTTCTACAGGATGTTTAGGATTTCTACAGGATGTTCTGTAATTTTTCTACAAGATGTTTAAAAATTGGATTTTGGAGGATGGGTGAGTGAGGTAAGGTGCATTAATGGATAGGGAGGCAGGGTAGGGGCCTGAAATGACCCAAGGACTGATGGATAGAGTTGAGGAGAACATGTAGATGGATGGACTTGTTCCAAGAAGACTAAAGTAATGCTGCACAAAAGGTAGGGTTATGAGGGCAGTATGGCAACGTGAGGCAAGAAACCAAGTTAGGAGATGGAGAAGATGGGTTTGAGGGAGTGTGGGTAGAGAGAGAAGTGGTACAGGTGCTCTGCAATTTTTGTTTCCAACTGAACCAACAAAGACATGCAAGAAAACAAAGATCTAATTATGCTACCCTAATATGATCTAGCTAACAGTAACAAGAATGGACAACAGCTTTATTTGCAAGGAAACCATGTATATTAACTATGCAATGAAGCATTCAAAGATCTGAACATGTAACCAACTTCTGCAAATGAAAACCAAACACTAATGATTGCATGGCAAAGCAAAGTCAGTGTTTTGTGGGCAGCAAAGTCATCCTAGTCACAGCTCCTGATCCCACTGAGGGAGAGGTGAAACCACAGATGTTTGTTGGCCCTTTTCTTGAAGCTTTTTCTGTTAACAACCTATCAACTAAATCTGAGCATTAAAAGCTATTTTACTCATCAAAAAACAAACTAAATAACAAAACAAGATTTAGATCTAAATAGCAGATTTTATTCTAAGAATGCAGCAAAAACACATAAAGATAATCAAAGGAGGTATTGGGTGCTTGAGATGGGCCCGACCCCAAGAGCTATAGCCTCCTAAGAGAGATTTAGAGCTGGTGCAAAGCTGGATTCATCTTTATTGAGCAAGAAAAGAAGAGTTACATCAAAACTGTCCACAAGGAGAACTTGAAAATGAGCTGAAAGCAAAGCTAATCTATTTCCTAAAAATCGAAATACAAACTAGCTAACTTCTGCCTACAGAATGACTAACCATTGGCTACAAAATTACTAACCACTAGCTACAAAATGACTAACCACTAACTAACCAAAATGAGGCCCTAAGCCTTCTTATTTATACAAATTGAGGACCCCAAATGTCCTCCTAAACTTTAGGGACTCGGCTGCCCAAAACTTGTAGTTAATAGCAGTCCTACTTGACTTGCTTGGCTGCCCTTGTGCTAATTGATTTGGTGGCCCTTGAACTCCAAGCTGATGGTGGAGAATTCGAGGTAAGGGCCCATAAATGAAGGGAACACCTTTCTAAAAATACTCTCCACGAATTTGGCTGCCAAGTGCTCATTTCAACCATTGATTTTGTCTCCAAATTGACCAAAAAGGCTACACAAAGCACACATTAGACTTGTTGGCATAATGACTAACCCAATTCACTCTATTAGCATAAATATAATAAAAAACATGCAATAAACTAATGAGAATGGTGGATTAAGTTGAATTAGGAGGTTGAATGAGCCCAAATAATTATCCATTTTTCGGGCTCATCATCACCCCCCTACTGAAAGTGTTGCTCATCCTCTGAGCAACCAATCTATCTCCTCATATTTGATGGCCTTGGTGGCCTCCCTGTGATGCCAAGCTTCTGAAGTGATGCCCTCTTCTCTGTCATGAAACCATGCTTTTCTCTTTGCTTCTTCCCACTGCCTGTGCTTCTTTTCCTAGAGAATTCTCAACTTTGGTATGATTGTGCAAGTATATTCAATATGATGGTGGCAATGGTGGTGAAAGGAGATGAAACTAGTGGAGGATGGAAGAAAAGAGTGGTTGCATGCCTCCTCAACAAATTTCAAGCTTCAAATCCCTCTCCATAATTGATTCTGGCCTGCCCAAAGGCTTCTACAGGATGTTTCTAGTAAAAATACAGAACTTCCTGTAGAAAGTCCTGTAGCTTCCTGTAGAAGGTTGAACCATGACTAAATTGTGTTTGAACCCTGAAAAAAATGAGTGTTCATGGAGGGGATGGATGTGCTTAGGGTGGCCAGCACAGGTGCTGCCTCCCTAGCTAAAATCTCGGCCAATTTCTCCTTCTACTGCCCTTTCCCCAAACTTCCTATAGAAAGTCCTGTAGTGGCCATTTTCTGGCTTCCTGTAGAAACTGTTTTGGTCTACTGTCACTGATATCTCATGGTGTGTCTCTTCCTCCTTTTTTCCTCTTCTTTGGTCTTTTCTGCCTCTGTTAGCTTGCTTCCTCATGCTCTGTTTTGGCTTTCTTCTCATGTTGTTTAGCTTCTGCCTTCTCCATTGTAGCCTTTTTTCTCTGTTCTGCCTTTGTTTTGCCCTCTGCTTGAATTATTTGTGCTCCCTCATCATCGGTTTTTTCACATTCTCCAGGCCTGATTCTTTCCTAGAATTGCATCGCTGCTTTTGCATAAACATGCAACAAATAAAACTATTTGTTTTCTTCTTCTCTTGAAGCCAAGAATTTTGCAAAAACCTATGTTTTCTTCTAAAAAGATAGCTCATTACTCCTCTTGTAAACTTGTTATTGCTCCTGGAATTTTCGTGTTTTTCACAACAACAACTTCCAATTTTTTTCTCTCTTCAAACTTTTCCAACCTGAATTTGCTACTTAGTTTTTGAAAAGAAATCAATTTTTTTTTTTTGACAAAATAGAGACCAAATAACATAGTTTTTTTCCTTCTAGAAAGTGGTCAGTCTTGCAAATTCAGTCTTTCACACAAGCCTACTTCCTATGGTTGCATCTCTCTTGTCAGAAGAAGGTGAGAAGGAAGAAGCCAGGCTTCGAATGCAGAGGAAAAAAGTACTGTGTAGAACTCCAAAAATATGCAAGCAGAGTTTTCACATTTTTTCAATGTGCAGGTAGACTTTTCCTCTCATTTTTAAAATTTAATTCCATGTTCAATTCACCACTTTGCACCAACAAATCATGCACAACGAAGCTTCCCCACTCCTACCTTGCTTGGAGCTTGAAATTCGTCGAAAATCCCAGGTTTTCTTTTTGCATGGTTGTTTTCTGCGTTTCCTGTAGAAGACTTCCTGAAAAACTTGGCGACGGACGTCAGTTTAACAGAATTCAGAGGTAGAGGATTCAGCTGAGGAGGTTTGCAAGTGTAAATGAATCAGCAGTTAACGTGAGTCTTTAGCCGAGCATTCCTTTAATTACTGCGTGATTTGTGGTGAGGTGGCAGAGACGTGCGCTGCTCATGCAAACTGTTGGTCCCCTGCAGTGCCATCTACCTGTAATCCCTTACCATTAGTTGCACTGGAGTTTAAAATATCCACAACTATCTGTGTTTTTTCAAATTTCACGTGAGTTGTCTAACACATACGTTGCATGATTCCGGGCTGATTGATAGAGAATTGGACAAGGAAATATTGGCTTAATCCTGCTATATTCGTGGCTCAATTCCACCATTCCATTCATTCATGCAGTTTTTAAATTAGATTTGTGCAATAGAAGAACGAGTTTCAGTCACGTACCTGAAGTCAAATGGCTGTTGTGAGGTGCTGAGGCTAGTCATTGTTGCATGCACTAGTTTCTTTGGTTGCATGAGGGCTTGGCTGATGATTTTTTGGTTGTTTTCCTTGTGCAGGTGTCCTCTGGTCGGATGCATGCTGCAGGAGTTCATTTCCACGCTCAGATCTGCACCTTCAAGCTGCTGCTGCTAAATTTTCATAGGACCGGAACTTGTTTTCGCCATTGCTCCCAAACGGTAAACCGGATCGATCTGTAACTTGCTGAGCACGTTCCTATCATCATGATGCACCTCCCATAGAAAAATCACAATCAATGGATGCACAGATTTCGAGAAAAATGGAAAATCGCTGAAGATTTCAGAGATCAATTTCTCGGAAACCGTGCATCGGAATTGGTTGAAACTACTTGGGTAGGTTACTATCACCCATATGCATCTCCCCATGAAACAGGTTTTGAAACGGATGCACGGATATGGAGAAAATGCAAAAATGGCTGATGGAGATGGAGGCTGATTTCTTGGAAACCGTGCACCGGAATTGGCTGAAACTGCTCAAGCATGTTGCCATCACCCCTGTATGATTCTCTGTAAAATGGTTTTTCAAATGGATGCATGGTTTTCAAGTTATGGAAGAAACAAATTCTGTTCTAGGTATTTTTGCTTCAAGGCATTTTGCAGTTTTGTTGCATGGTATGAAAAATGAACTTGCACTGTGATGCAGGCATGGAGATGATGGAGGAGGAGTTTGAAAAGTGTAGGAGGACTTCTGAACCCTTGAGGAAGCTACCATGTTAACCAAACCGCCTCTTTGAAATCCATTTCTAGCTTCCTACCATTTCTACAGGAACTTCCTGTAGAAGCACAATGTAGAAGCACAATGAGGTGGAAAAATGATGGAGAAAGGCGAGGGATGGACACAGAGGTGCTTGCAGGCCTAACCAACAGATTCCAAGCTTTATGTTCCCTTCAGAAATCAAATCTGGCTCGCTTGAAGGTTCTACAGGATGTTTCCTATAGAAATACAGAACTTCCTTTAGAAGGCACAAAAATTCCTTTGACCTTGTTTTGAGTGACCCTCCTGACTTGAAACGTCCTTGCTGCAACCTGCAATTATTCAATGAAAATTAGCTTTATTTTTCTTTTCTTTTTCTCTTTTTTTTTTTTTTTTTTTTTTTGAAAAAAAAACAACTAGGGCGCCTCATGGAGGTTTTCACCCTAATTGCTGCCCTGGGCACCTCCAAGGAAGGTTTTCACCCAGGGATCTTATTCCCTTTTCTCCTTTTTTTTCAACCCATTGACCGCCTCATGGAGGTTTTCAATCAATGAGCCAATCTAAGGTGCCTCAGAGGAGGTTTTCACCTTAGATTTTTCCTCTTATTTCCATTTTTTCATTTCTTTTCTTTTTTCCTTTTTTTTTCTTTTTTTTTTTCTCTACCCTACCCTACTTGAAAAACAAAATCGTTCTCAAGTATAAGAATACTTCCAATGGAGCCATGTGCACATCGAGATTAAAGACAAAATGATGTGAAGGCTCAAAATGCATGCTTTGATGGCTATCCAGATTTCAGAGAAAAAATGATTTGACTTTGAAGGGATCAAACATAGCTGAGGGAGAGAGTACTGCTGCAACTTAGTGACTGTCTGGAACCATGTCTCAATATAGCTTTGATATCCTTGGTCCTTTTGCTGATCTGGATCATTCTTCATGTCACCTTCTATCATGACCTTCTCATCTTCCTCTTTTTGTTGATCTTTCTCTTGAATACATGGAAGATTTGATGGTAAGCATGAGGGAACTCTCTCGATCTCTGTTTTTGATGTCTTCTCTTCATCAAGTGCAGCCCATGGTTCTTTGATCTCTTCTTTTGAATCTTCTTTTGTTGGATGTGGTCCTTCAATGCTTTCAATATAATCTCTATTTTGCAACACTCTTCCTGAGCTTTGGTGAAGATCATTGAGCTCAAGAGGAGTCATTTGGACATGTTGTGCCTCAACTTTGCAATTGGGTTGAGCTGCTCCATGGTATGGTTTTGGAAATGGTGGTACGGGTAGTTGAGTGGAGGTGTGTATTTGAGATGGATGCGGATGGGGTTGTGGTTGGGTAGGAATTTGGGGTTGCCTTGGTGGAGAAGGAGGCGATGGTTGTGGATGAGAAGGTGGTGGAGGAAAAGAAGTGGGAGGAGTGTTGTATTGGGGCCTCCACCCCTGATGAGGTGCATTCCACTGAGGCTGTGGCTGAGCATAAGAGTGAAACGAATGAGCAGCTAGTTGGGCATAATATGGATCTATGAAGGAACAAGGAGGAGGTGTGAACCAGGAAGGATGAGCAGGGGGACCCCAAGAAGGCATGAAAGTGGCTTGATAGGGGTCATAATAGGTCTCGGATGTCCCTTGCAGTTCCTGCTGATAAGATCTAGGTTCATGTGGCCTCCTTTGGTTCATATAATAGAGTGATTCAGTGGCTCCTTTGGCTCTCCGATATGCAGCTTTGATTCTGGGTAAGGAAGGGCACTGATCTGTAGGATGGTATTCTTCACATACAAAACACACTTCTATGGAGTACAATGGACATTCGTTCCTAGGATGCTTTCTAGTGCACCTAGGACAAAAAATGGCCAAAGCCCTCTTGTCTTCTTCTTGCTTCTTTTGGATCCGCAAGGTATCCAGTTGCATGGCAAGAAACTGCCTCATATCACTCTTGAAATCTTCGATCTGATTTTAAAATTCGTCTTTGGACAAGGTGCTGCTCCCAACATTTCTGCTTGTAGCCATTTGCTCCAGAGGAATGGTTTCTTCTTCTTCTTCCCTTGAGGTTCTTCAAATATGTCTTGCTGTCCACCTAAGGGTTCTTTAATCACAGCCATCGAAGAAGAGAGAATGTTGGCTGTGTGAAGCAGTGGGGGTGTTTTGCAATCATTTTTCTAACTTATCTCTACTCCTACAAGGCATGAAATGAAATCTTTTTGGTTGATTTTTGCTTTTTTCTACTTCTACCTGCAAAACTGAAATAGATTGAACTGCAACTAACTATCTTGCTAAAATGAAAATGCGGAATTGAAATGAAAGCAGGAAAGGACTAATCTATTTTGCTCAAATGAAATTGCAGGAATGAAATGCTAGTCTACGCTTGCGGAATTGAAATGCTAATATACGCTTGCAGAAATGAAATTGCTGAATTGAAATGCTAATCTATGAAAGCGGGAAATGCTAATCTACTTTTGCAGAAGCGAAATTGCATAATGGAAATGAAATAAACTACCTAGCAGAAGGTTGTAGTGGAAAATAGAAGAAAAGCAGCAATCACCAATACTCTGACGCTTCCCCGGCAACGGCGCCAAAAAGATGGTGAGCCCCAGTATTGCAGCAATAATGTTGCAACTCCTGAGACTCCCTTTTTTAATTTTATCAACCCGGTAGTTCGTAACAAACTTGGAAGCGACGGCGTTGTATGCACAAGTACTAGCTCTTACCGCAGCTGTCACTTGGTTAGCTGGCACAAGTCCGCTAGGAGCTTAAGCCAACTTCTATGAGATCTTAGAAGAAGCTTTTTAATTGATGGATGAAAGCTAACTCAAAGGAAGCTAATCTACTTGCGGAAAGAAACTGAAAGCCAAACAGAAACGCAAACCCTAGCAAACCCTAATTCTACCAGCTAGTCCTACTGACGCAAAGGAGAGAATGCAAACTACGAAAAGAGATGCCATTACTTCTATGAAGGTAAAATACATGTGTCTACACTGCCTCTAGCTGAAGAAAACATCTTTTTGTATTTTTGACTAAGTTATTAGAATTATCATGCATGTGCTTTTAACTGGCTTTTCATTGTGCAAGGGTGGATCAAGGAGGAGAAATGCTTGGAAAAGGTTGGGATGGTACAAAGAGGGCCTAAGGGGTCCCTAACACCCTTCCATAGAGTTTCACAGAGTTTGGCTATCAAGAAACCTCATTCGTGAGCTTCTACAGGAAGTCTGCAGGCGTTCTACAAGATGTTTAGGATTTCTACAGGATGTTTAAAAATTGGATTTTGGAGGATGGGTGAGTGAGGTAAGGTGCATTAATGGATAGGGAGGCAGGGTAGGGGCCTGAAATGACCCAAGGGCTGATGGATAGAGTTGAGGAGAAGGTGTAGATGGCTGCACTTGTTCCAAGAAGACTGAAGTAATGCTGCACAAAAGGTAGGGTTATGAGGGCAGTATGGCAACGTGAGGCAAGAAACCAAGTTAGGAGATGGAGAAGATGGGTTTGAGGGAGTGTGGGTAGAGAGAGAAGTGGTATAGGTGCTCTGCAATTTGTGTTTCCAACTGAACCAACAAAGACATGCAAGAAAACAAAGATCTAGTTATGCTACCCTAATATGATCTAGTTAACGGTAACAAGAATGGACAACAGCTTTATTTGCAAGGAAACCATGTATATTAACTATGCAATGAAGCATTCAAAGATCTGAACATGTAACCAACTTCTACAAATGAAAACCAAACACTAATGATTGCATGGCAAATCAAAGTCAGTGTTTTTGTGGGCAGCAAAGTCATCCTAGTCACAGCTCCTGATCCCACTGAGGGAGAGGTGAAACCACAGATGTTTGTTGGCCCTTTTCTTGAAGCTTTTTCTGTTAACAACCTATCAACTAAATCTGAGCATTAAAAGCTATTTTACTCATCAAAAAACAAACTAAATAACAAAACAAGATTTAGATCTAAATAGCAGATTTTATTCTAAGAATGCAGCAAAAACACATAAAGATAATCAAAGGAGGTATTGGGTGCTTGAGATGGGCCCGACCCCAAGAGCTATAGCCTCCTAAGAGAGATTTAGAGCTGGTGCAAAGCTGGATTCATCTTTATTGAGCAAGAAAAGAAGAGTTACATCAAAACTGTCCACAAGGAGAACTTGAAAATGAGCTGAAAGCAAAGCTAATCTATTTCCTAAAAATCGAAATACAAACTAGCTAACTTCTGCCTACAAAATGACTAACCATTGGCTACAAAATGACTAACCACTAGCTACAAAATGACTAACCACTAGCTAACCCAAATGAGGCCCTAAGCCTTCTTATTTATACAAATTGAGGACCCCAACAGTCCTCCTAAACTTTAGGGACTCGGCTGCCCAAAACTTGTAGTTAATAGCAGTCCTACTTGACTTGCTTGGCTGCCCTTGTGCTAATTGATTTGGTGGCCCTTGAACTCCGAGCTGATGGTGGAGAATTCGAGGTAAGGGCCCATAAATGAAGGGAACACCTTCCTAAAAATACTCTCCACGAATTTGGCTGCCAAGTGCTCATTTCAACCATTGATTTTGTCTCCAAATTGACCAAAAAGGCTACACAAAGCACACATTAGACTTGTTGGCATAATGACTAACCCAATTCACTCTATTAGCATAAATATAATAAAAAACATGCAATAAACTAATGAGAATGGTGGATTAAGTCGAATTAGGAGGTTGAATGAGCCCAAATAATTATCCATTTTTGGGGCTCATCGGCAATATCGCATCGGAGTATTACAATGGAGCGGGGCCGATATAAACATAACTCGCGATAGCCGGACCCGATAACATTATAAACGATATTTGATATAATTTGAGATCTAGAAAATAGCGTTTTCCTTTGTGTTTGTGTTTTTCGTTAAATAAACGAAATACAAAGGATAAAGCATTGATGCGATGGAACCGGACCCGAAAGCATTTATTAATGATATTGTATATTGTTTCAAGTCTGATATGAGTGGGATTTCATATTTTAATGTATTTTAAGTATAAAAGAGAAATCATGATACAACCGAGATTTCGAGCGGGCCAAAGGTAGTAAGTGGCTTGGGCCGGGCTCCGCCCAATCCCATACATTGGCTGCCACGTGTCCAGGCCCTAGAGAGAGAAAACCACCCTTATCAAGCAGTTAACCCCCGTACGAAAGAGCCGCCCAAAATGAACCAACCGTTGGATCTAGATATCCTAGCTCAATGGTGGAGATGTAATGCGATTAAAAGGCAGACATGATAGGAGTCATAAGGTGGGATTTATATTATTTCAAATCCGATAAATGCCATATTGGTGAATTTCCTATGTTTTTAATGTATTTCTCTGTGAACACAAAGAACATTGTTTCTGGGGATTTCAAAGGCCTAATGACCCATTCCATTATAGAATAGGTGGCCACCATCCTTGGAAGCATTTGATTGCTAACGCTCAGATGGGGATCTGAGTGGACAGTGGCCGGGAAGCCAGAGAGCCCGAGAAGGAGAAACGAATAGATAGTGTTGATTGGCTTTAAAGCCACAGACTGATAGAGACAGAGACAAGCAGTGCTAAGACAAAGAGAAAACAGAGACAGAGAGTTAGTGAGGAGAGTATATGTACTCAGAAAGACTTGTGGGATCCAAGTAAATCCTTATTATTTTGTATCTATTGTGTGAGACTCAAATTCAACTCACTTTTGTAAAAAATCTACTTCTGAAGACATAATAGAGAGGTCATCACTGAAGGCTGGACTAGGAGACGTAGCCCAGGAGTGTTGGGTGAACTCCTTATTAAACTTGTTGTGTGTATATGTATTTGTCTATTATGTTCTTTAACTGCTTCATTGTCTATGTATTTCGCAATCTTATTGATACATTGCACAAGGTAACATAGGAAAATCCATGCACATGAGTCTATAATACCTTAACCATTGTCTAATATCTCACAATCAGATCAAGTGGTATCAAAGCTTTAGGTTTGCTAAGGTTAAACAAGCTTGTGCTGGATTGTTGAATGCTAACTAGGTCAAAGCTCAAATTAGGAGAAGGATAACTGGTTGAGACCAACCTAGAAATTGGAAGAGTCTATACTAGGAGGAAAATGGTAGAAAAAATTCCCTTGGAATCAAACTCTCAGTTCATGGACAGTTTCATGACCATGAGAGCCATGGTAGAAGACATGTATCAAGAACTGAAGAAAAGACAAAGTGAAGATACTTCAACCTCCAAACAAGACAAAGGAACAGAGGAACCTCTTCTAGATGGCCATTCAGAATGCAAAGGGAAAGGGAAACAACACCTCCTTCTAGTCCTTTGATTAAATTAGATGTAAAATTTGATTCCCCAATATATGATGGAGAATTAAATGTAGAAAAACTAGATAATTGGATTAGATAGATTGATGTATATTGCAGGGTGCAAAAAATCGATTCAGAAAGGAGAAAGATTCAACTAACCAGCCTTCGCCTTGGAGGAACTACCCTAGTGTGGTGGGAAGGCAGGACAAAAGTGGATTTTAAGAAGCATGGTAAAATTCTTTCTACTTGGAGGGAATTTGTTTTTTCCATTAAAAAATAATTCTATCCACTAGCATATATGTATCAAGGAATGATGAGTTGGCAAACTGTTCGCTAATTAAAGAGGCAAAGTGTACAAAGCTATACCCAGGAATTTAGAAAAAGAGCTTTAGTTCTAGACATTTCTCTAGACTCACCTGAAAATTTGCTGAAGTATATAGGTGGTCTACATAGCTATTTGAGGCACACCATTCTCATGTTTAACCCTACTAGCATAGATGAGGTATCATTTTAGACTACACATCTGGAGGCTAGAGGTAAGAATGTGAACCCAGAGATTGGGGGATCATCAAAACCCACTGCAAGAAAGAACAAGGAAAGAAGAAGCAAAAATGGAAGGGGAGTAAGACAAACCCTATACAGAAAGACAAACCTTCATGCCCTCACTACACGAAGGATGGAGATGATGATGAACACTGCTAGTCTTTGCATCTGGAGCTGAAACCCAAGAAGTTCGGTGGTAAGAAGAAGAAGACTGCTGCTGCTATTCAGAAAGATTTAGGGTTAGACTCAGGTGATGAAACAACAGCCACAACCACAGGTATAAAAGGTAAAAATTCTGAAGCATCTACTAGTAATTCTACATAATCTATTGATAATGAAGAAAATGAGAGGAAAAGACATGAGATTTTTCATATTAGATTTATTTCCAAGCATCAAAAGATTGATACTTTATTTGATAGTGGATCACAAGTAAACTTGATTTCTGAAGAAATTGTAAAGAAGTTGGGACTACTAACCACACCTCACAAGAAGCCATATCCATTAGGTTGGGTATGTGATAAAGCACAGCTACAAGTGACTAGACAATGTAAACTAAGGTTTCCTTTTGGGTCAACTTTTGTAGATGAGGTTGAGTTAGATATAGTTCCCTTGGATATATGTGGTATTGTTTCAGGAAGTCCTTACTTGTATGATAGAAAAGCCATTTTCTATAGAACTGAAAATAAATATCAACTCACAAAAGATGGAATAGAATATACTGTAAGAGCTCATCAACTCAAAAATAACTGCACTCCCATAAACTCAGGGAAGATGAAAAGAATTGTAAATTCATGCAAGTAATTTTTACTAATGGTTGTAAAGGAAAATACCCCTAATAAAACCAATGTATTTGAAGGCTATGATGCTAAACAGGAAGTTGATTTAGAAAAAGTTGCTTTAGAATATGATATCCTATTTCAAGAACCTAAAGGTCTACCACCCAAAAGGGAAATACTACATGATATTCATTTGCAACAAGATGCTCCATTGCCTAACATCGGAATGTACAGGTTATCCATTTTAGAGAATGTAGAGATCAAGAAGCAGGTACAAGAGCTATTCGATAAAGGGTTCATAAGGCCAAGCAAATCAACATGAGGATCTCCAATTGTGTTGGTGAGAAAGAAAGATGGTTCGTGGAGGATGTGCATTGATTACAGAGCACTGAATAAAATAACTATCAATAATCGTTATCCTCTTCCTCGCATAGATGATCTATTAGATTAGCTGAAAGAAGTTGTTTACTTTTCCAAGTTGGACTTGTGCAGTGACTACCATTAGGTCAGAGTTGCAGAAAAGATGCATGGAAGACTGCTTTCAAAACAAAGAAAGGGCTGTATGAATGGTTGGTTATGCCTTTGGCCTAACTAATGCCCTTTCCACTTTCATTAGAATTAGGAATGATCTACTAAGGCGTTTTATTGATGATTTTGTGATTGTATATTTAGATTACATTCTTGTTTTCAGTAAAACATGGGAAGAACATTTAAAGCATGTAAAGAAAACTCTAGATGTTTTGAAAAGAGAAAATCTCTATGTTAAGTTATCAAAATGTGAATTTGGCAAAACATCTTTGAATTATTTGGGTCATATTGTAGGGGGTGGTGAATTGAAGATAGATCCATCTAAGGTTGAAGTCATTATGAACTAGCATAAACCCAAATATACTACAAAAGTTAGAAGCTTCCTAGGAGCAACAAAATATTGGAGAAAGTTTATTACTAACTTTTCCTTGATTATAGCTCCCTTACATGCTTTAACAGGACTGAACAAGGTTTTTCAATGGGGAGGCAAACAACAGAAAGCCTTCGACGCCTTAAAAGAAAAAATTAGTACAGCACCAGTACTAACATTGTCGAATATTCAAAGACCATTCGAGATTGAAACAGATGCCAGTGACTATGCCACGGGAGCAGTTTTGATGCAACATGGTAAATCCATATGTCATCATTTTGAGACATTTAATTCTGTAGTAGTTAATTATCCCACATATGATAAAGAATTGTATGCATTAGTGAAGAGTGTGAAAAAGTGGAAACATTACCTAATGGGCAAAGAAACAGTTATACATACTGATCATCAACCACTTCAATATTTACACACACAAACTAAATTGCAGCAATCAAGACACTATAGGTGGATGGGTTTTCTACAACAGTTTCATCTTGTCATTAGATATAAGAAATGCATAGATAATAAGGTTTCAGATATGTTATCCAGACCAATTATAAATGTTGGAAATAATACTGAGAGGGGGGGTGAATCAGTATTATCAAGTTCTTTTCCTTATTTAAACTTTGAATTATTTTTGCATGTCAGTATCATAAAATAATGAGCATGAACAAGAAAAACAGATAGTCACACCAAAGAACACCAGATATAAGGTGGAAACCCAATGTGGGTGAAAACCACCTGCTGCAATATGCCTCTATCTTCTTTCAAATTAGAAACTCCTTTTACGATGGTTTTGTACTGGTGCAGTCATTTACCAGTACGCGGGCTGCAACCTGCAGAGAGCTACAACTCTCTCTCGTTTTCCAGTCTCTCCTGGAAGGGAGCTACAACCCCCTACTTCTTTTCATTCAAGGACCACTTTTCATAAATTTTCAAACTGGATCCATAAACATCAAGAGATCATCAAGTACAAGTAAATCACCCAGTCAACTGCAGTAACCAGATCCACAATAATAGAAAACTAAACCCAGAACACCTTATCAACAGAAAAATTCAGTCAACAAAAGATCTTAGGACAGATACGCAGTTTTTCTTTCTCTGGCCTGCGTGGCTACGCACTTCATCTTCTGCTCCCCTGCGTATACCCGCAGAGACCCTTCTGCTGCACCGCGTACCCACGCACTGTTTCTTCAATCGCACTGTGTACTGTTACTGTAGGCATGCACCCACAGATACTATCGCGCCACGTACTGCTATTGTAGCCACGCACCCACAGATGCTATCGCGCCGCGTACCTATGCACCTGCGGCTTCTGAAGAGCCACGTACTTTCCCTGTGCCCATGCACCTGATCCTCTGTCGCACTGCGTACCCACGCACTGCGCCTTCTTCTGCTTTGCGTACCCACGCACTTGCACTGTTAATCACCTGCATACCTCTGGTTAGGGCCGAATTTGGCAGTCCACCAGTGTGCTACAGATCGTCAGATGCCCAGATCTGATCATGCGCTCGAGAGATCACCCTTCATAGATTCGCTTTCAACTTCACTTTTATGTAGATCAAGCTTTTAAAACATTAACCCAATATTTCAGATCTTAAGATATTCAACTTGCAAAAGATGCTTAGCCAAGTGATCTCCTTTGCTTTATATAGGCAAGCTCTTCCTAAAATCATGGATCAATACCATAGATAACCAATACAAGGGGCCCAAAAACATGGGGCTCAATAATAATAATAATATAAAACAATACTACAGGCCAAAACCATAGAATCAAGAACGGCGGGCTAAATACCACGGGCCAAACATAAGAAACCCCATGTGAGCACGCTTCTCTGCCTTGAAGTAAGAGCACAGGGGGTACGCACCTTATGAACGGGTGACCTGCGTGTATGGCCGCAGTTCCTTCACGGCGTACCTGCGTGTACGCATCTTTTGAACTATTATCCCGCGTACCTCTTAATTTTCAACATTTTGAGAGCCTGATCAGAGCATTGCCACTTGAGGGTGTTGCCATCAAGTACAACATCTGTAACATAGAGCCATACCAGAATCATAATGCCAACAATCTCCCCCTTTGGACTTGATGGCAACCTCAAAATATTCAACGTCATTCCCCCCCTTTGACATCAAGGGCAAAGGGTTATGCTCCCCCTGAATATGAACCAGATCTGCAAAGAAGAACCAAAAAACACCATAAAAGACCATGAAAGAGATAGAGACATATTGCAGCAATATTCAGACCAGCATCCATGATCTCCTTCTGTACGTCCTCCATAATGCCAACAATGCATTATATGCTCCCCCTGAACCTGTGCCATTCGATCTTCAACCAATCCGCAACCCATCACATGTACGCATATGCCCCAGATGAGCCTTGAGTACAACCAACCATCAGAAGAGATTCAACAAGATGATGCATCAACAACCCCCAGCTTTTGCCTGAGGTATTCAAAGGTCTCCCTGGGCAATGGTTTGGTGAGTATATCAGCAACTTGTTCCTTAGAAGGAACATACTCCAACTTGACCTTTTGTTCAAGTACTTGTTCCCGGAGAAAATGATACTTGATCAGTATGTGCTTGGTCTTTGAATGCATGACTGGGTTCTTTGAAATGTTGATTGCACTTGTGTTGTCACATAAGATGGAGATAGGTGGTGTACAAGTGATTTAAAAGTCCTGCAAGGTCTGTATCATCCAAAGGAGTTGGGTGCAGCAAGATGCAGCAGCAACATATTCTGCTTCAGCTGTAGACAAGGCAATCGAACTCTATTTCTTGGTGAACCAAGATACTAATCTGGAACCCATAAAGAACGCACCACCACTTGTGCTCTTCCTGTCATCCACGCTTCCTGCCCAATCTGCATCTGTATAAGCATGAAGTGTGAGATCTATATCTCTAGGATACCATAAGCCATAATTTTGAGTCCCTTGAAGATATTTAAAGATTCTCTTCACTGCCTGAAGATGAGTTTCCTTCGGATTTGCTTGAAATCTTCCAACTATTCCTACTGCATGCATGATGTCTGGTCGGGTACCTGTCAAATAAAGTAGACTTCCAATCATAGATCTGTAGGTTGGTTGATGCACTACTGCTGATTCATCATTTGCACTGAGGCTACATCCTGTGACCATGGGTGTACATACTGGTTTTGCATCTTCCATGCCATATTTCTTCAAAATTTTCTTGAGATACTTGGTTTGAGACAAAAAGATCCCTCCTTCTTTTTGTTGGATTTGCAAACCAAGAAAATATGTCAGTTCTCCCAGCAAGAACATTTCGAATTCTTTCTGCATCACCAAGGCAAAGCTTTGACTCATAGCTTCTTCATTGCTGCCAAAGATAATGTCATCTACATACACAACAAGTATTAGCAATTTGTCATTTTCAACTTTTATATAAAGATTGTTGTCTGCTGATCCTTTTGAAAAACCTTGTTGATGAAGATATTTGTCCAAACGATAGTACCAAGCCCTTGGAGCTTGTTTGAGACCATAGAGAGCCTTTTTCAATCTGCATACAAGATTTGGATCATTTCCAAGAATGAAACCATCTGGCTGCTCAATGTATACTTCTTCTTCCAGGTCTCCATTCAGAAAGGCTGATTTCACATCCATTTGAAATAATTTGAAGTTTTGGAAGCTTGAGAGAGCAAGGAACATTCGGATGGCTTCAAGTCTTGCAACAGGAGCAAAGGTTTCTTCAAAATCTATTCCTTCTTGCTGCGCATACCCTTTACAAACAAGTCTGGCCTTGTTTCTAATCACTTCTCCATTTTCATTCAATTTATTTTTGAAGACCCATTTTGTCCCTATAACATTCTTATCCTTTGGTCTAGGAACTAGCTCCCAAGTGTTGTTCTTTTCGATTTGCTCAAGTTCTTCATCCATTGCTTTCACCCAACATTCATCTTTGCATGCCTCTTTCACATTTTGTGGTTCAGTGGAAGAGAGTAATGCCAAATAGCTTGAAGCCTCTGCAACTGTTCTTCTTGTTTGTACACCTGCTTCTTTCTGCCCCAAAATCTGAGATTCTGGATGATTCTTCTGAACATATCTGGATGGAGTCTTCTCTTCTATCCTTATCTGCTCTTCTGGTTCTTCTTGAGGTTCTTCTTCTTCATCATTCTGTCTTTGAGGGTAGTCTTCATCTTCTTCGATATCTTCATGATTTACTTGCCTAGGAATGTATCCCTTCTCATCAACCACTACATCAATGCTGTCAACAATTCTTCCAAGTCTTTTATTGTAGCACTTGTATGCTTTGTTGTGTGGAGAATAGCCAAGAAGAATGCCTTCATCTGCTCTAGGTTCAAGTTTGCCAAGTTGCTCATCAGTATTCTTAATATAGCATTTGCTCCCAAAGATTTTGAAGTGCTTTACCGAAGGAGTCTCACCATACCAGAGCTCATGTGGAGTTTGAGTGCTGTTCACACGGACATTTGTTTTGTTGAGAATAACAACTGCAGCATATGCAGCTTCACCCCAGAAAGTTGCGGGAGTTCCAGACTCATCAAGCATAGCACGAGCCATTTGTTGGACTGTTCTGTTCATTCTTTCCACTACTCCATTTTGCTGAGGAGTTCTAGCTATAGAGAATTCTCTTCTTATCCCATGTTCTTCACAAAAATCGAAAAATTCATTTGAGGTAAACTCCCCACCTCTGTCGGATCTGAGGCACTTAATTTTGTATCCTGATTCATTTTCAACCAAGGCTTTAAAGGATTTGAATTTTTCGAATGCTTCATCTTTGTGCTTCATAAGTCCTAACCAGACGAACCTGGAGAAATCATCAATGAATAATATCAAGTATTCTTCTCCTCGAGGTGTCCTTTTCCTGAATGGTCCACATACATCTGTATGTACAAGCTCAAGAGGCATGCTAGCTGATCCTTCCTTCTCTGGAAAGTTAGTTTTGGTTTGCTTTCCAAACTGACATGATTTGCATATGGTGTTGTCTGGAATTTTTATATCTGGAAGACCGCGAACTGCCTGATATTTGCATGCTTTCCTTATTTGTGAAAAGCTTAGATGCCCCAACCTCCAGTGCCATAACCAGTGTTCATCATCCTTGCTTAGATAGCATTGTTGTTGTCCTTCTTCAAATATGAATAGATTATTTGGAGTTCTTTTACCTTTGATTACCATTTTACCTGTATCAAGATCATGAACAAGACATCCATTTGATCTAAATATCACCTCGGTTCCTTGATCACACATCTGGCTGACACTCAGAAGATTATGCTTCAATCCATCAACATACAAAACATTTCCAGCTTTGACCTTTTCTTTTAAATGAGCAGTGCCTTTTCCTTTTATAGTTGCAGGAGTATCATTTCCAAAAGAAACTTTCTTTCCCTTTTCTAGAGCAGAATATGATTCAAGTTTTTCTTTATCACCTGTCATATGCTTCGAACATCCACTGTCAATGTACCATAGATTTTCTTGTCCCTCTGCATAAAATGCTATCCCACATCTTTCTATTTGTGGTTCCTTTATTCTCCATGTTTTGGTGCTTGAGGCTTGTTCCTTTGTCTGCTGAAACCTGCTCCTGCATTCAGAATCTTCATGACCAAAGTTATTGCAAATAGAACATTCAACTTCATTTTCAAGAACCGAAAAGTTGTTATAGGTCCTTTTTGTAATCCCGGTCATACTTCTTTGTTTTTGAGCTTCTCTAGTCATGATCGTTTTATATGCAACACATTGAGCTGCTTTGTAACCAAAGTTATGGCAAGAAAAGCATTGTCCATTGAAGAAACTTCTGCGGTTATCCAATCTTCCAGCCAAACGATTGTAATTTCTATTGTCAATCATTCTTGAAGCAAATTGAGAGGATTTTACCTGTGGCTAGTTGTAGCTTTTGTTCATCCTTAAGATGGATTGCCCCTGGTTTTCCTGATAGTCTTTGTTTGTAATTGGTCCCTGCTTTACCTGGTGATCTCAATTGTGCTTTTGCTCATTCCTTCTTGCTTCATCAAGATAACTCTTTGAGGTGGATGCTTGAGAAGTTTCTCCATTATAGCCCAGACCTGTCTTGTTTAGAGGAGAACGCTGTACATTGATGATCTCATCCAGAGTTTCAGATCCTTTGAAAAACTTAAGATTAATAGCCTTTGTTTTCTCAATCTCTTTTCTAAGACCAACAATTTCACCTTCTAACTTTTCAAGATATTTTTCTTTTTCATCAATTTGAAGTTGTAGAGTATCAATGATCCTATTCTTTTCTTCTATACATGTCTTGAGTCTAGAAATTTCTTCACAAAAGCTATCCACATCTATAGCATCCATGTAATCATCATCTTCAAATGCCATTAAAAGTTTATAGTCATTACCTCGTTCATCTTCATCACTATTTGATAGACCATCACTATCTTCATGAGTGTAGTAGCTTTTATTATTTGCAATCTGTTTCTTGTTCCATCTAGCAGGTTCCTTTCCTTTATCCTTATGAGGACATTTCGCAGCATAGTGACCTACTCTTCCACAAGCAAAGCATTTAAAAGGTAACTGTAGAGCTATAACTAGGGTCTCTCACACCACCAATTATCCCACATTATTAAGTCAATCCGGGATCGTTTTGTTCTTGCAAGGAGTAACTCAATCCGAGGCTGTTCTATCCAAGTAGTGCTCGGCAGTATAGCGTTCTAATAACTTGAAAGGAAACAAACACTAAGCTGTAACTAAACCAATTCAGGAAATGAAATCACACAAGGCAGATGATCAGTCAAGGGTACGGAACCAATAACCCTTCCCTTTAGAAACTGATAAAGAAAGAAAACCAAAGCATGGGCTTATAGGTCAGGGAGCTAGGCAGCGTCTTGCTAGGCTCACGACAGCCTTAGGCCTACTATCACGCAAAAGCAATAAAGGAAAATTGGCGAAAGTAAACTGGAACAGCAATTCTTAGAATGGAACAGCAGTAATGAAATGGAACAGCAAACTATCATAAACCGGAAACGTCAATCATATAAAATGGAACAGCAAACCTAATTGGAACAGCAACCCAAATGGAACAGCAAATCCAAATGGAACAGCAAATCCAAATGGAGCAGCAAATCTAAAAGGAACAGTAGATCTAAAAGTATGTACACGGTCTATACTACTGCAGCAATCCGAGAGTAATGTGTGATGTGACTGTGTTTCTGAACAAGATAATATTATCTTCGAGCCTCAAAAATACTTATTTCATATGAATCCAATGATAACATTCATCCCAATATCTTGCTGTAGAAATGCAATTCGAATAGATTCAGTTTGTGTAATACAGAGACGTGAATTAAAGAACTTATTCAGATTTCGAATATTAATTAAGAAACATAGTCTATCAGAACAAAAAGATATCGAATTACTGTAATGAAAGAAATATGCAAACCACACAAATCACCGTATGATACAACAGCAAGTGACCGTCGGAGCTGGGCCCTTGGCTACGATGGTACACTGCTTAGAGTTACTTCAGATGTAGAAACAAAGTGAACACCAAATCCTTTATATTGCTTGCATTAACAAAAGTGTACAAAATCAGATCTTACAAAAGCTCAGTGATCAAAATCGTTCTGAGTTTTTAATTAATTAACAGTCGTCCCCCACGCTCGGTGGCGTGGTACCTTTATATAACAGAAATGACGGAGATGTCTAGATACAAAAGATAAACTTAAGGCAGTGATCCCTCAGGATCGAAGATCCTGAGGGATTCGCTATTCGTTCGGGTCTCCTCTTTCCTTCTTGCGTTCTCCATCACGATATCCTGCGTCCTTTTCCTGGGTTATTCGGCTCCAATTTTGCTTGATCTTGTCCGCATCCGGTTCCCTGTCGACGGGGCAGCAGTTACTTTCCTTGCGCTTCTCGTTTTTGCTCGATAATCCCCTATTTCCGCGTCCTTCTGCATAGAAAACATCGATTATTAGTAATTAAGCTTCGTTTGCCCATTTTCACACATTTTACCAAAACCCTTATGTTTTTAGGCTCAATATGCAGAAAAGATTAGAAATAGTATTGAAAAACCACTAGATTACTTATCAAAAAGCATACCTTCCAGGTGCTCCACACACCCCCCTGCTTACCCTATTTCATGTCCTCATGAAAACGTTGTAATTGACATGCAGGGCTGTGAGAGAGTAGGCCGGAGAAGGGATCTCTCGAAGAGGCCGACAACCATGATTAGCAACTAGATGGTCAAAGAACTGGTCTAACTGATCTGCAGGCATCTCATATAGAGCCTGATATCCAGGTGCAGGATGCCAAACAATTGGACTGCGAAATCGATATCCCAACCAAAATGGGCCTGCTCGCAGAATCCATTCCCCATAGAGACTCAATCGACTGGCAGCCAATTCAAAATTCTCAAAGTTAAAGGGTTCCCTGAGCTGGATGTTTGGGTTAGAGGTTCGGTATCGAAACTTTGCAGCATGGAAGGCCTGGTCTTTAATAGTGAGGAAATACTCCAGACCATTTCGGATCAAGTCTTCATGCATGGGACCTAATATCTTCATGACACCTGGGATCCTCATCATACTCCTATGCTCTCTCCATAATGCTGCTGGGTCCCTAGGTTCAGCTCGTACCCAAAGGTCTAAACTATTTTCTTGCCTCTGAAAGATGTTGTAAGCTTTAAACCATTTTAACTGATTCACCCCAAATGAGATAAAGGCTTGAAATTGTATATCGCCAACGAAAGGGCCAGGATTCAAATCAGTTTCCTGGTCTAAGACAAGGTTGTGCAAGTAGAATTCACATAACAATCTTTGAACTTTAACTCCATAGTGCTTGCAGCAATCTATAAAATCATTAACAGTGTTGATATGGATGGGTGCTCCTGCCCTAACAGCTTTTATTTTTAATCTCAAATAATGTTCAAGCAAAAATAAAGCATAATTTTTAGCAGGGGCTCTACAAGTCAAAACATCAGTATACAAGGAACACAAGGTGTCCATCTGCTTAACAACACTATCTAGTCAACGAGTTACCTTAGCAACCTTTTCCTGCTCCTTCTGCCATCCTTCAAAGGCCTGGCTTTCAGACTGACTGATATTTCGAAGTTGCTGTTGGAGCTCCTCATATCTTTCCTTGGGGACCGTCTGTTCTTGCAACTGCTCAGCCTCCTGCTGGGCTTCCTTCATCATTTTATGCAAGGTCCTGGTTTTCGGGTCTTTCTTCCAGGCAGCCGTAGGAGCTGGAAGTTTAACCTGGACTTTCCTATTGCGTTGTTTCGAATTTAGGACCCGAATTACACCCGAGGGGGGTGTTTCCGTTTGAACCTCTTTGCTATCCGTCTCCTTTTTGATGCGAACAAAGGGTTGGTGTGGTCTTCCTACCACCGGAGCCTCTTGCTGTTCCATTGGAATGTCCATTCGTTCCTCCGGGCCAGATGGAACAGCAGTTTCTATTGGAACAACACCCTGTTCCTCATTAACATTCGGAACAGCGGACTGTTCCTCAACAGTAGGTCTCCTGATGGGGTTTCATCCTTCAAAACGAACCCTAACCCTCGGGGTTCTTGCTGCCGTGGTCCTTTTCTTTTGCCTTGCAGTTTTTTGTATTCTCAGACTGGCTTTCAACATTCTGATTTGTTGCCGAAGTCTGGCTATCGTGCCCAGCATCCTCTGGTGCTTCTTCTTCAATTTTGCAATTTCCCTAGCCTCGGCAGAGGGTTTGGCCTTTAATTTTACTCCTTCTTCCTCTCCCGGAACATCTTCCGGTGCCCTGGGGACAGATTGTCCCGAATTGATGTCTTCTGCTTCATTACCGGGCAGGTTTCCTTCCCCTGCTTCTTCTGCATGCCCTTCTTCAGGTAATTCTTCTTCTGCGGGACCGTCAGGGATGCCTCCTGGACTGGAGGCTTGGCCGTATTCTCCCATGTTGGCCAGAACTGCTGCCAATTCCTCTTCTCCTGGATGGTCTTGCAACGGGCTACCCATAGATTGTGCATTTTCTTCCTCTCCTGGCTGGTTAGTTCCAGCCTCTAATTGCTCAGCATTTCCTTCGGGTAATTCGCCTTCCTCTTCCGAAGGTTCGTCCTCGATTTCGATTGGTTGGGTCACAGTTTTCTGAATCTTTTCCAACCTTCCCCTTATTCAAACCAATCGAGCTGACTTCCTGGGTCTTTCAGGCAGGTTGGGAGTGCCAACAGGTTCTCTAGGTTCCTCTGGTCGTTCCGGCGTATCGGAGGATCGCTTCCGTTTCGACACAGCCTATTTTTCTGCCGCCGACTTCTTACGTTTCTCTGATTGTTCCGGCGTACTAGAGGACTGCTTTCGTTTTGAAACAGCCTGCTTTTCTGCTGTTGGCTCCTTGTGTTCTTCTGAACGTTCCAGTGTGCTGGAGGTTCGAGGTAAAGCCAGTCCCATTTTGACTGTTTCAACCAATTCCTCCCAAGTGTCTTGTTGTTGGGCAAGACTGTGGCTTATTATGAGCCGAATCAGTCCGTGGTGGCTAACAACCGTCTCTGTGTGCTGAGCTTTCTTCAAACTTCGGGCCGCATCATGTAATAATGAATTTAAGAAGGCAGGGAGATTTACAGAGCATTTTCCCTTCAAAACAGCTAGAAGTTTTAAGTGACGAGCCCTTACCACATCCTTCCTCCCCTCGCAGGTGATATAACTCTGCACTATTTTCGCCAGCTCGGTCCAGGGTTCCCCCAGTGTCGTCGGCAGAACTCCTTTCCCTTTGACCGTCAGACTTTGGCCTTCGCTTTGGAAAATTTCCATTGCTTTCTGCAGTCTTTCCTTCTTCAGCTCCCATCTGGGTCCAACAGCTGGTAATCCTGAGGTTTCTGCAATGATGTCCTCTGTGACTTCTATCCGATTTCCTCCGACTATAGAGTGGTTTTCCTGCAGATTTTGCAGGAATTCCAACGCTACAGCCTCGTTCGATTCTTGCAGGCGGTTGAAGTAATTCAACCATCCTGCATTTTCCAGAATTTCGCGGGCAGCATCAGACGCGATCAGCTTGTGCGGTTCTCTTCGGATTGTTTTCCCGCCCATAGCTTACTCTCAGAAATGAACTTGGGAATGGAACAGCAACTGTCCGCAGTATTTACCGAACAGAGAGGATACTCGATGCTATTTTAGGAAGGATTTTCGCAGAGCATGCATCAAAGAGAAAGATCGTGGGTGGCAGTCCGTAGAATGAGATCATCATACCGTTAAATCGTGTTGTTATTTTGCTCGAATGATGTGCAGCCACGTAACCATTGGAGTAATGAGGTCACCTCCCCCCCCGCGATCTGATAGGCTGCCCCTAGCCGTCAAAGAGAGGAGCAGCAGCCAGTTGGGAGTCAAATCATAAAGTACAGCAGATGGAAATTATGCCATGTTGCAAAAAGACAGTGAAGTACCGAAATCGAGGCAGAAAAATGGATCGCTTTTAAGATAAGCCAGTGTGATATAATGAGGAACCGAGGGTTGGACGTCTGTCAACCGTACGAAGTCTTCAGTAGTCATTGTCAATTCCGTTGCCATGATTGGTGATAATACTCATGCGATAATTATATCAGGGTGTGACATATGATACATGCAAAGGAAATAAAAGACAAACAGACTTAATATCATACCTGTTGGTGTAAATATTACGACTCCAATGCCATTAACAGAGCTCTGCTGCCAACAGATGTTCATAACCTTGGCAAAGTTGTTTATCTCACCCTCCGGAACCATTATCCTTTGTGTATGTACTGAAGAGTGCTTCGTCAAAATGCAGGCCATTATGCTGGCTTGGTGACCAGATAACCATAATGCCATTCACAAGGTAGGCACGAAACGTGGTCAGGCCGGCTCGTGATGAGACCTCCTGTTCCAAGGTTTGCTTGTTATTTTTCCTTTGGACCATATCCCTGGTGTGGTGGCCGTAATGGGAATGCCACTTCGCTTCCATCCTTATGATCATGGTAGGCTGGCTCTGAATGAGACCCCCTATCCTGCATTTGACGATTTCATATCTTTATTTTTATTTTTTCTTTTGTTCTTCTTTTGCAGCACACTTCTTTTTCTTTGTTCAATTACACATAAGGGTGGCTCCGCACTCCTTAAGAGCGGGGAATGGTGGAAGAAGTCTTACAATTCCAACAGACAGATATAAATGTTTGCTCATATTCCTCAATGATGATCAAGGAAGTTTTTAGGGAAATCGACATGATAAAAATTGCCAAACCATGGTTCAGGAACAAGATAATGACAGTAAAGACGAAAGTTAGTGTCACTCCTCTTATCTTCTTATATCTGCTGACTGTTAAAACAATAGCGATTTATGATATGCAGGTTTCGGTATAACATGCTTTTAATTTCATTGCATAATGTCATTGCTATATCTAAAGGATTTAGGAGAGCATAATCGCAAGACGTCCAAATAGATGGTGTCTGAGCATGTGGATGATTCGTCTTGCGGAAAATAGCGGAATTAAAGACATTCTGCATCTTTGAAAAAAAAAAGGAATATGTGAGTGCTGTTCCTTTTCGCAAAGGAACAGCAAAGCACAAAGAGTGCTGTTCATTTTTGCAAAGGAACAGCAAAAATCCACACGGGCTGTTCCTTTTCGCAAAGGAACAGCAAAAATCCACACGGGCTGGTCCTTTTTGCAAAGGAACAACAAAAATCCACACGGGATGTTCCTTTTTGCAACGGAACAGCAAAGCCCAAAAAGTGTTGTTCCTTTTCGTAAAGGAACAGCAAAAACCAAAAGTGCTGTTCCTTTTCGCAAAGGAACAGCAGAACGAAAAAGTGCTGTTCCTTTTCGTAAAGGAACAGCAAAAACCAAAAGTGCTGTTCCTTTTCGCAAAGGAACAGCAGAACGAAAAAGTGTTGTTCCTTTTCGCAAAGGAACAGCAAAAATTCCAAAATGCCAAAACGCTGTTCCTTTTTGCAAAGGAACAGCAAAAATTCCAAAACACAAACGTGCTGTTCGTTTTCGCAAAGGAACGGAAAATAAAAAGTGCTGTTCCTTTTCGCAAAGGAACAGCAAAGCAAAAAGTGTTGTTCCTTTTCGCAAAGGAACAGCAAAAACAACAAGTGTTGTTCCTTTTTTTACAAAGGAACAGCAAAACACCAAAAGTGCTGTTTCTTTTAAAAAGGAACAGCAAAATCAAACGGGTGCTGTTCCTTTTTTTAAAAAAAAGGAACAGCAAAATCAAACCAGTGCTTAACCAAAACACTGCAAACAAAAGATGAAAAGAACATATGTACAGGATGTTATGTACAAATTACGAAAAACAAATTGCTTAAGTTATGGGTGAGGAAGATTTCACTTCCTCTCCTAGGATCTCCAAATCAGTATCTTGCTGAAGCTGTTGACAAAAGGATTCCCGAGTAAGGGGTCTTCGATAGAGACGAACTCGGTGGCCATTTACTTTGAACGTATGTCCAGAACCGTCAATCGTGGTCAGAGTGAGGGTCCCATTGTCATGCACCTTCTGGATCTCATATGGTCCTAGCCAGCGAGTCTGGAGTTTCCCCGGGAAGTCTTGGAACCGAGAATCGTATAACAGAGCCCAGTCTCCTTCATGGAAGACTTTATTCTTTATAAGTGCATCGTGCCACTTAGCTCGCTGCTGTTGGATTAATGCTGTTTTTTGTAATGCAGAGAGCCTAACCTCATCCAATTCGTTGATTTGTCCTAGTCGATTGATCTGTGCCTCATTCAGATCTAGGCCGACCTCTTGTGCAGTTCGTAGTGTTTGGATCTCAAATTCGATAGGAAAAATTGGTTGTTTCCCAAACACCAATTGATAAGGTGAATAGCCTGTCGTACTTCTCCATGTGGTTCTATAAGCCCACAGAGCTTCAGGTAGCCAAGCAGCACAATCACGCCTGTGTGATGCGATGGTCTTTGTTAAGATTGACTCAATTATCTTGTTACTGTTTTCTACTTGTCCATTTGCCTGCGGATGGTAGGGGGTAGTAATCTTATGTTGGATATGATAATTGTTAAGTGTTGCAGCTAGTTTGTTTCCAACAAATTGTGGTCCACCATCTGTAATCACTTCTCTTGGAAGTCCGTAACGTACAAACAAATGGAACAAAAATTGTATTACCGAATCTTCTGTAGCCCTAGCTAATGATTCAGCCTCAACCCATTTAGTAACATAGTCTGTTGCTACCAAGATGTATGTCCTTTGGTTTGAGGGTGGATTAATGGGTCCGACGAAATCGAGAGCCCATCGTTCAAATGGCTCAATAACCAATTGTGGTCTCAGAGGCATTTCATCAGCTTGACCAGGTTTTCCTGCTCGCTGGCAGCTATCACAGGCCTGCACAAATTTTTTCGCGTCCTTAAAGATTGTGGGCCAATAGTACCCTGCCTGTAGTATCTTATGTGTTGTTCTCTTGTCGGAAAAGTGCCCCCCGCATGGTCCACTGTGACAAGCCTTTAAGATGTCTAGGATCTCATCCTCTCGAATACACCTTCTGATTTGCATGTCTGCCCCTGTATGAAATAAATGGTCTCCAATCCACGAAAATCGTGTGCTTTTTTGAACAATTTGTTTTCGTTCCTGAGGGGTTAGGTGTTTGGGTAACTTACCCACTGCAAGGTAATTGACGACGTCAGCATACCAGGGTGTGCGAACGGCAATGGCAAACAGATGTTCGTCAGGGAATTGATCTTCCACGGCTGCTGCTTCGCTTGATTTGGGTATTCTTGAGAGGAAGTCGGCTACAGGGTTCTCCTTGCCGGGTCGATCCTTAATTGTGATGTCAAACTCCTGCAACAGGATCAACCATCGAGTTACTCTAGCATTCGTGATAGGTTTGTTTGCTAGATATTTAATAGCAGAGTGATCTGTATATAACACAACAGGGTAACCTGTAATATAATGCCTAAATTTATTAACAGCATGGATTACGGCCAAAAATTCCTTTTCAGTAACAGTATAATTGAGTTCGGCAGAGGATAAATTCTTGCTAATATAGTAAATAGCGTATGGCTTCTTATCCTCTTCTTGTCCTAGGACTGCACCGATTGCTGTATCCGAGGCGTCCGATGAGATCTGAAATGGCAGATTCCAGTTTGGTCCTCGAAGGACTGGAGCAATTGACAACAACTTTTTCAATTCTCTAAAAGCCTGGTCGCATTTATCTGTCCACAAAAAATCGACATTACCTGTCAGAGCATACAGAGGTGCTGCAATCCGTGAATAATGTTCTATAAAACGTCTGTAATATCCGGAAAATCCAAGAAAACTACGTACCTCTGTTTGAGTAGTGGGGGTAGGGATGAGCAAAAGAATCTGAATTTTAGCAGGGTCTACCTGGATACCAACTGCTGAAATGTAGTGCCCTAGGATGATTCCTTCCGTCATCATCATGTAGCACTTCTCGTGGCTGAGGCAGATTCTGGTAGCAATGCAGCATTGTAAAACTTTTTCCAGGGTATCCAGAGCTGGATCAAATTCATCCCCATACGGTGTGAAGTCGTCCATATACACCTCAAGTCCATCGTTTATTAGATCTGCAAAAATACTGAGAATAGCCCTTTGAAATGTAGCAGGGGCGTTACATAGGCCGAAGGGTAATACACGATAGGCAAACGTTCCCCAAGGGCACGTAAAGGTAGTTTTATCCTGGTCTTCAGGGGCAATTTGGATTTGGTTATATCCACTGAAGCCATCTAAAAAGGAGAAAAATTTCTTCCCTGCTAACGTGTCCAATACTTGATCTATAAATGGGAGGGGAAAGTGATCCTTTTGTGTAGCCTTGTTTAACTCCCTGTAATCGACGCAGATTCTCCATTTTCCGTTTTTCTTTGGTACCACCACGAGGGGAGAGACCCATTTACTGTCAGAGATAGGGTAAATAAAGTTAACATCTAAGAGCTTCTGAAGTTCATCTTTCACTATCTCTTTTAGGTGCGGGTTGAGTCTCCTTTGTGGCTGATGGACAGGTCTTGCGTCTTTCTCTATATAAATGTGATGGGTGCATAATTGAGGATCAATCCCCTTCATGTCGGGGTAATCCCATGCAAATGCATCTTTGTATTTTTGTAACAGATTAACAAGTTTTATCTCTTGATCTGGTGTAAGATTGGCGTTAATATTCAGAGTTTTACCAGGTTCAATTTCCACTACTTTAGTATTAGCAACAGCAGTTACTGGTATTGTCTGATCATGCGGATCATTTAAGGGATCTTCTTCTAGCTCGTTGTCAAATGCTGCCTCTATCATAAGACACTGCATATGTTTTCTAGCTTCAGTTTGACTAATAAAATTGTTAATGGCGTCGTCTTCTGTTTGATCCTTGAAGTCTAACGCCTTCTGTATGGTTAATGGAGATCTGATGTTGTTAGCGAGATATGATACAGGATAAGGGTTAGTTTTGATCATTGGCAGGCTTGGCTGAGCTGGAGGGTACAAAATTAAATTTTTGACATCGGGTCCTTTAGCTATAGTCATGTTTCCCTGCCGGCAACCAATGTAGGCATCGGCAGTAGCAAGCCAGGGTCTGCCTAAGATTAACGGATGTCCATCTAGTCGGGTTTTAGGATTAATTACCAGGAAATCTGTGGGATACTCCCATGAATCTACGGAAACCATGACATCATTCAGAGTACCTTCTGGTCGAACCACAGATCGATCTGCCAATTCTAACAGAGTAGAGGTAGGTTCTACTGACGTAATGCCAAGCTTTTGGCAGGTGGAGGTTATCAAAATGTTGATTGCGGCTCCTAGGTCGACTAGAGCGTTAGTCAGGGTTTGGCCATAGATTTGAACGGTTACAATTGGGTTCCCGGGATCTTCATATTTGATAGGTGTTTCCTTTCCTGATAATAGGTCGGATAAATTACCAACTACTTGGACTCTAGGGTTAGTATTTGTATTCCTCCTTGATTTTTTGATGCATAATTCCTTTATGGTTTTCGCATATATAGGAATATCTTGTATAGCTTGGAGGAATGGAATCTTTATATACAAATTTTGTAATTCTCCCAGAATGTCAAAGTCTGGAGGTTGTATAGGTCGAGATATGACTAATCGTTCTGGGAAAGGAGGAGAGGATGTGCTTGCTTGTTTATTGTTTTGCTCTTTGTTTTCATCCTTCCGTTGTGGGGGTTGTTCTACAGGTAACTGATTTTCAATATGAACCATTTTGTCTCCCTCTGTTTCTACTATTCGTCCCGATCTTAACTGAAGATCGTTGCACTCCCTTAGGTCAGACTCAATCTCTGATGTGTCTATGATTTGAATGGATTGGACTAGCCTATTATTAGGATTGGGGTTGGGTTGGGCTGGGAGTTACGGTCTCAGATTAGACTGGGAATTTTGTGGTAAGGCTGGCAGAGTTGGTTGAGGGAGTGGGATTGATCCTGCTGGCTGATATGTCGGTCTTGGCCAGCTTGTCTGCCAGGATGAGCCTTGCGAAGTGGAATGGGTCCACTATGGAGGATAGGAACTATTTTGCCAATATGGTGGAGGATAAGGGCAGTTTGGCCAACCAAATTGGGACATCCAAGGATTCGGAGTAGGAAACGTTTGAGGTGACCAATTTGAAAACGGGGGTTGGGACTGATTTTGCCACATGTTCTGTTGCTAAGTGTTGAACTGCGGGGGTTGAAAAGAAGAGGAGGGGTCTGAAAACATACCTGGTTGCCTAGGCTGCCATTGACGTCGCTGGTTAACAAAATATGCTGGTTCTGACTCCTCTTCTGCTTCTTTGTATACTGCCTTCAGACCAGGAAGTGAAGGGCAGCTTTCGGTCAGGTGGTCCTTGGTGCAGATAGCACATATTTGGACTGTATCCAGCGGGCATTCTTTGTGGCTGTGCTTTTTCCTGCATCATGGGCAAAAGATGGCTAGATTCTGCTCTGCCTCGGCTTGCTTCTGTTTGGCCTGCACAATGTCAAGTTGTGTAGTTAGTGTTCCCAGGATATCAGTTTTAAAATTTTCTAGCAAATTTCCAAGTTCCACCCGTGTTACTCCCTCTGTTAATGTTCTGTTATCTCTGGGGAAGCGATCATATTCCGCTGGTTTTATCCTCGTGCTGCCTCTTGAGCTCCTGATACACAGATCAATGATATCAGCAAAATTTTCCTGATAAATGTCTCCTTTCCCCATGATGTTTAACGTTTCGATCCATTACTCTCTCATACCTCTAATTAATGCAGTTTTCAACACGTTGTCAGGCAGAGGTAGTGATGCATAAGGGGATCTTTGCAAGTTATATTGGAAACGTTCCACATATTCTTCTAAGGTTTCGTTTGGTCTGGCTGACATTTGAAAGATTTCATCTTTTAGTTCCCTTGACCTACAGTAATCTTGGTATTTCTTTAAAAAGGCTTCTTTCATTTGGTCCCAATTGTTAATAACCCCACCACCTAAGCCCATAAACCATCTCAACGCAGCCCCTTTTAATGTAGAGGGGAACAGTTTCAGTTTCTGGGGATCGGTGGTGTAGTCGTATCCTCTACATAATACATCAAATTTGAACAAGAATGCGTCCGGATCTTCTGATGTGAGGCCATGAAATGTGGGAATATGCTAGAGAGGGATGGCTTTCATGGGTGCGTTTGCTGCAGAATCTACTATCGGATATTGCAATGTGGAGGTCTGGGTGTTTGGCTGATTCTGCGCCATGGGATCAAATATATGCCAGTAATCTTCAGGAATTTCCAAGAGAGTGTTCCTTGGTTGAGGAGGGGTAGTCTTAACAGGGATTGTCTTGACACCACTCCCTTGATCAGGGATGATAATGGCCCCAACTGTCTGCGGTGAATGAATTCCTTCAACAAGGATTTTCGCAGCGCTTCCCTTGTCCGGGCTATTCAAAGGCTGGTTTAATTCAATAGGAGATCTAGGTTCCTCAATTTCCCCTGTTTCTCCTTCTCCTTCACAAAGGTTACTTTGGGTCCCTTCATGCAATGGTCCAGGAGTCAAATTTTCAATATCTTGAAAATCCTGCTCCTCTATTCGACTGTGCACCTCAGCAAAAGCTTCGGATGGTGATCCCGAGGCCTGAAGGGAACTAGTAGGCTGTCTAGAATTAGCTTTCTTATATCCTACTGATGGCTGAGAGTCGGCTTTCTTGTAGATTTCGTCTATAAAGGTCGTTCGTCCAAGGGTCACTGGCCCCTTGGCTTTGGATGGAGGCTTTTGATATTTTTCTAACTTTTTCTGCTTAGTCATGCACTCCAATTAAACTACTAAATCCTATTTAACTGGCAATTCTACTAAGAGAGCGGACGGTGGAGCAGGGCTTTTACATGCTCCGTACGCAGGTTCTTACCTTCCATTTTTAAAATCCAACTCCCTCCTAGCAGATTTGCGCACTACTCTATAAAGGACAAATGGCTATTACTCCTTCCCCGGCAACGGCGCCAAAATGTAGAGCTATAACTAGGGTCTCTCACACCACCAATTATCCCACATTATTAAGTCAATCCGGGATCGTTTTGTTCTTGCAAGGAGTAACTCAATCCGAGGCTATTCTGTCCAAGTAGTGCTCGGCAGTATAGCGTTCTAATAACTTGAAAGGAAACAAACACTAAGCTGTAACTAAACCAATTCAGGAAATGAAATCACACAAGGCAGATGATTAGTCAAGGGTACAGAACCAATAACCCTTCCCTTTAGAAACTGATAAAGAAAGAAAACCAAAGCATGGGCTTATAGGTCAGGGAGCTAGGCAGCGTCTTGCTGGGCTCACGACAGCCTTAGGCCTGCTATCACGCAAAAGCAATAAAGGCAAATTGGCGAAAGTAAACTGGAACAACAATTCTTAGAATGGAACAACAGTAATGAAATGGAACAACAAACTATCATAAACCGGAAACGTCAATCATATAAAATGGAACAGCAAACCCAATTGGAACAGCAACCCAAATGGAACAGCAAATCCAAATGGAACAGCAAATCCAAATGGAACAGCAAACCTAAAAGGAACAGCAGATCTAAAAGTATGTACACGGTCTATACTACTGCAGCAATCCGAGAGTAATGTGTGATGTGACTGTGTTTCTGAACAAGATAATATTATCTTCGAGCCTCACAAATACTTATTTCATATGAATCCAATGATAACATTCATCCCAATATCTTGCTGTAGAAATGCAATTCGAATAGATTCAGTTTGTGTAATACAGAGACGTGAATTAAAGAACTTATTCAGATTTCGAATATTAATTAAGAAACATAGTCTATCAGAACAAAAAGATATCGAATTACTGTAATGAAAGAAATATGCAAACCACACAAATCACCGTATGATACAACAGCGAGTGACCGTCGGAGCTGGGCCCTTGGCTACGATGGTACACTGCTTAGAGTTACTTCAGATGTAGAAACAAAGTGAACACCAAATCCTTTATATTGCTTGCATTAACAAAAGTGTACAAAATCAGATCTTACAAAAGCTCAGTGATCAAAATCGTTCTGAGTTTTTAATTAATTAACAGTCATCCCCCCACGCTCGGTGGCGTGGTACCTTTATATAACAGAAATGACGGAGATGTCTAGATACAAAAGATAAACTTAAAGCAGCGATCCCTCAGGATCGAAGATCCTGAGGGATTCGCTATTCGTTCGGGTCTCCTCTTTCCTTCTTGCGTTCTCCGTCACGATATCCTGCGTCCTTTTCCTGGGTTATTCGGCTCCAATTTTGCTTGATCTTGTCCGCATCCGGTTCCCTGTCGACGGGGCAGCAGTTACTTTCCTTGCGCTTCTCGTTTTTGCTCGATAATCCCCTATTTCCGCGTCCTTCTGCATAGAAAACATCGATTATTAGTAATTAAGCTTCGTTTGCCCATTTTCACACATTTTACCAAAACCCTTATGTTTTTAGGCTCAATATGCAGAAAAGATTAGAAATAGTATTGAAAAACCACTAGATTACTTATCAAAAAGCATACCTTCCAGGTGCTCCACAGTAACTTACCTCTGAACCTTCCAGAACCCCTTTGAAGATTTCTGACAAAATTTGATTCTTCTTCTTCTAGCACGTGACTTGCTTCATAATAGTATCCTTTGCCTGAAGCCTTGAAAGTAGCTTCTCTTCTATCTGATGGACCTCCCTTTCTAATTTCATAAGCAGTTAGAATTCCGTGTAGCTGCGACATAGTAAGAATTCATAGATTTTCTTTTTCTTCTATTGCAGACACTTTAGATTCAAACTTGGGGGACAATGATCTTAGAACTTTTTCAACCACAATAGCCTCTTTTATTTCTTCACCCAAGTTTTTCATGCAATTAACAATCTCATCTACCCGAAGGAAATAGTTAGCCACACTTTCATCATTATACATTCTGAGATTCTCATACTGAATTCTGAGGGTTTGAAGTTTAGCACGCTTTAGCTGTTCATCTCCTTCGTAGCTCAAGACAATCTTGTCCCATATTTCCTTTGCGGATTTATATTGCATTACCTTTACGAATTCTGTTTGAGATAAGCATCCTAGCAGAGTATTGACTGCTTTAGCATTTGTTTCATATTTCTTCTTTTCGGTCGTATCTGTAGGAGTAGCTGAAGGAAAAGTGTAGCTTGTATCTATGATATCCCAAACTTCTGTACCAAGAGATTGAAGATAGGCAGTAACCCTTACCTTCCAATAATTGAAGTTTGTCCCATCAAAAATTGGTGGCCTGATTGATGCTTCCCTCTCGTAGATACTCATGATGAATGATCTTCCTTCAAGCGATCAAGCTTCTCTGAAGGACCTACTCCGATACCAATTGTTGGAAATAATACTGAGAGGGGGGGTGAATCAGTATTATCAAGTTCTTTTCCTTATTTAAACTTTGAATTATTTTTGCATGTCAGTATTATAAAATAATGAGCATGAACAAGAAAAACAGATAGTCACACCAAAGAACACCAGATATAAGGTGGAAACCCAATGTGGGTGAAAACCACCTGCTGCAATATGTCTCTATCTTCTTTCAAATTAGAAACTCCTTTTACAATGGTTTTGTACTGGTGCAGTCATTTACCAGTACACAGGCTGCAACCTGCAGAGAGATACAACTCTCTCTCGTTTTCCAGTCTCTCCTGGAAGGGAGCTACAACCCCCTACTTCTTTTCATTCAAGGACCACTTTTCATAAATTTTCAAACTGGATCCATAAACATCAAGAGATCATCAAGTACAAGTAAATCACCCAGTCAACTGCAGTAACCAGATCTACAATAACAGAAAATTAAACCCAGAACACCTTATCAACAGAAAAATTCAGTCAACAAAAGATCTTAGGACAGATACGCAGTTTTTCTTTCTCTGGCCTGCGTGGCTACGCACTTCACCTTCTGCTCCCCTGCGTATACCTGCAGAGACCCTTCTGCTGCACCGCGTACCCACGCACTGTTTCTTCAATCGCGCTATGTACTGTTACTGTAGGCACGCACCCACAGATACTATTGCGCCGCGTACTGCTACTGTAGCCATGCACCCACAGATGCTATTGCGCCGCGTACCTACGCACCTGCGGCTTCTAAAGCGCCGCGTACTTTCCCTGTGCCCACGCACCTGATCCTCTATCGCGCTGCGTACCCACGCACTGTGCCTTCTTCTGCTCTGCGTACCCACGCACTTGCACTGTTAATCACCTGCGTACCTCTGGTTAGGGCCGAATTTGGCAGTCCACCAGTGTGCTACAGATTGTCAGATGCCCAGATCTGATCATGCGCTCGAGAGATCACCCTTCATAGATTCGCTTTCAACTTCACTTTTATGTAGATCAAGCTTTTAAAACAATAACCCAATATTTCAGATCTTAAGATATTCAACTTGCAAAAGATTCTTAGCCAAGTGATCTCCTTTGCTTTATATAGGCAAGCTCTTCCTAAAATCATGGATCAATACCATAGATAACCAATACAAGGGGCCCAAAAACATGGGGCTCAATAAAAATAATAATATAAAACAATACTACGGGCCAAAACCATAGAATCAAGAATGGCGGGCTAAATACCACAGGCCAAGCATAAGAAACCCTATGTGAGCGCACTTCTCTGCCTTGAAGTAAGTGCACTGGTGTTATAGACATTTTTGTGCCTTACATCTCTAAGCATGAAATGTCCATAAACCAAGGGATCCTAAGTCCCTAAAAGTGTTGTTCCGACCCCTAAAGGAACAAGGTCAACAAATTACAGCTTCTCCCAGAAGTTCTCCACCAGAAACTGCTCAGAATCAGTCAAATCAGGATCATTTCAGCTGCTCCACTAGCTAGCTGCGTTGCATAGCACCCAAGTACGTTAGCTAGGTGCATTGCAATGCACCTAAATGCACTACCAGGGTACGTTGAGCGGGAAATGACAAATGGCATTGTCATTCCGCGAGGTGGACAGACAATGGAAGCTTCCAGAATCTTCCCCAATGACACTTGCCTCACTGAGTTCGACCAAGGATGAGTAAGAGGCTCTCAGTCTCCAAGTGGAAGCAAAAACTGACAGAGAGAAGCCACTAGTCAGATCATAAGCTAACTCATCCTCTTTGCATACATCTATATATGGATCCCTCATCCCAGAGATCCAGAAGCTGGAATTTTGTACATTGCAGAGAATTGTTGTTGGTTTTGAGATAGATATCAGAGTATTGGGTGATTTATGCTTTGTTGGAGGTGAAGAGGGGATTCCTTTGCTGGGAGGTTGATGCTGGATCAGGAATCATTGGTTGTAACTCCTCCTGGACCTTCTTGTTATATCAATAAAACTATTTGAGTTTCTCCTACATGCTTGTGTTTCATTGATGTTTGTTACATTTGTATGTTTAGCTTAAATCTGATCCTAAGCTATTTATGAATATAAATCCATGTCTTTGTGTAGTTTTCTTGTTCTGTGATCTTACAGGAACTTGGTGAAGCTGGGCAAGTAAGGGAGCAGGTAGCTGGAAGCTGTCAAAGAGGAGAGAGATTGGATCAAAGAACTAGCGCAAGACACAGGTTGGTTCATCCTATTCCTCTTCGTTTATAGTTCATAAAGAAGAATACAAAAGTAGTTTTTCCTGTTTGTTTCTAAGGTACTGTCACACCTTAGTGGGATAGGGTCGTTCTGAGTAGACACTTTTCCCGTTAACAAAATGGCGACTCCGCTGGGGATCGTGTCTAGTTAGTTTGTTTGTGTTTCTTTTGTTGTTTGTTTCATAAACATAGAAGCAACAATCGAACTGCATTTGCCATTAACAAATGCAAAGTAGACATCTTCTACTTCAATCCATTCACTGGATTTGTTTATGATTTGAACAGCTGATTCACAAATGATCTGATTACCCTTTGTGATAGCTCTTAGACCTCCTTTAAATCCACCCTCTGATTGTGCACTACTGATTGCTTTTACTCGACCAAAAACCATAGATTAAACTGCAAACCATGATCCAGAACCCGAATAGAATTCTCGTTTCTGCCCCAGCGCAGGCTCTGTTAAGAGATTCTGAATTTCAACGCAATTCCCGAGAGGGCTACCTGCGCTGCAATCGAGTTTCTCTGTGTAACAGGTGCACTGATCAGCCTATCCCTGTGCAGCTGAGGTTCTTTGCTTCATTTTTTCAGTTTTGTCTCTGATTTTTGCAGCCTGTGATCAGTGTGTGTCTGTTCAAAAACCCCTTTTCTTTGCCTTAATTCCGCCTCCTTTGTACAAAAAGGCTGTAGATGTTCTTTGTGTGTTTGTTACATCATTTACAGTTTTCCATTGAAAAAGTAGAATAGTCATACTGTCGTCCTTTGATTTAGATCTGTCGTAAGTGTCGATTTTGATCTTAGGAGAAAGTTTATTTGCTGTTGACAGTCGATTATGCTTTTACTTTTTCCTTTGGTTTGAATTTGTCACCTTCTAGTGTCGAAACGAGTGTTTATTTCAAAATCATAAAGTGTCATAATCATCTCTACCTTTTGATTTCGAAAAAAAAAAGCTTGTTTGTGTTTGTCACTTGAAAGCAAATTCAGATTTGTACATCAAATTTCTTTTTAGGCATCAATATTAAGAAAGTGAAAACAAATACATGCACATGTGCATTTGCATATTGATAGTCTGCTTGGCTTGATTTAGGAAAAGTGCATTTACAGTGTGCTCTTTGCTCTTTGAGAAAAGATTGTGTCTTTCTTTTCCCCTTGTAGCTAGGATTTTCATTGCTGAAAAGAGATAAAAGTTTGCTTATCATATTTAGATTGCATTTTAGGAATTACATCTACATCTCGTGGTGATCCCAAAAGGTAAACTTCTAAGAAAGATCAACTTAAAATAAATTGAATGAATCTAACAACACTTTGGAACTTAACGCACAACATTCAGAGGTCTAGGCTAGAGACGTATTCCGGCGTCGTAAAGCCTGGTAACTGTTGTCCTCACCGATGGTTGGGTGATTCCTCCACTTTGAGACGATAAGTGCCAGTACGGACTTATGCTCCCACGTACCATCGAGTATATATTGGGAGACCCCTATAGGCTTAAAACCTTTTATCCATAGGAAGCCGTGTCGGCCGCCCTACTGATCGCAATGCACCGAACACAGCATTCGGGTAGATTGACTGTCTTACCGTAAAAAGTATTCTGCATTTTTGCGATTGGTTTGGTACTCCCTCTACCTAGATCTCCAGAGCAGTCCCTTTCGTTCCTTTTCAGACTCCTTAACGGAAAAGTTCCATCTGAGCACTTGTCACTTCAGGATCATTAAAAATCGAAGGAGACTAGAGTCATCTTTTGTTTTTTCTCGACTCTTAAAAATTGAAAAAACAAGTTGTGTCAAAGCATCTAAAAATTTATTTTAAACGGAATATTCATACCCTTTTCCTACGTTTATCTTAGGTTGAGAAAATGGAGTCTACCAACCAAGGAATTCCCCTTGGTGGAAATCCTAGTCCCTTCTCCTCTTGGGGAGATGTTGGTGCACCCCATATGGCCACATTGTCGTTTCCAGGACTGACAATTGGCTTGCCAGTCTGGCTCTTCTCAACCAATGTCGTTCAGAACACCACTATTCCTAAACAATCGAATCAACAATTAGACGAGTCCAGAGTTGCCCACCAACCTTCTACTTCCTCTAATTCTTCCTCTCCTCCTTCCTCTTCGCTTGATGGGGTTGGCAAAGCCAAAAGTCAAGTTCCTAAGGAGAAGAAGGAGAAGAAGAAGAAAGAGAAGAAGAAGAAGAAGGAGCCAAAGGCAAATGGGGGAAAATGAGTGTCGTCTAACGAAAATCCACACACTGCACCGACTAGGCCTAAATCACCATGTGTCATTTGCAAAGGAGACCACTTTCACAGAGATTGTCCTTGCATCCCTCGGATACTAAGGGACTGGTCTCCTCGTTTGCACAATCCGGTGTCATCAACCTCTGATGATCATGTTGAAAGCACACCGTCAACTAGCGAAAGTGAAGCCCCAGGACAAAAAGGGAAAGCTAGATTTCCTTGTAAACTGTGCGAAGGCAATCATGCCGTCCACCATTGTCCCTTCTTAGACGAAGTGAAAAGAGTTTTGGATGATCGTCCGGTTTCACCGTTACGACTTCCTCCTGGATATAAAAAACTCTTGCCAAGTCCATCGCTAGTTGAGAATCCAGCTGGCCCGCTCAAGTGGTTAGCTGAAGCGCCTATCATCGAAGATAAACCATCTGAATCCATACCAGACGAAAGTCAAAAGGTCGAGGCGGAAAATGACCCGGTCTTGCCTTAAGAGGTTTTATCTTCGGATGATACAGTCACTGAAGAGAACAAGGATGACACCGTCCAAATTCTCTTCATCAACACAGACTCCGACGAACATGGGGGCAATATACCCATTCCCTTACCGCAGGAGGGAAGTTCGTCAGAGCCATACCCGGCCGTCTACTCGGTCCCACCTCCAAGCAACCTAGTTGTCTCCTTCGACTGGAATCAACTAGGCAGACCCCGTTTACCAGCAAGCATACCATTCCGAATTATCGTTCAAATATATAGAATGGTCATGGCTGGTACCATCATAGATGAAGGGGCTTCTGTGAGTATCCTTTCCTCTATTTCTTGGAAAGCGCTTGGTTCACCATCGCTGCTGCCTGAGATGAGAAATCTGACAGGCTTTGATAAAGGAACCAGTCGACCTTTAGGGATCCTTCCCAATGTGCCCATAACATTGAGAAGGAAGACAGTTCAAATGAACGTAATGGTCGTTCAAGGACCCTTGGATTATAATTTACTCCTTGGACGAGACTATATTTATTGCATGGGAGCCATCGTCTCCTCACTCTTTAGAGTAATGTGTTTTCCGCACGAAGGAAGAGTGGTCAAGCTGGTGGACCAGCTTTCATTTCCTGGATCACGCATAGCAAATAGTCATACACCATCCCTAAATGGTCTCTTCATGCAAGAAATGTCTCAATCCCCAGTCCGTCCTCCCGATGAGCGCGAGTAATTCGAAGGGATATGACTGAAACCCAGGGGGCATGCGTCCTGGTCTGTTTCGGCAGGAAAAATTCGGGTATAGGGTAGGTTTCCGCGGGAGAATATGACTAGTCTGTACCCCATCCGTCGGTGGAAGAGGGGTTATTCTAGAATAAGATTCTCTTGTCAAAGTTATGTGAGTTGGCAGAACTGAGTCACTTGCCTTTGTTTATCTCGGTAGACACCGCCGAAGAAGTGTTTTGTTCGCACCGCGAATCAAATAATCTTTGGGTGATCTGTAAGAGGTAGGCCTCTCCCGGTAAAACAAATGTTTTATTGGACTAAAGAAGGGGTAACCTTGAAACCATACTTTATACCTGGGGGCATGCAAACCTTTTGGAGTGCAAGCGAGGGGCGGCTATTTATTTTTTAAATTTTTAGGACCTCTAACCCTTTAAACTCGTAGGATTAGTCGTCACCTAACTTGCATAAAGAAAGGATGTGGGGAAAAAATCTAAAAGTTGCCGTTTTATATGAGACATTCTTATCATATGACTGGATTAATCGAGCAGTTTTAGCACATAGTTCAAGCTCGTTAAAAAATAAACATAAGACATGAGCAAATGTTTCCCCCCTTGTTTAAGCTCGTTAAAAAATGAACTATTACCCAGTAAATAACCACCGTGAATGAAGCATTTCAGCCATTAAAGCCTTGGTCGTGTTTGCACCATCACCTCCACTTTTCCATTGGCCGATCATTCACCTCCATTTGATTGTTTACCCATTTTGAGGAACAGCTGCAAAGAGTGATTTCACTAGCCATCCTTGTGACACTGGCGTGATTGGAAAATTCCAACTCTTACCTAGAATTAGCTGCTACCCATTTTATCACTCGTTCCTCAAAAGACGAGTCTTCTTTAAGCTCTTTTCAACTGACTCATAAAATATGAGAAGATTGCCGAGTTTTGGCCTTCCAGCTCGTTAAAACGACCGGAAGTGCTATCCCCCCTCTAGATTTTAATCTTTTTGGACCTGAGGGATTATTGCACAAAAAGATCGAGCGCTTGTTTTGTTCGGCTCGTTAAAACTATCGAAAATTCATCCCTTCTGTATTGTTTTATACTTTTTCGGACTTAAGGGATTAGATGACGAAAATGGAATTTTGGAGTTACCTTTACGTACCTTTTCAGACTCTCTAAAAATGAAAAGGACCGAGTTATCTTTGTCGTTAAACTCGTTAAAAAGATTAATAGCGACAAACTTGTCTTTAGACGAGAACGAGGTTCACTATCGCTAGGCTCGTTAAAACATAGCGATGGGTTTGCCCAAAGGGAAAATTATAGAACAAGCATATGTTATCCTCCTCAAGCTTGACAAAAATAAAGAGGTACTGGTCAGCAATGACTGGGGAAAAATTGGGAAGAAACTCAAAGAATCTTTATTGGTAGCAAGTCGCTCTTGAACATGACACTTCCACTCCGTGCCTGGGTCGGGTTGGGTTGTTTCATTCACCGGTCACATCACCATGGTCACGCCATACCATCCACGTTTGGGGTAAATGCTACCAATCCATCACATAAGTGTCGCTGACATGTTCAAGAGAAGTCATCCAGAGAAGTCACCCGTGTCCCATCCACTACCATACATTATACTTCATTCTTTCATGACCGCCATCCTGAACCATATATCATCAGATCGTTTTCACCTCTATCAAAATCATTTGCTCCGTTCCGTGTCATTGATGTGGGATTCATTAAGGCCCTCCTTTGACTGATCGCTTCTTGTCGACATCAGCTCATTATCCAAGAAGTTGATCTAGGAACACCCCCTTCAGTACTTTGAAGCTTGCATGCCTCAATGGCAAGTTTCTCACTTTCGGCGATAGGTATACATCAATGACCTTCGACCGAAAGATTTTGTGTGGTGTTCGACGCCAAGTCCTTTATTCACACCACGTGAATTGTACTGCAGTACCTTGAGGGTCATCATCATTATCGGTGATTCCTCTCGCGCTTGTTAACAGTTTACATCATTGACCGGTAATCAAGTGATGTCTTTCCATGTTCGACTTCAAAACATTTCTCACATGGATTGACTTGTACTTCGACTGAAGATTGGACGAGATTGAAGACCCCGGATCTAGTTTCATCCATCCAGGCTGCGATATATATTCAGGAAAATAAAGACATTGAAATGTACAGCATTGCAGCACAGATAATCATCCTACCAAAAGGATGATGGCTCTATCAGAATCATCAGTCTACCATCAGACGATTGTCTGTCTTATGTACATGAAAATGAATTTATAAAGCTGAGCATGGGAATGCCTGCCTCAGCTAGATCATGAAAACAGTATGAAGATAATGTATTGTATTGTATCTTATTACAGGTCTCCTCCCAGCATTGAAAGAACTTCGGATCCTCCTAATAAAGCATTTCACCCGATAAACGGCCTCATACTTTAGGGGGCAACTGTTATAGACATTTTTGTGCCTTACAGCTCTAAGCATGAAATGTCCATAAACCAAGGGATCCTAAGTCCCTAAAAGTGTTGTTCCGGCCCCTAAAGGAACAAGGTCAACAAATTACAGCTTCTCCCAGAAGTTCTCCACCAGAAACTGCTCAGAATCAGTCAAATCAGGATCATTTCAGCTGCTCCACTAGCTAGTTGCATTGCATAGCACCCAAGTACACTAGCTAGGTGCATTACAACGCACCTAAATGCACTACCAGGGTGCGCTGAGCGGGAAATGACAAATGGCAGTGTCATTCTGCGAGGTGGACAGACAATGGAAGCTTCCAGAATCTTCCCCAATGACACTTGCCTCACTGAGTTCGACCAAGGATGAGTAAGAGGCTCTCAGTCTCCAAGTGGAAGCAAGAACTGACAGAGAGAAGCCACTAGTCAGATCATAAGCTGACTCATCCTCTTTGCATACATCTATATATGGATCCCTCATCCCAGAGATCCAGAGGCTGGAATTTTGTACATCGCAGAGAATTGCTGTTGGTTTTGAGATAGATATCAGAGTATTGGGTGATTTATGCTTTGTTGGAGGTGAAGAGGGGATTCCTTTGCTGGGAGGTTGATGCTGGATCAGGAATCATCGGTTGTAACTCCTCCTGGACCTTCTTGTTATATCAATAAAACTATTTGAGTTTCTCCTACATGCTTGTGTTTCATTGATGTTTGTTACATTTGTATGTTTAGCTTAGATCTAATCCTAAGCTATTTATGAATATAAATCCATGTCTTTGTGTAGTTTTCTTCTTCTGCGATCTTACAAGAACTTGGTGAAGCTGGGAAAGTAAGGGAGCAGGTAGCTGGAAGCTGTCAAAGAGGAGAGAGATTGGATCAAAGAACTAGCGCAAGACACAGGTTGGTTCATCCTATTCCTCTTCGTTTATAGTTCATAAAGAAGAATACAAAAGTAGTTTTTCCTGTTTGTTTCTAAGGTACTGTCACACCTTAGTGGGATAGGGTCGTTCTGAGTAGACACTTTTCCTGTTAACAACTGGGGGTACGCACCTTATGAACGGGTGACCTGCGTGTATGGCCGCAGTTCCTTCACGGCGTACCTACGTGTACGCATCTTTTGAACTATTCTCCTGCGTAGCTCTTAATTTTCATCATTTTGAGAGCCTGATCAGAGCATTGCCACTTGAGGGTGTTGCCATCAAGTACAACATCTGTAACATAGAGCCATACCAGAATCATAATGCCAACAATAAATGCATCTACTATACTTAAGCATAACTGAGTATTGCATGAAAGCTACATTGAACAATATGCTCAAGATGTAGATTTTAAAGATGTATATGCAACTTTAAGTCGGGGCAAACAAGTAGAAGAATTGGATTATCATGTTAAGGACCAACTCTTATATCATTTGGGAAAGTGATGCATTCCTCAAACTGAAAGAGTTAAGATAATTCGAGAAGCACATACTTCTCTGATATTAGGTCATTTTGGTGTAAGTAAAACAATTGCACAGCTGCAAAGGTTATGTTATTCGCTGAGAATGCATGAAACCGTTTCTAGATATATTAGAGGCTATACCATGTGTGCTAAAAGCAAGCCCAACAATAGAAAACTAGGCTTGTAAACTCCACTTCTAGTTCCTTCTCATCCTTGGGAAAGTGTTTCCATGGACTTTGTTGGGGGATTGCCAAAATCTAGAAAAGATCATGACTATTTATATGTTGTTGTGGATAGGTTCAGCAAAATGTGTATTTTAATACCTTGTAACAAGCAGATTACAGCTGAACAAACAACAAAGTTGTTCTTTAAGAATGTATGTGTTTATTTTGAGTTACCCACTTCTATTGTCTCTGATCAAGATTCCCGATTTGTTGGGAATTTTTGGTCAAGTCTATGGAAGTTAATAGACACTAGATTGAAGAAGAGCACAACATTTCATCCACAAACAGATGGCCAAATAGAGGTGGTCAATAGGGCAGTCATCGAGTTGCTTAGGGGCTATTGCAGCAAGCATCCCATGCTTTGGGATGAGCATTTGTGTTATGTGCAACATGCTTACAACCGTGCTAAGCACTCTTTTACACAAAGATCTCCTTTTGAGAATTGTTTTCATTTTACACCAAGGTCTCCCTTGGATTTTGTCTTTAGTAAGGACATAGTAGTTGATGGACACAGTGATGTGGACAAAGCAACCAAGTTCATTGAACAGATCCATGAAATTCACTAGGCAGTGCAAGAACAGTTGGAAACGAGCCAAGCCAAGTACAAGGCAAGGCATGATAAGCATCAAATTGCGCATAGCTTCCAAGTTAGTGATCAAGTTTGGTTGTACATCAGCAAAGATAGAATGCAAGGTGAAGGTAAGAAGCTGAAGCCAATAAGTTATGGGCCTTTTAAGATACTTGAGAAAATTGGTGAGAACGCTTTTTTCCTTGATTTTCTAGCTTACATTCATATCTATTCAGTAGTTAATGCAGAGAACTTGAGACTATTTGAACCTTCTTTGATTGAAGATCGCGAAGAGAAAAGTTAGTTTCCTTCTATTGATGATATGTTGCCTGAATATCTCAATGAGTTGCAGGAAGATACAGTTCTGGATAGGAAGGTGAGAACTACGTGCATAGGAGATGTTGAGTACCTCAGAATTGGACTCAAAGGTTCAAAACCAAGCAGTGCAAGATGGATAGAGATTGGACCAGTGAGGAAGTTGTATCCTCACTTGATTGATGCTTAAAAACCAACTTTTGGTGGTCCAAAAGCCTTTTTCAATGGGAAGGCGTGATCCAAATGGATCCTAGAAACCCTCTAAGTCTTCAAACATTCAAAACCATCGCAAAAGAAGAACCTCTTAAAAAGTCAGATTACACTACCAGGAGACAAAATCATGAAGAAATAGTGTAAAAACATAGTATCGAAGGCTTAAAACAACTTTGCATCAGAGTCATCAGATCTGGTCGATCAACGGTCCAGATCCGATCGACAAATTGCAATCGGCGGTGGGAGAGGAAGGCTATCGGCGGAGACCACATGGAATACGTGACAACTATTAGTGGGGTCAACGAGGACCATCAATCAAATATGCAGATTGACGGTCCAAGTTGAATCACAATATCGCATCAGCAAAACACAATAGAGCACTTACAAACGGCCTGGGATATGTGCGATATGCGATTGCGATCAATCACATCGCAACATCACATCAGAGTATTACAATGGAGCGGGGCCGATATAAACATAACCCGCGATATCTGGACCCGATAACATTAAAAACGACATTTGATATAATTTGAGATCTGGAAAATAGGGTTTTCATTTGTATTTGTGTTTTTCGTTAAATAAACGAAATACAAAGGATAAAGCGCCGATGCGATGGAACTGGACCTGAAAGGGTATATTAATTCTATTTTATATTATTTCAAGTCTGATATGAGTTGGATTTCATATTTTAATGTATTTTAAATATAAAAGGGAAATCACGATACAAGCGGGATTTCAGGTGGGCCAAAGGCAATAAGTGGTTTGGGCCAAGCTCCGCCCAATCCCATACATTGGCTGCCACATGTCCAGACCCTAGAGAGAGAAGACCACCCTTATCGGGTGGTTAACCCTCGTACGAAAGAGCCACCTGAAATGAACAATAGTCGTTGGATCTAGATCTCCCAAATCAACAGTGGAGATGCAATGCGATTAAAAGGCGGAACTGATAGGAGTTATAAGGTGGGATTTATATTATTTCAAATCCGATAAATGGTAGATTGGAAGATTTCCTGTGTTTTTAGTGTATTTCTCTGTGAACACAGAGAATGTTGTTTCTATGGATTTCAAAGGCCCAATGACCCATTTTACAGAACAAGTGGCCAAAATCCCTAAAAGTGTTTGATTGCTAAGGCTCAAAGGGGGATTTGAGCAGACAGAGGCTGGGAAACCAGATAGCCTAAGAAGGAAAAACGAACAGATAGCGTCGATTGGCTTTAAAGCCACAGACTGATAGAGACAGAGACAAGCAGTGCTAAGAAAGAGAGCAAACAAAGATAAAGAGTCAGTGAGGAGAGTATGTGTACTTAGAAAGACTTGGGGAATACAAGTAAAGCCTTATTACTTTGTATCTGTTGTGTGAGACTCAAATTGAGCTCACTTTTGTAAAAACTCTGCTTCTAAAGACATTATAGAGAGGTCATCACTGAAGGCTGGACCAGGAGACGTAGCCCAGGAGTGTTGGGTGAACTCCTTATTAAACTTGTTGTGTGTATATGTATTTGTCTATTATGTTCTTTAACTGCTTCATTGTCTATGTATTTTGCAATCTTATTGATCCATTGCATAAAGTAACATAGGCAAATCCATGCACATGAGTCTGTAATACCTTAATAATTGTCTAAGATCTCACAATCAGATCAACCACATCTTTCTGTTTGAGATTCTTTCCTTCTCCATATCTCGAGATTTAATGGCTTTTGCTCCTTTTGAGGTGTTTGCTTCAGATTCTTCATGACCAAAGTTCTTACAAATTGAGCATTTTATTTCATTTTCAAGAGGAGAAAAGTTATTATAGAAACTTCTCTTGATCCTTGTTACATTCCTTTGATTTCATGCTTATCTAGTCATGATAGTTTTATAAGCAATGAATTGAGTAGCTTTGTTTCTAAAATGATGACATGAAAAACATTGCCTATTAAATAATTTTCTGTGAATATCAAGTCTATTTACTTGTTGATTGTAGTTTCTATTGATATTCATCTTTGGAGCAAATTGAGTATGATTTTCCTGAGGTTGGTTGTGGATTCTATTGATATTCATCCTTGGAGCTATTAGGGTCCAACCCTAACCCCCATATTTATGTAACAGGGTTGAGTCATAGTTATAGTTAGTTAAAGAGTCAATAAAGCCCATATTAATAATTGTAAGTGGTTGACGTGCATTTAAAGAAGGGACCACAGTTAGTTGCAAATGGGCCATGGTATTAATAAGAACCATGGTACTGCCCCATGGTATTGCATGTATGAAACCCATATAAAGGATAGAGACTCCCCTTGAGGAGTGTGGTGTCTTATTTTGTAATTGAGCCTAGCTCTATTGGAGGTTGCTCCCTCGAAGCAGCAAGTGAACATTGCTTTCCTTTCTCAATAATAAAATACATGTTGTTATTTCTTATTGTTATGTGTTCTGGGTATATTTCTTTGCATATTTGGTATTCTCGTATCTTCTCACAGGTCAAGAGCATAACAAGTGGTATCAGAGCACTTTCCAGGGCTGGTGGGATCTCCATTTTTAGTAGAATTGTTTTGGCTAGAGACGTGTTCCGACATCTTTAAACCAAGGGATCTGTCATTGAGCACATAAACCTGTGGATTTGGCTAGGCATACATGCAAGAAATACAAGAGGTGGTCACACTTGTTGGACTCCCTTATAACTCTTGTGGGTACCCCTTCGAGTAGTAGCGCATTAGACAGAACCGTGCATGGACTGTCTTCCAAGTACCCACTAGGTATATTAGAAGCCCCCTAAGCTCTCTTGAAACCTCGCCATAGATAAACTGTCGGCCGTCTTGTTGCTACAGTACACCAAGAACATCACTCGGGAAGATTACACACGTGTATGATAGGGTAGTTGGGTTGTATGGCTAAGGGTATGGTTGATCCTCTTTGGTTAGTGCCCTGAAATATTGGGTCGAGTACTACTCGAACCCTTCTATATATTGCGATCTGTAGCACGTATCATGCCTTGAGATAGTAGTTCCCTTGTCTCTCTCTCGATCACGCATCATCTTTGCCAAATTAGATCTAGCAAGTTGGGTTCTATCGTAGTTGCAACAATTAGTTCCACCATTCAGATCTATCATATCCGCCATTTAGATCTATCAGATCTGCCAATCAGATCTATCAGATCTGCCAATCAGATCTATCAAATCTACCATTCAGATCTAGTAGTTTGGGTTCTGTAGCAGTCGAAACAATCAAATTCTCCATTTAGATCTAGTAGTAGTGGTTGGATCACTGCCACATTCCTACTCATACTCTGCAGTTGAGGGTTTCGCTGACAGATCTGACTATTTGTGTGGCTCCTATACCTAGGGGTGATTCTTGTAGGACATTGGGCAGAATTAACTTTTATGGGAATCAACTACTGCAGTATTCCTAAGTGAGGAGTAAAACTCATTTCTGAGTTAAAAAAATAAAAAAATAAAAATAAAAATAAGAAGTCTGAGACCCTCCCGAGATGCTTATAGGAGACTTAGCCCACAAGAATTAGGTCGAAGAGCTGAGCAAGGTGGTACCATTCACTTGTCAGCGTCAAAACTTCGGGTGGTCCTAATTTTTTTTCACAGTAATGACGAATGCATCAGATCTATGCATGGTACAAACTAAAGCTCAAAGCTATGGCCAATGAGAAGATAGACACCCTTGAACAAAAGTTGGAGGCATTAACAAAGCAGATCTAGACCTTAAATGACACAATCACGAAGGGCAAGTTGGGGGAAAAATTAGAGGCATATGATTTTAATGAAAACCTTGAGGGCGACTCTAGCCATTCTCTTCACTTCTATGGAAACCACCAACAGTCCCAGCCTTGACCACCCAAGCTGGACATGTATAAATTTGATGGCCCTCATCCGGCCACATGGTTAGCACAAATGGAGTAATATTTCACATTGAATCGCATCAAAGATGATGCGACTAGGCTAAGTGTGGGAAGCCTATACTTGGACCAAGAAAGATGGCAATGGCGGCAGTGGCATCAATGTTGCTATGCAAGGCCAATGACTTGAAAGATATTCTCAAAAGCCCTTTTTGGTCACTTTGACCATGAATCTAAATTTTTGGTCATCTCACTAAGCTCCAACAGATAGGCATAGTGCAAGAATATATTAAAGCCTTTGAAGCATTAGCCTTCCGCACAAGAGGTCTAGCAGATGAATTCTACTTGGAATTTTTTGTCAGTGGTCTCAAAGACGCCATACAAGCCCAAGTCTGACTGCAACACCCAGTCTCATGGTTGGCAGCTTGCAAGATAGCTCGTGAAGTAGAACGCGCATTAGCGGCCTGGTCAACTCGTCCAAATTTCATAACCAAGGGATGCCCCACCTAGGCTCTGAGCAGTACCGAAACACTTAAGGTTCAAAAGGTGTCACCAGCGGATATGGCGGAAAGAAGAAAGCAAGGATTGTGTTACTACTGTGATGAGAAACACTCCCCAGGGCATAAATGCAAGGAACCCAAATTCCTTCAAATTGATGCTATTGATCACAGTTCATCTGAGGAAGCCCCACCATTTGAGGGACTAGAGGAGGAGGATGACGACAACCAGCCAGACAATGAGCTCCCAGCTATACCCGAAGAACCAGTTATCCCACTTCATGCTTTGGTAGGATTTTTTTCTCCCCAAACTGTAAAAATCATAGGTTTTATCAAGCATCGCCCTGTAGTAGTCTTGATTGATAGTGGCAGTATGCATAACTTTATCCATCAAAGAGTTGTTGAAGCAGTGCATTGTTTTGTCAGAGAAATCTCTAATTTCCAGGTCCAGATTTCTAATGGGGGGACAATGAAATGTGAAGGCCGCTGTGAAAATGTCAAACTTCAAATGGGGGATTGTCACCTAAAGACCCACATGTTTTCCATCAACATGGGTGGGTGTGACATTGTCTTTGGTGTTGAATGGCTCCGCACATTCAACCCAATCACAATGGATTTCCAGGAGTTATATATGAGCTTTAAGCAGAATAACCACACACATACCCTCCACGGACTCCAGGTAGGTGCTCCTTCTATCATCAGCTCGCATAGGATGGAAAAATTGTTAAAAAATGGCCACCATGGAGTTATATCCCAATTTAATGCCACCCATATCTTTGAACCCACTTCTCTTCATATTTATCCTGGGATGAAACAGATCTTAAACAACCATCTTCTAGTCTTTGACAAGCCTCATGAGCTTCCACCCTTGAGAGGGGAACATGATCATAGCATTACTTTGGTCCTAGGGGTACAACCATCAAATGTGCACCCATATAGATATCCTTTCGCCCAAAAGAATGAAATTGAAAAAATCATCAAGGAACTCCTGGAAGCTGGTGTCATTCATCCTAGCATTAGTCCTTACTCATTTCCTATGGTCATGGTGCTCAAGAAAGATGGGGAATGGCGTATGTGTCCAGACTTCAGGGCCCTCAACAAGCTGACGATCAAAGATAAATTTCCCATCCCAGTTGTTGATGATTTGTTGGATGAACTAAATGGGGCTCAATTATTTACTAAGCTCGACCTTCGCTCGAGCTATCACCAAATTTGCATGAAAGAAGTAGACATTCCAAGGACCGCTTTCCGAACTCATGAAGGCCATTATGAATTCCTGATCATGCCATTTGGTCTTTGTAATGCCCCATCGACTTTTCAGAGCCTCATGAATCACCTGCTCAAACCATATCTTAGAGAATTTGTCCTTGTTTTCTTTGATGACATCCTCATCTACGGGCTCACCCAGGAAAAACATCTTCAGCATGTAGATCTACTCTTGCAACTACTCCAGAAGCATAAATTATTTGTAAAATTGTCCAAGTGCTCTTTTGGCATGGAAGAAGTTGAGTATTTGGGCCACATTGTGGGGTATGAAGGTGTTAGGGTGGATCCTAGAAAGATCCAGGCAATGCAGGATTGGCCTCAACCAAAGACCTTGAAGAGCTTGAGAGGATTTTTGGGTCTCACCAGCTACTATTCCAACTTTTTCCACAATTATGGTCACATTGCTAGACCCCCCACTCACCTTCTCAAGAAAAATTCATTCCTCGGGAATGATGAAGTGCAATAGGCATTTATAGCTCTCAAACATGCCATGTGTTCCACTCCCGTATTGGCACTGCCCAACTTCACCAAATATTTTGTGATTGAATGTGATGCTTTAGGTACGGGTATTGGGACTGTCTTAATGCAGGAAGGTTGACCCTTGGCCTTCACTAGCCAACAACTAATTGGGACAAATCTAGGACAATCTACCTATGAGAAGGAGATGATGGCCATCTTACATGTAGTGGATACTTAGTGACCATACTTATTGGGGTGGTGTTTCCAAATCTACACATACCATCAAAGCCTTAAATATTTTTTGGAGCAATGTCTATCCTCTCCACAATAAAATAAATGGCTAGCCAAAATGTTGTGATATGATTATGAGATAATTTACAAGAAAGGGCGCAAAAATGTCGTAGCGGATGCTTTGTCACGCCAATTTGAGGAGGAAAGCACCTTGCTAGCAATCTCTCTTCCCATTCCAGAGTGGATTGAAGAGCCTCGGAAGGAATGGTTTTCACATCCTTGGCTCTCCCAACTCATTAATAAATTTCAAGCGGATCCAAATTCCACAGCGGGCTACTCTTGGCAGGATGAGGTTCTTCTCTACAAGGACAAAGTAGTGATATCACCAACATCCACCCTCAAAAGTCACATTTTGGTAGAGTTTCACTCATCTCCCGCTGCAGGCCATTCAGGCTTTCAGAAGACTCATGCTCGCACTCAAAGTTCATTCTTTTGGACAAGCATGAAAAAAGACATTCTTACTTTTGTAGCTGAGTGTGATGCGTGTCAGCACCACAAAGGAGAATTAGTCAAATCCCTAGGCAAGTTACAGCCATTGCCCATCCCTACCTCAATCTAGACGAAGGTTTCTATGGATTTCATTATGGGTCTTCCGAAGTCAGGCAACAAGTCAATCATCATGGTGGTTGTGGATAGAATTTCTAAGTATGCTCATTTTTGCACCTTACCCCACCCCTTTACGCCAGCTTTGGTGGCTCAATATTTCATGGACCAGATCTTCAAATTTCATGGCATGCCCACTTCCATTGTGTCTAATCATGACCCAATCTTCACTAGTAACTTTTGGCAGGAACTCTTCAGGCTACAAGGTACCCAATTGCAACTCAGTACTTCCTATCATCCCCAAACTGATGGTCTAACTGAAGCAGTCAACAAATGTCTGGAGACCTACCTCACGTGTTTCACTTCAGAAAAGCAACATCTATGGGTATAGTGGTTACCTCTAGCCAAATGGTGGTATAATACGAACTATCATGCCACCACCAAAATGACTCCATATGAAGCAGTTTATGGTAAACTCCCTCCTTCACCTACTTCTTATATCTAGGGATCCTCGAAGGTACAAGCAGTGGATCAACTCCTAAAGAACCATGCAACGATGTTGGCCCACCTCAAAGAGAATCTCCATCAAGCTCAAAATCACATGAAGCAACAGGCAAACCAACATCGTTCAGAGCACAAATTTCAAGAAGGGGATCAGGTATTCTTGAGGTTGCAACCATATAAGCAAACATCACTCAAAGATAAGGGTTGTCAGAAATTATCTCCAAAATTCTATGGACCGTATCAAATACTTCAGCGCATCGGAGAAGTAGCCTACAAGCTAGCCTTGCCAACCACTACAAAAATCCATCCCGTCTTCCATGTCTCATGCCTCAAAAATGTGCTTGGGAACCATTGCAGAATTCAAACAAGTCTACCGGAATTGGATGAAGAAGGTTCAATCTGGCTCCAACCTGAATAGGTTCTTGACACGCGAGAATGGCACTTGCACAGCCACATGATCAAGGAAATCCTCGTCAAGTGGAAAGACACCTCTCCAAAAGATGCGACCTAGGAACTAGCCACTGTTCTTCAGCAATTTCCATAGCTTCAGCCTTGACGACAAGGCTATTTTTATGGAGGAGGGCATATTATGGTCCAACCCTAAGCCCCTTATTTATGTAATAGGGTCGAGTCATAGTTATAGTTAGTTAAAGAATCAATAAAGCCCATATTAATAATTGTAAGTGGTTGACCCGCATTTAAAGAAGGGACCACTGTTAGTTGCAAATGGGCCATGGTATTAGATAGATGGTATTAATAAGAACCATGGTACTGACCCATGGTATTGCATGTATGAATCCTATATAAATGATAGAGACTCCCCTTGAGGAGCGTGGTGTCTTATTTTGTAATTGAGTCAAGCTCTATTGGAGGTTGCACCCTCGAAGAGGCAAGTGAACATTGCTTTCCTTTTTGAATAATAAAATACATGTTGTTATTTCTTATTGTTTTGTGTTCTGGGTATATTTCTTCACATATTTGGTATTCTGGCATCTTCTCATAGGTCAAGAGAATAATAGGAGCAAAGTGAGTATGATCTACCTGGTGATGCCTTTGCTAATGATTGTCATATAGTTCATTGGTCTTTACTGCATTAAGATAGCTTTTGGTGGAGGTTGACGACTTATGTGATTGAGATGCTTCTTCAGTATATCCAAGACCTATCTTTATCAGAGGAGAATGTTGAACTTTGATAATTTCATTTAAAGTTTCTGATCCTTTAGAAAATCTAACATTGAGAGATTTTGTTTTCTCAAAATCTTTTCTTAGACCCACAATTTCACATTCTATTTTTTCATTGTGTTTTTCTTTTTCAGCAAGTTGGTATGTCAAGGTACCTATGATCATATTCTTTTCTTCTAAACAGATTTTGATTTTATAGATTTCTTCATGAAAGTTTTCCTCTTCTAAAGCATCCCAAAAATCATCATTGTCATAAGCCATTAGAAGTCTATAATCATCACTATTAGATAAACCATCACTATCCCCTTCTAAACTATCCAAAAATTCATTGCTATCATAAGCCATGAGAAGTTTGTAATCTTGACCAATTTCATCTTCATCACTATTAGATAAACCATTGCTATATTCATGAGTATAGTAACTCCTTCTATTCGCAGCTTGTTTCCTATTCCCTTTTGCATATTCCTTTCCTTTTTCATATTTATCTTTATGAGGACATCTAGAAGCATAATGATCGACTCTACCGCAAGCAAAGCATTTGAAAGGTAGCTTACCTCTGAACCTTCTAGAACACCATTGAATCTTGTTGACAAAATTTACCTCATCTTCTTCTTCTGAAATGTGTCCTGATTCATTCTGTTCTTCCTTTCCTTTTCCTTTTGTTTAAGATTTAAATGCGGCTTCTCTCATATCTGATGGGCCTCCTTTTCTCATCTCAAAATTAGTTAGGATTCCGTGAAGCTGTGTCATAGTGATATTCTATAGATCCTATTTTTCTTCTATGGAAGACACTTTTGATTCAAATTTAGCAGAAAAGGATCTCAAATTTTTCTCTACTAAGGTAACTTCCTTTATTTCTTCACCCAATTTCTTCATACAATTAACAACCTCATTTATACATAAGAAGTAACTAGCTATACTCTCATCACTATGCATCTTAAGAGTTTCATACTGAATTCTAAGAGTTTGAAACTTAGCACGTTTTACCTGAGAGTCTCTTTCGTAGCTCTGAATGATTTTGTCCCATATCTCTTTTGATGATATGATCTGCATGACTTTAACAAACTCTGATTGTGACAAACTTCCCAATAAAGTATTGATAGCTTTGGCATCAGTTTCATATTGATTTTTACCTACTATGTCTATAGGAATTGCTGTTGGAAAATTATATCATCCTTCCACAATTTCCCAAACATCTGTCCAAGAGATTATAGATAGGCTATGGTTCTTATTTTCCAATAAACAAAGTTGCTCCCATCGAAGATTGGCGGTCTGATGGATCCCATGCTTTTGTGATTATTCATCTTGATGGATCTTCCTTCAAGCAATCAAGCTTCTTTTGAAGGACTTGCTTTGATACCAATTGTTGGAAATAATACTGAGAGGAGGGTGAATTAGTATTTACAAATCAATAATTTTTCATTTCCATAATCAAATTTATATATGCTACTTCAGTGAAGGGAACTCGTGTATGCACGTAACTATCCTTAAGGCAACCATCATATATCTAGTGAACTTATGATTCATTTAATTCATCATATGTTGATATTTAATTAGTGCATCAATACTTTATTAAACATTAAACAGTAACCATGTGCAATAATAACAGAATAAACCATCACACATAAGCAACACACATGAACACCAAGATTTAAGGTGGAAACCTAATGTTGGTGAAAACCACCTGCTACTGTCATATCTATCTTCTTTTAATAATAAGAAAATCTATTTACAATCTTGTATTGGTGTAGACTCATACTGGTATATAGGCTTCTACCTACGAAGGTTACAACCTTCTCTCATTCTCCAGCTTCTAATTGAAGGGAGCTACAACCCCCTAGCTCTTGTACTAGCCAATATGTTTACTAGTACGTAGGTTCCAGCCTATAGAAAATTCCACTCTTCCACCAAGGACCACGTTTCATGAATTTTTAGACATGATGCTCCTAGCACATATCAAGACACATGAAGACCTTGACTCATCAATAACCCATCAGAAAGTTAGAAACTCAAACTTCAACAACCAACATGTAGTTAATCTTAAACAATCAAATCACTGTCATTAGAACAATTTTCTTGAACCCTAAAACCGGTATTCAGAACCAACTAAAACCTCAAAACTTCATGAGTCAGATTGTATATGCTACTTCAACAAAGAAAATCTACATGTATACGCTACTTCCTTTAGCCCAACCTGCATATACCTTTAAAGATTCTGAATCATAAAATCTCTGAAACGCAAACTGTACCAACCAGTAGTGTACTAAACATCTACTATCAACTTACAAAACTTTACATAGGCAAGCAACAGAAAACACTTCATCTTACATATACAGTCATTCAAATATCAACCTCCTTATGCATTCAGATTTACATTTAGATCTAAGAAGACTTCATTGAGAGACAATAGTAAAATAGTAGTAGCAATAAATTAGCAATACTGGTCTAATAGATCAGTCATCATTGAGCATCAAGCCTTCTTTTGTATATGCTACTTGAAAGAACAGAACTTGTATGTATACCCCCTTTTTCCGAGATGGACCTGCGTATATATCTGCAAATATTGACTCAAAACATTGCTGCAATTCCAGACTTCAGATAAACCTAGATCACGATAGATAACGAATAAAATAGACGAAAAAAATTAGATCTAGCCTCAACCAATATCAGATCATTCAAGAATAAGTCATTTCAAATCTCATGATCCTAATCCAATATTGAGCTCAAGGTGCACATAAATATTTCAGATCTAGTCCCAAACATAACCCTGCAACATAAAACATATTTCAGATAGAAGTATTCCTTAGAATATTATTCACTTACACCACTGGCATTATGATCCTCTCTTCTTTATATAGTTTTTCGCCTTTCTCAATATCATGGACCAAATCCACTTAGGACCAATAACTTGGATCAAATACCACGGATTGAATACGTCAGACTAAATACCTTGGGTCAATATCATGGTCCAAAGATACCTTGGACCAAAACCATGGTTTTCAACATGTACGCACTTTTCCTTTTGTGGGAGTGCTTGTGTACGTTATACACTTCTTTTATTCTATTAACCCATGTGTATACACCGCTTGGACAAAGTGAACAAACGTATACCTCTTAAACCACTCTCTTTCTTCAATCTCTGGAGTCTGATCTGTAAGTTAACCTATTAAACTATGAACTACCTTTTACCAAAATTAAATTGACCTGTGAGTGAGCTGCCATCATGGACAACACTTGTATCATAATGCCAACAACCAGAGCCACAAGCGATCTACAACAAATAGTTCCTTGAAATGTTTTCCAAAGAGAACGAGGACCTAGCAGATGTCATCTAGACCTGGTTGAATAATGAGGGCAAGATAAAAAAGGACAAAGCGAGTATATATTTTACTACATCTATTTCTCGTCCCCATAGTTTTGCAACAACCATGCTATGTAGGATGTTTGGCAAGCCCGATAGCACTAAATTTTCCCCAGAATGGTTGTCATCAATAGATGCAGTCTTAAATGAAACCATAATGAATTAGGCCCAATTTTTTTTTGATAATTTAGTAAAGGCGACAATCAATTATAGGAGGAAAAGGAGTATCTCCTAGAGGGTTTACCCTCCATTTTTTATCAGTACCTATGCGATGGATGAAATTTGTTTTGGTTCAAAATTTCCTATCATGGGATGGAAGTGGACTATGAATGATCCACTTCCCATTCATATATATCATAAGGACATGTGGGAGTTTGAGTTTCACCCACATTTTTCCAAAATTTGTCATGGAGTCATGCTTCCTATCCATAAACATGTTTACAACCAAGATGCCACTAGGTTTTCTAAGGAAGCCAAGGTAGATATCCTCCCAGTGGGCAGATGGTTTGGGGAGGAAACATTCACATATATCAGAGTATTTGGGAGCATTACCTCACCACATGTCCTCCCATACTATGTTGCAGAAAAATTGATGGCTAGAGAGATAGCCTATCAAACAACAAACAGCTAGTGAGGGTGGGTTGGGCAAAGGATTAAAGGAAGCAAAAAAGGATATTTGGCAATCATTTCCCTTGCATTATGGAGAATTTTCACTACATGATCTGGGTCATGCATTTAAAGAAGCGGAGATCATGCAATCTCTAAAATTACCTAAACTCCTAAGAAGACAGTATGACCCAAATGGAACTACCAAAGACTTCACTACCATGTCATGAGGAAGATGCACTTGATGACATCTCCCTATAGAAAGAGACATTCACAGAGGTGAAGCACATGTCATTACTACTTTTTGACCCAAAAGAGCTTGAAGCCTTTCATGAATACAGAGAAAGGAGATTGTTAAATGTCTGATTGGACCAATTATTGATTTAACCAATAAGAGAGCCAACTCCCAACATAAGCCTAGAAGGGAGATCTGGAGAAAATTCTGAAGTAAAGTCCCAAGAGAAGTCTGCTAGGGAGTTAGATAAATTAGAGCAACAGTCACAGAATGGGGGAAGCAAAAGTAAGGAGCCAGAAAAGGATACATCTGAATCTATAGAAAAGACAATTGAGCAAACCTCAGCTAAAAATAGGCTGAAATTCATTCCACCTCCACCCAGTAAAACAATCCCCGGGTGATTGATTTAGAGAAAGAATGGGAAAATTTTAGTAAAAATATCCATACAGAGGGACAAGCACCTTAGCCACAGACTCCAAAACATAAAACAACTCAAGAAATTACAATAGAGAAAATTGTAAGTACTACAGAGGTAGAGCACATTCCTGCCACTCCTACCTCTGAAATTGTTTTGATAATTGAGGAGAGTCATCCTTGAGATGTGTTATATAGCATAACCCACAAAACTGTCATCAAAAGGCAGAGAAAGCAAAGGAAGTTGGATGCTACAGTTGCTACTACCCACGATAATGAATCGATGGATATTGTCTGGAAAGACTCACCCATCGACCCATCCGACAACCTTACTAGACTGTCTCAGTTTGTAGGAGCCTATGCTACAACAACTATTGATAAAGCAACAGAGGTACAAATTTTGCTCAGAGAAAAGGAAAATAAAATTATGCTCTTAGAACAATAGTTAGAGCAAGAAAAATCTAACCAACAAGTGGAATTGCAAATAGCCAAACTCCAGCAAGAATTCGAGCAGATGAAAAATAAGACATCAAGCCAGTTTAGCAGAAAAGGAAGCATAGATATAAGCAATAACAGATAAGTATAAGGACAATCCAAATATTAATCAATTTATAATTGAATTGCTTAGTATTAACTCTCATCTAATGCACTAAAAATAAATTCTATGACATAAGGTCTTGCAGTTGAGTCCTTATTGCGAGACTAATGACAAGTTAACAAGTCAAGTCCTTGACATGAGACTCCAATATGATGAAGTCTTGAAAAGGGTTTCTGACTTCATCACCTGGAAGAATTGAAAGGATGGGAGGAAGGTCGATTTTCCTATACTAGAGGAGTCACATAAAGAAATTTTATTTTTAGACTGATATTCTTGGCTTAGACAAGCAAAAAGGAAAATAGTGGTTGCAGCAACGGAAGCAAACAGTGTTATTGAAAACATCAACGAAAATTTACACAGCAAATCTAGTGGCAGACTCTGTACCAAGTTTTCTTCCAAATTCCAAACAGCTCGAACAAAAGTGGAGGCAGTCGACAGGGGAAAAAGAGGAAGCAATTAAGCAAATGACCAGGTTAAACTGGGAAGCGTACTAGCAATATTTAGTTAAACCTTACAGCTAGTGGATGACCCTGCGAAGCCTAACCTCTTCCATGTAGAAAATGGTGCCATCACTAACCGATGTCATGTTTATTGAGCAGTTGAAATCTGTGATCAACCGATTGACATAGCTCAAACTAATGATAGACATCTACGATCTCAAATATCAAATGCAAAGGAGTTAGTCACCATGTTTTATTTCTATTTTTGTTTTGTTTTGCATAATTTGAGGAAGGTCATTTAAACCTCCTCAACTATTTTTGTAATAATCTATTCGTAGGATTTATAATTTAGCATTTAAACCCCTCTCATGCATTTAGAGAAGTGATCTAAAATGGGGGTTTGATAACTTGTTATGGTTACAAGAACCTCCCACTCAGTTAAAAAAATAAATGATCTAGCTTATATATGACATTTGCGAAATTAAATACTTGAAACAGGTGTGTGTTTTCTTTTAACTGTTTAAGTTATTTAATTGCATTTTGTTATGCTGATATTAAACACATATAACGGCCATATAATGCAGCAAATAAAAAACCACACATAACAATAAATTTAATCTAGGAGTTCACCCAAATATCATGGGCTATGTCTCCTTGAGCTTTTGTCATCTTGACTTGACTCTTTGGGATTATTCTAAATTTTCTTTTAAAAGTTCCGAATTTAACTCCAAAGATTACTGAGCTGAACCAATGGGCTTAGAATACCATCTATATCCCTGTCATGGCTATCATCACTCTGCAAACAGATCTAAGCTCCCTTAGACTTGATACCTTCAATCAGTGCACTGAGCTACCTTGAGCTTCTTGATGGAACTAACTCCTTCAAAATTCTTTAACTATCACTAAAACCTCATCTCCTATCTCCAACACATATCAGACACCGAAAATAGACTGAAAATTTGCTCCAAATGAGCACTACATCCCCAAACTAAGCCTTCCTCCATGATTGGCACTAGGCTTCCTGAAACTTCAATGTATCATCTCGACCTTTAGAAGTCTTAAAATTCTTATGAAAATCCATGCAATGGATTCAGAAGGCTCGTTACAGTAAGGAATGGTTGTTGGTTCACTGAGAACGAGTACTGGTAGCTCCTACAATTGCCTCCAACTCCTTGTGGCCCTGAGCTTCAAGATATACCTAGATGAAAATCTCCATGAAGCTGACTTCTTCCACTTCTTTGGACTATTCCATTGGCTTTAGAAGGCTCCAATTAGCCTAGCTAGCCTCTTTTCTCACTCTCTCTCTCTGGCTCTGGATGAAAACTGCTCCTGGAGTGCATTTAGTCAATATCCCCTAGGGATACTCCACCAAATTTGGTGAACTGCACCTAACTCTAGTTAAACTTAGCATAACCACCCTTTTAGCCACTCCTCCAAGCTGACCATTGGAGGTGAACTGTTACAATAACTATTTGGGCATTCATATGAGGTGGTATAATCCCGACGGTTAGGGATAATCCTCACCAGAAGCATTTCAAATAGCGGAATCTCCACCGTCGATCTATCCCGCTCAATCCAATGGATATCACGTCGTCTGCTAACCAACTAACCCAGACGATCTCCACTGTCAATGTGACCCATCCAATTGAACGGTTGTCACACAATCTCGTGTGAAATCTTTCTCGATCGATATCAGATTGAGAACGCGCGAGAAAAGTGGTTTTATCGTGCTATGTGTCGTCACTAAGGTTAATCGCACAGAATTTAGAAATACCATTTCCAGCCTTTAGGGGGCATGAGATACCGCTTACCACTTGCCAAATACTACCCATGTACTTAATATGGAAAGGTTTAGCACTTACCCCGAAAGGGAATATTTCATGGAATATTAATCTTGAGAGAGATTTTTCGGCGAAAATCACATGAAATACCATTTGTCGACGCGTTTCGAACCAACCAGTGTGGTTCATCGTCAGGACAAGTTGAAGAAACAGATCCAGCTTAGCATGTTAAATAGTCAGAGTAGAGCCTCCAACGGCTAGCTTGACCAACGACTAGTTTTGACTGTAGGACTGGGATCAATTTTTTTTTATTTAATTAGTTATATTTAGGACCAATCGCTTAAAAATATATATAAAAATATATAAAATAATTTTAATTGGTGTTTATTTAAAAAGTATTATTAAATAATTAAAAATTAAAAGTTAATTAGTATTCAAATGGAAATTAGTTACATAAAGGACCTTTCTTATAAATTATATGCATATATAAATATAAATATATAAAGTAATATTAATAGGTTGTTAAGATATAGGTTAGTTAGAATTAAATAAAAAATAAAAATAGATAAATAAATAAATAATAAAATAAAAATAAATAAATAAATAATATAAATAAATAAATAATAATAATAATAATAAATAAATAAAAATGAGAAAAATAATATTAAGTTAACTTAAAAGTCTTACAACAACAAATAAATAAATAAAAACGAGAAAAATAATATTAAAAAAAAAAACAATCAAACAAACAAACCAGGAAGAGGGCAGAAAAATGACTAGGAAGAGAGTGCTGGGACCCAACACATACTGATTTTCTAGCCATCCTCTCTATTGAGATTGCTTGGCCTCTTTTCAATCTCAAGCGCTTCCCTAAATTTTCGATGATGGAAGTGCGAAACCTTAGCAATAACACTAGCCTCCTCAATACAAACATGATGATTGGTTTTCTCAGCATGTTCAGCTAAAGTGGAAGACTTAGCTCTCCTATGCTTAAGGTCCGCTGCGTGATCACTAATCCTTTGATTAATGGAGCAACCAGTCTCCCCAATGTAGGGGGTCCCATAGGAACAGGGGATAATATATACACCTTTCATATCCTTAGGGTCGATAGGATCCTTTACTGATTTGAGGGACATACGAATGGTGTTTAGGGGCCTAAAGGTCACAGGGACACCATGCATCCTGAGAATACTTCCAATCTTATCAGTGGTCACCTGAACATACAGAAGATGGACACCTGGAATTCGTTCCCTCGGTTCCCTTTTAGTCAGAGAATTCATGGCAGCTTTAAGGAAAGCCTTCTGACCCATGTATCTACTATAATCATTCTCAACAAAGACATCAAGCAGATGGGATTTTTCTTTCTCAAAACTCTTCTTGTCCGAGATCCTTAGGGCCCGAGTAGCAAGGGTATTGAGAACACCCATATTTTGAGCCGGGAAATGGTGGGAAATAGCATGAAGATACTGCTCCATATGCGTTTCTTCCAAAAAACTCGGTGGGCAAGGGAACCATCACTATTCTTAGAAATAAGAATATCAAGGAACGGAAGGCAACCATCAACTTCCTGTTCCTTAGTGAAATTAATGGCTGAGGATTGATTGTTGAGATGATCGAAGAATAGATCTAGCTCTTCTTGGCAATGAGACCAGATGACATTGGTGTCATCCACATACCTTTTCCAAAGCATTGGCAAGATCCGGGAAGAGTTTAGAGCCTTAGACTCAAAATATTCCATAAAAATATTAGCAACGACAAGGGAAAGGGGTGAGCCCATTGCAACCATCTTTTTAATATTTTCAAAAAACAAATTAATCTTGGTCAAATGTCCAAAAATTGCAGTTTACTGGACTTTTCAAATTGCGATAACTCCTTCATATGGTATTAGCTTTTCAAATCATTCACGGTGCTAGAATCAGGAAGACGAGATCTATCTAGTTGCCTAGGTTTAACACTCTTTCGAACACTTTGAAATTTGAGCTATCATTAAGGTCCTTGATCAATATCTGATCAAGAAGGATCCAAAATTTTTATCAGAAACAATATTGAAAACATGCACTTTAATTCATTTGAGGAAGTTCTGGTGAAATGAATGGAACGAGAATTATTTTCATTTTATCTAGCATATTCTACTAAAATTGCACTTTTGTACTCATAGATGGTGTTGGATTGATCGGAAGTAGGTCACTATTGCTGAAACACATGAGCAGAACTTATTACAAATGGTATTTTTATCTTGTGATTTTGTTTTATTTATGTGTTAAGCAATATTTTTTCTTCAAATTGTTTATGTATGAAATTTTAAAGCTTGGTTAGCATCATTGCACTTTTTTATGGAGATGGCCTAAATTTTATGCCGAATATATGAATAATTTTTTATGAGATATATCTTTCACAATCGTTTCGGCTAACTATTTATCCGAAATGATTATTGTTAAAATGATTTCACTTCTTATTATAGTTGAATGATCTTTATTACCAATTGCTTTAGGAAATTATTGTAGATCGCATGTTTCAATTTTATTCTCAGGTATAGTCATAGCTAGATAGTGTTTAAATGAGGATATATGCATGTGATTATTTGTTTAGATTAGATTACCTTTAGATTAAACATTCCTCTAAACTATCATATATCATCCCATCAGCAATATCATAATTTATATTGGGAAACTGGTCCCATTACCCCCAGTCGGAGCCACTACACCAAACAGAAAAGGAGCTGCCAACCAAGGTCCGGACCAAGTGGTTTTCCCCCAATGTTGTAAGCAATGATTTTCAAGGCTTCAACACTTTCAAAAGCACTAAAAGTCATCATCATAATGAGAACATAAAATCGAATAATCATTGTTTACCTTAGTTTTCATTTTTGAAGCTAGTGATGATGCCATCACTAATCCTCCATTTTGCTTCAACATTTCCCAGGCCTATTATGTGACTTGTAACTGAAGCTACAATTTCTTCTTCTTGTAGAAGTCTAATAAACTCAACATTCTTTGCTTTAATGCTCTAGTTGATATCCTCATTTGATTAATGAGAAGAAGATGAAGAAGAAGAATATTCACATGAATATGGAGATGGAGGTTCTCCTTCACTTACTAAAGCATTATTACCTGCTTTGTATCTCTTCCTCTTTTTCTTCTTTGCCAATCACTTCTCATGATATGCAAACAATATGTCTAACATGTCTTGCATCTTATAGAAGGCCTTGTAAAGATATTTTTTATTTTCCATTTTCCTTCTTCTTGTTACACGTCCAATATTTGGTTATCACTGACACTCGCAATTTACATTAGCAAAAAGAACGCTCTGATACCAAACTTGATCTCAAATTTGTCTAATTTACCACCATAATCCAAGACCTTTTCTTCAGTTGATGTTAACATAATTGCATAAAATAGCATGTAAAAACCATGTTTGAAAACACATAAATAAGAAGAAACATAAAAGAGGATCATGAGACAATATATAGAATGTTTGATAACAAAGTTTTCCAGTGTTGACTACGTCTCCGAGCCCTACTTCAATAGTGCGGAGGCAACTTCATTCATCTCATTTAAGAAAGACAAGTACATGAAAAATACATCATCACACCTCCAATCCTGGGAGTGAATTGAAATTTAACTATTTAAAACAAAACAATCACGGGGCCAGTAGATTTTTCTCATCCTCCTAATACTTTTGACTATAAACACAAAACTATTTTTGAAAGAAATTTTTTTTATCTTGAACCTCGTGCCCAACAAATAATGATGAAGGTGGGTTTATTCAATGACCCTTGAATTACAATGCCCATATGGAAAAACTGACTATACTATTGGGATCCCTATGAAATTATGGTTAAATGAGTACAAATTCAACCACATTTGACCACCTACATTTCTATCCCCATAGGGAATCTTTTAGATTCCTCAAAGATTCCTCCTTGAACCATGCATCAAGGTTACATGCTCCAAGTTCCATCAAATTATGGTTCCAAGTGGGCTTGGGTTTTGCGCACTTGGCGTCCAGGCTCCAACATTTTGTTTTGTTCATGGTTCTCTGCTAGCGGCTCCATGCTCATGGCTTTGACTACTATGAGTGGAAAGTATAATTTTAAATATGTTTTTTTTGGCAATGTTTACAAAGTGTCTATCTAGCGCAATGGATGGAAGGCTTGGGTTGTTGGTGGGCCAGAAGTTCTAGGTTCAACCCCCATGGACACCAACTATTGGTAATGTTATTATTATTTTTAAATAAAAACAAATTGTTAACATAACCGTTGCAGGACCAACGAGAATATATTTTCATATGTAACATTGATTTTCAGGTCCACTAGTTCAACAACCATATCTAATGTTTTGTGTTTAGTAGGTATCACCGTCGTTATAATTTTTTTGGTGGTAGGTCCATTTGTTTCGAATTTCATTGCCGATAAAAATTCTTCCATATATGACAACTCCATTGAATTAACGAAACCATTGGCATCTTTAATTATCATCCATTGATGTTGGGATTTACCATTGCTAGTTAGACCGGCATGGTTTCTGCCAGTGTTACCATATAAAATAGGTGACCATTGATTAACCATTTTAACATCGACATATATATATATATATATATATATATATATATATATATATATATATATATATATATATGTGTGTGTGTGTGTGTATGTATGTATGTATGTATGTATGTATGTATGTATGGTGATAACTGCTCGACAAAAAACTACCAATGACCAATAATATTATCCTTACCATCGATTAAATCATTGGTAGATAACATAATTGCCATTGACGATAAAATAGTAATGTGCCGCCAAATATAGCAAACACCACTAAAATCATTCCCACTGGTTTTAACATTATATGTGTCTGGTTCAAACAGTCGAATGGTAATATGTATAATCATTGGCCATATATGTCAAAATCACTAAACCATCAAGCAATAAAAATAGACCATCACCATAATGTTTAACTGTTGTTGAGTTCTAGGGTGATTTGTGACACGCTTTGATTGGCCCACATGACCCCATAAGATTGTGCCATAATTTACCAGTCACCGGCCAACGTCAATGATACATCATCCCTAAGGGTTCCACATATTGTTGACTAGTCTATTGAAAGTGATGTTGAATGTGTTTCCACCTCATTATACAATTGTTGACTAGGCTATATGGTGGTTCCATGTTGTGTGTCATGGTAGTTCCACATGACACTTCCTCATTGCCCCATTTGAGGGCCCAAAAGTGCCAAAAATAAGTGATATCTAATAGGTTCTTGGGTTTCGATGTCACCGTACTAATGTCATGCTGACATCATTACTGAAATCATCAGTATGGAATGGTGAGTCATTTACTCCTATTTGACTTTGACTCTTTTCCTCTTTGACCAAAAACTTTTATTTTCCATAACTTTTGCATACGGACTTGGATTGAAGTGTTGTTTGAAATGTTGCAATGAGCAATTCAATTTGACACCAGTTTCATAATCATCCAATGAATTTTCTTTTTGGGACATTAGGGATCCACCTAGATAATTCCCCCCCACCCCCCCCCCTCTTGAGGAGATTTTAGTCCTCCAAAAGCATAAACAATACTTCAAGTTGATCTTCATAACAAATGTCTCTAAAAGGCCACAGTTTCTTCTCCTTCACCTTTGTACTTTAGAGCCTGAAGTGACAAAGTCGACACCTGTATACATGTGAAAACCCATAGTTGCTAATACATGTCCCACTTGTAAGACCCAAATGAAATCATACTTTGCAAGAGTTTATACAACACTCATGGTCAAGTTTACAACATACGCCACACCCCACGTTATCCAACTAGAGGCCCACATATCACTATGTTGCATATACAGGTGATGGTATATATTCCTCACTTTTAAAATCAATTTCACAACATGTGATTTACAATGGTGGCCATGCCAAACTACTTAAATAGGCTTCAAACTCTTGATGGAGCTTCTTAGTAGGAAACTCTAGATGGAGCTCCCAACAGATAGCCCTCTAGTGTCTTTTCTCGTCGTAATGACTACAATGGTTTTTCTTCCTCTAGAACTTATTGACCTTCTTTCTTAGCTGATGTGGAGAGGGGTACTTATGTTGTGAATCCTTCCTGGTTGTCATAACCTTCCTCGAATGACTGTCTTTAATGCAAGTCTGGAAAGAAGAGATTGCCTTAGCTCTTCCTTTAATAAGCTCACTGGAAGGTGGTGATGTGCACTCAACATATTTCACTATCTCAGATTGGTTACTTGAAGACTCTCTTGTCTCTTCATTTCTGACATATCCCAATCCTATATATCATGGTAATTTGACCACTTGGATGGGATTCATAATACCTTGGCCATTAACTCATATGCCCTTGCCTTTATATCCTATCTTCTTCACGAGATTCAAACCAATGCATGTGGTGTGTCCTTCAAAAGCACCAAAATTATCATCATAACGAGAACATGAAATAAAAGAATCAATTTTTACCTCAATTGTCAATTTTGAAGTTGGTGATGATCGCTTCACTAAGCCGTCTTTATGCTTCAACTTTTCCAAGGAATATTTTGTGGCTTGTACCTAAAGCTGCAATCTTTGCTTCTTGTAGTAGTCTCCTCATCTCAACATTCTTTTCTTGAATTCTCTTTTTTATATCCTCATTTGATTGATGAGAAGAAGATGAAGAAGAAGAATATTCACTTGATGGAGATGGATGTCCTTCTTCACTTACCGAAGCATTATCCTCTACTTTAACTTTCTTCTTATTTTCCTTCTTTGTTAATATCTTCTCAATTTATGCAAACAATATTCCTACCATGTCTTCCATTCTATAGAAGCCTTTGTAGAGATCTTTTTTATTTTCCACTTCCCTTATTCATGTTGCACATCCAATCTCTGGTTATTATTCACACTCGCAATTAACATCAACAAGAAGACCACTTTGATACCAAACTTGAAATGGAATCTCTTTGATTTACCAACAAAATCCAATATATTTTATTTTCTTGATGTTAGAATAATTTCATAAAAGAGCACATAAAAACCATGCATGCAAACACATAAATAACGATTAACATTAAATGAGTTCATAAGACAATGCACACAATATTTGATAACAGAGTTTCTCTAGTGTGGAATACATTTCTAGGCCCTACTTCAATAGTGGGGAGTTTGCTTCATTCATCTCATCATAAGAAAAAAAAGTACACTGTAAAATACATCATTGTACCTCCAATCATGGGAGTGACGTGAAATTTAACTCCTTAAATAATAAAAATCGCAGCACTAGTAGATCTATCCCATCCTCCTAAAGATTTTGACTATAAACATGAACTAATTATGAGTGATGCATTTTTATCTTGAACTTCATGCCAAACAACTAATGATGACAATGGGTTTTTACGCTAACCCCTGAATTTCGATGCCCAGATGAAAAACACTGATTGCAACATTGTGATCCCTACGAAATTCTGGTTAAAATGAGTATAAATTTGGCCATGTTTTATCGTCTAAAATTATGGCCCCATAGGGAATCTTTTCGGTTCCTCCTAGAACCATGAATTAAGCTTCCATGCTTCAGGTTCCATCAAGTCATGGTTATGAGTAGGTCTGGGTTCTGCTTGCTCAACCTCATGGGTCCAAAACTCTTTTTTCCCTCCACGGTTCTCTGCTCATGGCACCACACTAATGGTTTTTACCTCTCTAAGTGTAAAGTATAAGTTTAAAAAGATTTTTGTTGGAAATGTTTACAAAGTCCCTATTGGCACAACAACTAGCGAGCTGAGGTTCAGTCGCTAGTGGGATAGAGGTTGTGATTTCAATCCTTGCATACCCTAACTATATCGTAATGTTGTTATGTTTACTTATATAAAAATAAAACAATTAACATAATCGTTGTAGGATAACCAAGAATAAACTATTATATCTAACATTTATCATCAGGTCCACTACTTGGAAAATCATATATAATGTTTTGTGGTTGGTGGGTATAACAACAATTATAATTTTTTTTGGACTATGTCCGCCGATTTTGAATTTGAATGCTAATAAAATTACGTCCATATCTTACAACTCCATTGAATTAATGGAACTTCCAGTAAGTTTAAATGAGTATAAATTCATCCAGATTCTGCCACCTACAGCTTTGGCCCCACAGAGAATCTTTTAGATTCCTTAAAGATTCTTGTTGGAACCATGTGCCAAGGTTCCACGATCATGCAAGTTCCATCAAATCATGATTTTGAGCAGTTTTGGGTTCCACGTGCTTAATCTCTTGGTTCCAAAACTCTTTGTTTCATCTACAATTCTCTACTCATGACTCTACATTCACGGATCTAACCACTCTAAATGAAACTTATAAGTTTAAATATGTTTTTGTTAGAGGTGTTTACAAAGTGCCTCTCTGGTGTGATGGCTGGCAGGCTGAGATTAGGCCACTGGTGGGTTGAAGGTCATGGGTTCAATCCCCACAAACCCCAACTATATGGTAATTTTTTTATTTTTTTAAAATGAAAGAAAATGGTTAACATAACTGTTACAGGATTGCCAAGAATAGATTTCCATATGTAACATTAACCATTGATTTCACCGGTTGGAAAATCATATATAATGTTTTGTGGTTGGCAGGTATAATTGTTGTTGTAATTTTTTGGAAAATCCATCCACCAATTTTGAATTGAATGCTAATAAAACCACGACCATATATAACAAATTCATCAAATCAATGGAACCTCTAATAAGTTTAAACACAGTCCATTGATGTTGGGATTGACCATCGCCTATTGAACCACCATGGTTTCTGTCAGTGTTACCATATAAAACATTTGACCATTGGTTAACTGTTTTAAATGATTGGCATATGTATATATATATGTATATATATATGTATATATATATATGTATATATATATATGTATAGATATATGTATACATATATATATAGATATATGTATACATATATATATACATATATATATATATATATATATATATATATATATATATATATATATATACATATATATATATATATATATATATATATATATATACATATACATATACATATACATATACATATACATATACATATACATATACATATACATATACATATACATATACATATATATATATATATATATATATATATATATATATATATATATATATAACCGCCTGAAAAACCACTAACAACTGCTAATAATATTAGCCTGGTTGTTGATCAAATCATGGGAAAATAGCATAACCACCACTGTTGATAAATATAGTAATTTGTTATCAAATATAAAAAATGCCACCAAAAGACTACCCATTGGTTTTAACATTATGTGTGTTTGATTCAAATGGTCAAACAGTAACATGTATAACAATTGGTTATATATGTCAAAATTGCAAAACTGTTGAGCAATCAAAATAGACCATTGTCGGAATGTTTAACTATTTTCTTGTTTCGAGCACCCCCATTATGCATCGTTCCCATTTTTTGGGGAATTTTTGGCCACCCGTAGGGTGCCATATGGCAACATTTTATGGGCCCACGTGGCCACATACAATTGATCCATAATTTACCAGTCACTCGCCTAGGTTAGTGACATGTCATCCCTACTGTCCCACCTATTTTTTACCAATCTACTGACGTAAATGCTGAATTTGTTTCCAAATATTGATATGATTTTTAATTAGGTTGTATAGTGGTTCCATATGGTGCATCTTGGTGGTGCTACGTGGCACATCTTGGTTGAACCACGTGACACTCCTCATTGGTTTGTTTGAGGGCCCAAAAGTGCCAAAAATAGGTGACACATGGCACACTCTCAGGCTTCCATGTCACCCTACTGATGTCATGCTAACATCATCACTGAAGTCATGCTGATTTCAGTAATATAGTCAATTGAGTCATCCACCACCATTTGACTTTGACTTTTTTCCTCTTTGACCAAAAACTATGACTGGCCATAACTTCTACATACCGACTCATATTGAGGTGTCATTTTCATCGTTGGAAAGATTGCAATGAGCTCTTCAATCAGACTCTAATTTCACAATGATTTGAGGAATTCAATTTTTGGTCCATTAGAGATCCACCTAGGTCAGTCCTCCCCATTGAGGATATTTTGATCCTCCAAAAGCATAAACAATTACAATATGGTCTACATAACAAATTTATCTGAAAGGCTACACTTTCTTCTACTTCACCTTTGTACTTTAGAGCCTGAAGTGACAAAACTGAAACATGTATCCATAGGCAAACCCATAGTTTCCAATACATGTCCCACTTGCAACATGAAAACAAAACCATACTTTCAAATAGTTTAAAATACACTCATGGTCAACTTTAAAATAGAAACCATACCCCATATTATCCAACTAAAGGCCAAAATATCACTATGTTTCATATACAAGTGAGGGTATACATTCATCACTTTTACAATCAATTTGTAACATGTGATTTATAATGATGGCCATGCCAAACTACTTAAAAGTGCTTCCAACTCTTGATGGAGCTTCTCGAGATGAAACTCTAGATGGAGTTCCCAATAGGTAGCCCTTTGGTGTCCTTTCTTGTTGAAATGGCTTCAATGGTTTTTCGTCCTCAAAACTTTGTTGAACTTATTTCTCCCATGATGTGGATAGGGATCCTTATGTCATGACTCCTTCCATGTCACCATAACCTTCCTTGAATGACTATCTCTGGTGCAAGTCTTGCGAGGAGAGCTTTCATTATATCTTCCTATGCAATTCTCACTGGAATATGGTTATTTTCTCCCAACATCTTTCACTACCTCAGACTGTTCACTTAAATATTCTCTTATCTCTTCCTTTCTAACATAGCACAATCTTACATATCGTTGTAATTCCACCACTTGGATTGGATTCACAATTCCCATATCCGTATTGAGATTTGAACCAATGTATGTGGTGTGTCTTTCAAAAGCACTGAAATCATCATCATAATGATAACATGAAGTCTAAGAATCATTATTTAGCTTAGTTTTTGATTTTGAAGATGGTGATGATGACTTCGCTAAGTCTCCATTGTGCTTGAACATTTCCTAGGCCTCTTTTGTGACTTGCCACTAAAGTTGTATTCTCTGCTTCTCCTCTTCTACTTCTTGTAGTAGTCTTCTCAACTCAGCATTCTCTACTTGAATTCTCTTGCTGATATCCTCATTTTATTCATTAGAAGAAGATGAGGGAGAAGAATATTCACTTGAAGATGGAGACATAGGTTATCCTTCACTTACTGAAGCATTGTCCTTTGCTTTGGCTTTCTTCTTCTTTTCCTTGTTTTCCAATCTCTTCTCATGATCTGCAAATAATATGTCTACCATGTCTTACATCCTATAGAATGCCCTATAAATATATTTGTTATTTTCCATTTTCCTTCTTTGTTTTACACATCCCATCTTTGGTTATCATTCACACTCACAATTCGCATCAACAAAAGACTACTCTAATACCAAAATTCATCGGAAATCTCTAATTTACCACCAGAATCCAAGACCTTTTCTTTAGTTTATGTTAACATAATTGCATAAAAATTTATGTGAAAACCATGTATGAAAACACTTAAAGAATAAGAAACATAAAATGATATCAGAAGGAAATGCACAAAATGTCTGATAACAGAGTTTGGCTTGTGTTAATTATGTCTCCGGGCCCTGCTTAAATAGTGTGGATGCCACTTCATTCATCTCATTAAAGGAAAGGAAAGTACATGGAAAAATACATTGTTATACCTCCAATCCTGGGAGTGACTTGAAATTTGACTTCTTAAAACAAAACAATCATAGTGCTAGTAGATTTGTCTCATTCTCCTAATACTTTTGACTGTAAACATGACCTAATTCTAAAAGATGAATTTTTTCTTGAAATTCATGCCCAACAACTGACGATGAAAGTGGGTTTCTGCACTAACCTCTGAATTCCAATACCCATATCCAAAAAATGAATTCAACATTGAGATCCATATGAAATTCTAATTAAAATGAGTATTTATTTAGCCACATCCTACCACCTACAATTTTGGCCCCATATGGAATCATTTAGATTCCTCAAATATTCATCCTAGAACCATGCATCAAGGTTCCCTACTTCAGGTTCCATAAAATCATGGTTATGAGCTGGTCTGGGTTTCGCGCGCTTGGCCTCCTAGTTCCAAAACTCTTTGTTTCATTTGTGGTTCTCTGTTGGTGGATCCATGCTCATGGCTCCAACCACTCTGAGTGCAAAGTATAAGTTAAAATATGTTTTTGATGGTGATGTTCACAAAGTGCCTGTCTGGCGCGACAGTTTTCTTGTTTAGGTTAGGCTGTTGGTGGGCCATAATTTGTACGTTCAACCCTTATGGACCCTAACTATATGGTAATGTTATTATTATTTTTTAATAAAAGAAAATTGTTAACATAATTGTTGTGGGACCAATGAGAATAAACTATCATATGTAACATTGACTGTTAGGTCCACTAATTAGAGAATAATATATAATCTTTTGTGGTTAGCATGTATAACCATTGTTATAGTTTTTTCAGAACTACGTTCATTGTTTTGAATTGAAATTCCGATAAAAATGCTGCCATATATGACAACTCCATCGAATCAATGGAATTGTCGGTATGCTTAAACATCTTCCATTGATGTTGGGATTGACCAATGATAGTTGGACCACCATGGTTTCTACCATTATTACTATAAAAACACATCACCACTGATTAACCATTGATATATATATATATATATATATATATATATATATATATATATATATAGATATATATAGATATATATATATATATATATATATATATATATATATATATATATACACACACACACACACACACATATATATATATATGTTGATAATCGCTCAACAACCCACTAACAACTGTCAATAATATTAGCCCGACCACTAATCAATTCGTGGGCAGATAACATAAATGTCATCGCCACTAAATATAGTATTATGTGTCGCCAAATATAACAAATACCACTGAAACCATTCCTATCGATTTTAATATTATATTTTTCTTGTTCAAATGGCTGAATGGTAATATGTATAATCCTTGGCCATATATGTCGAAATCGCTAAACCATTGAGCAAAAAAATAGATCATCAGAATTTTTAATTGCTGCCATGTTCCAAGGACGCCCACCGTGCATCATTGCCATTTTTCAGGGCCCTTTTGACTGCCCATAGGATGCCTTGTGGAACCCTTTGATTGGCCCAATGGCTCCATAATATTCCTCCATAGTTTACCAACCACCCACGTACATCAAAAACATGTCATCCGTGTAATTTCCACCTGTTCCTAACTGGTTTGTTGATAGTGATGTTGATTGTGTTTCCACCTCATCATATGATTGTTGAATAGGATATACAGTGATACCATGTGGTGCGTCATGGTAGTGCCACGTGGAACTTCCTCATTGGTCTGTTTGAGTGCCAAAAAGTGCCAAAAATAGGTGATATGTGGCACGCTCTCATGTTCTCATGTCACCCTATTGTTGTCATGATGACTGATGGGTCCCATCAATAGGTATCTTTTTGAGTTCACTGTGCTATCCTCCAGCCCTGAAAACTCTCATTTTATAACATTAATTCACATTTTTAGCCATAATATGCTTAGTAGGGGGATTAAAGGGTTTCTTTTCATATTTTATGGCATAATGTGATTAATATATAGGTTAAAGAAGCATTTTTGGAGATATTTACCATGCAAGGTCTTGATGGAGACACCTAGAGAGAATGTAGGGAACGTTTCCACCTCATTAACTCCCTAACTCAGCCTGATATCAAAGAATCCTATACAACAACTCGAATTCACTGGAATTCAAGGAACTCCAAGTGAATGACAAGGACAAAGGGAGCCAGGTCCAAAAATATCAAAACTTTGTAGGGGAGCATTCCTCCTTTCAAGGAAGTTTCCCCTCAATCATTTTTGTATAAGTAAACCTGTTGAAAGGCTCATTAGGATTTGAATTTTTTGTTGCATATAGAATAAGATACTGATATCATAGTGTTTTACATTGATATTCTTAAATGCTATATGATGTATGAGACTATTATTTCACGTTATTGAGAATTATACCATTGATCTGCATTTGAGTTAGTTGTGGAGGGTTGAATCCCTTGGGATTGGGCCCAAACTAGAGGCTTTAGTCCCTCTCTTGTATTTCCTTCTTATTATTGTTTCAAAGCATCACAATCCTTCTCTTTTTTAAGTAGATATTATATCATAAAAACTTGTAATTGTAGGATTTCCTATCACCTCTCTTGTGGGAAGAGTGATTGGAAATATCTACAATAATAGCTCAAAAATATTTGTTTATTTTTTCTTGGAAATCAATAGATTTTAGTTTTCCTGCTTATGATATGAAATTTAGGAGTTAGTGTCATTAGCTTGAGTGATTAGATCTGTGTTGTGGGATATAATATATCTTAATCAAATTCAATTCATATTTTCCATGCTATTTTTCTCATTGCATTATTGGTTAGTTGATGCATGTATCTGGCTAGCAACAGGGACTATGCTAATTTGCAGGGGTGGGCACACCTTTACACATCCACATGGACCTTTCCATCTTCCCTTTAGGTACCTCACCTTGCTTCCAAATTCTGTCTCCGAACTCACTTTGTTAAGGCAAATTAAGGACACCGTGGGCATCAACTTTGGTGAAAGTTAAACCTTAGAGGGGTACTAGACTTGGCTAAGGGGCTCCCACACCCTTCATTCATAACCTTCTACATTCAACAACCTTTATCCACCTCCAAGTCACCACTTCCATCCTTAAAACGCTCTCGAACCCCCTCTTATAGCAAAGCAAGGGCCTCATGTTGCAATACAGACCCTCCTATAGCACCTCTTATAGCAACCCTGTAACTTTGATTTCTTCAACTAGTTTTGCTCCAAACTTTGTGCCTAGCATAGTTAAGTTGAATAATAGCTCCCCAATGTGATTTTATGATTATGTAATACTTTAGGACCACTCCAACCTCCTCCTTTCCTTGTTGCACCCATGAGATAGGAAAACAACATTAGAATTAGTATTATTTCATAGGCATGTTAACATTTGGATTCCTTATTTTCAAGCAAGTGTGAGTAGATAAATGATGCATACAAATAGGTTATTGATCTGATTAAATGTGCTAGTAGAGTAGAATTATTTCTTTTCAGGTAGACTATCTTTTCCCTTTCATGCAATGTAAATTAGCATTTACATTAAAATGAATGGAATTTTCACTTTTGTAGTTATAATCATGTTCATTTATACTTTCATGAGAAGTTCTCACTATAGTTAGTTGGGGGAATGGTCTTTGAATACCCTTATCTGATTTCATTAATTGGAGTGACATGAGTAGAACCTAACCTACTGTGCATATAGCATTGTCACCTCTAAGTTTGTACGAACCCTGGGTTGATAATTAAATTTAAGAAGCCCTTGGGAGTTGCAACAACAGGGATCATCACTTTTTGGTGTCATTGTCGGGGATGTGTCTAAGTAGGTGTTGTTTCTATTTAAGGATTGCTTGCCTTTTTTTCCCTATTTTGCATCAGTTTTAATGCTTTGAAAAAACATGAAAAATTAAAAAATAAAACTTGTTCTTTCATGCCTCGTAGGAGTAGGGATGACCAAGGTAAATTCTTTCCAAAAACCCCACCTCCTCAAACTGTCAAACTTCATTCTTCTTTGTTGACTGTGAACTTCTCTCTCTGACCATAAGGGAGTTGAAAAACCATTTAGGAGAGGCACCTAAAATTTTTGAAAAACCTATAGGAGAAGAAGAACTTGTCTCATCTACCCAAAATATGGCTAAAACCCAAAACAATGAGATTTTCCATATCATAGAAACCAATGGGAAGGCTAGAATGAAAAATATAATCCCTGCTAACCTTCGACATTTCCATGGCCTAACCTATGAGGATCCTGAAACCTTCTGGTTTGAGTTTGTTGTTGTTTATAAGACCTATGAATATCCATTTGATGAGAAGAAGTTGAGGTTGTTTCCTGATACCCTCAAAGATGCATCTTTGCGTTGGTTTATGAGTCTACCTAGAGGAAGCATCACTACCTGGGCCCAAATGCAACAAGCCTTCAATGACAAATACCATGATTACTGTAGATCCAAAGAAACAAAGGAGGAAATGTTTAGGATGGCCCTTGCACCCGATGAATCTTTGGAGGACTATGAGGAAAGGTTTCAACTCAGTTATAAGAGGGACAATTGTACCCTTGATCCTGAGTCAGTCGAGCTATTTCTTCTTTGAGGGATTAGGGAAGAGGTAACCGAAACCCTCAACGTGCTATCTAGTTGAGATATCTACCAATTACCTTATGATGACATTAAAAATGTGTTAAAAAATCACTTTAAAGCTACTAGGAATAAGGGAAGGTCTAGACAAAGCTTGTTTAGTTCCTCTCCCTTCACAAAAACAATCAAGCATGATATAAGAAGTATGTTAGAATATTTTAAGAGTGAAATGTTGCATACCTTTGCCTTGTAGATGGATACTATGCAAATCAAAATAAAGAAAGAGGAAGAAGAGAGGGCACTAGCTATCTTTTTCCATGGGTGTACTAAAAGACATCCTACAAATTATGAGGTCTAAAATGGGCCTCCTAAGGAAATTATGAAATAATAGTGGAAATAATAAAATAAGATTAGATTACATCATCAAATTTTAGAGGGAAAAAACAAAAAACTACTTTTCAACTCGTATTTTCAACTTATCTCCCTTTGGGTTTACTCAAATTTTGAGCAGGAACACTCATTGGATGTATAATTTGATTTCTAATCCAAGGATTACTCATGTTGCATAATTTTGATGGACCTTGCTACAAAAAAAATGAGAAATACATGGAAAATGTGATTGCAATAACATTTTTTCATGTATTTCTCCTTTTTCTTGTAGCAAGGTCCATTGAAAGTATGCAACACGGGTACTCCTTCGATGAGGAATTAAATTTTGCATCCAATGAGTAGTCCCATTCAACATTTGAGTAAAACATTAGGGAGATAAGTAAAAATTACAAGTTGAAAAAGTGGTTTTATTATTTTACTATTTTTTAACCTTTTTATTTTTTTACCCCAAAAATGGTGAATCATCCCCCATGGTTGACATCATCCTCTCAAATCCTATTGGTTCTTATAAAGTTTATTTTGGTTGTACATTTTTCTTATGAGGCCCATTTTATGCCTGAAAAGTTCTCTAATGAGGAATGAATGTCCACTAAATGTCATAGAAGTCTGCTTAGTCTGTGAAGAAAATCATGCAACAAATAATTGTCCCTCTCTGCCAAGTCTAAAGGTTGTATATCAAGGAGGGGTAGAAGGTGGTTCCAAGAACGTGGTTCCAAGAAGTTGTGCTTCATTAACAAAAGCAGGACCTCAGGTCCTCGGTCATATCAACAAGGCATGAAAAGTGCACATTATTCTCACTACAATCCAAATAAAGATGCACATTTCCAACCTTGGTACCCTTCCACACATCTATCATGGTCCACATATCATCCTTGATCTTATACTTCCCAATATCCTCCTCAGCCTAACAACCCTCCTTTTCATCCATATCCACCCTAACCTTCCCAAAGGGGAAACCCCTCACTAAGGTGGAGGCCTCAAACCACCCAACCTCCTACTTTACTACCTCCACCTCAACCTCAACCACAACCTCGTCACCAAAATCCACCTAAGTAATATCAAATCCTTGCTTAACCTAATTTGAACCTGAACAACAAACATGCACAATAGGTTTACAGTGGGGAGATATCCTACCCTCCTTATGCTATGTGTTGGCTTAGTGGGCCCTGACCCAGGTTCAGAGTTAAGTTTGCCAAACAAATCCCTACACTACTGGCCCTTTCGGCATCATCCCGTGAAGCACGGACTGAAGTCTCACCTAAAGGAGTATGGGGGGATGTTGGAACCAAGTTTCCACACCCAGAGATGGTTATGATATCGCTTTATACCCCTTATCTGCGATGGCACAGATTGATAGGCCCTTAAGGCTTATTGATATAACTTACTCTTATCAACCTCTAGACCTTCGCGAAGGTCTACGACTGTCTTTCGTGGACCCTAAATAGGAAAATCAACCACTTACGTGCCTCTGTAGTCACTTATAAGTTTGTTATTACCCAGATTGGCTTGATATTCTTCGCATAAATAAATATAATTACTTGTGTTCATATAACAATGTAAACCATTCAGAATCACGCATTAATACAGTATTAAATCATAAACCCAATATTCATATAAATGCATTCATTCATAAAAATGGTAAATGGATAAAACATAGATATTTCCATAATAGTCTTTTTTTTGATACTTTAGATTTTCTTACAAACTCATGTCTACCCTACGTACTCAGCTGCAGGGGCCCGTGCACACAATTGTGGACTCTACTCTAGGCCTCTGCGCACACAACTGCAAAGCCTCTCTTCTACTATAATACTCTTCACTCTTCACTTCTAATTACCCATCACATTAACTATGAACTTAATTAAACTGCCTTAGACTCACTAAGACTCTCCTTTTTATACAATCCCATGGTCCGTGGACCATTGGTAGATCTAATAAATTTGACACAACTTAGATAAACGAAGGGAAAATCCCTTTATGACACTTACTATACGCACTCCACGACCACAACTTATGGAGACTTTACACTTTACATCATAAAAACTTGGGCTTTCTACCCCAAAACTTGGGCTTTTGCCCCAAAATTGACCGTAGGGGACACTCTTCCAATAGGCCCCCAACACAAATACCCTAACTCACCCTCGAGTCACTCTGCTGGCATGGAGATCTTGTTGCGAAGACCTCCCATCTTGACTTGCACCACTGCTACCTTGGCCAGACTTTGCGTGGTTGCGTACTTGAGTTTCTTGACCAGCTGCTCGACTGCTTGTCTTGCACTATCTTATTTGATCTTCTGCTATGTCCTGTGTAGGCCTGCTAGCTTCTCTTCAATGGTTGTAGAGATAACATATGCCTCGTCCAACCAAGGCCCCAATCTAGTCTTGACGACTACCTCTTTTTGTTGCGTTGCCTCCACCTGTTCGAGCAATTGCTTTGCCTCATGCAGCTTAGTCAGTCACTGTGAGATAGTGATAGAGCACGTCGTCGCTCTTGCTTTGTCATATTGTTGCTGCAATTCCTGGACCTCTCTATTTAAATTTTGCAGGTTAGGATCCTCCTACAGAGTCGTAATGACCTTGATTGACTGTTCAAAGAACACAGTGAAATCTGCCACTCTGGTATCCATTATCGCTACTACATCCTTTACAGCTGCCTCACATTGTTCTCTGACCTCCGGTGTAGTTTAAGGCTGTGACTTTAACTCAAGCTCTATGATTTTAAGGTTGAGTTCAAACTTAACCTTGGCCATTTCTATCTATGCATCACACACTCCTACATCCAACTTCCTAATCTTGGCCTCCACCGACACTTCTTCTAGGATATGCAGCTCCAAAATGGTTCTGCATGCTTCGGCTACCACTGCTGCAGTGCACTCATTTTTCTCCTGAACCTTCTTCCAGGTTTCTAGCATGGCTATCTTCACAACAAATATCTATTCGTTGTGGACTTTTTTATCGCTGATCATGCTTAGTACGCACTGCTCTCGAGCCTTAATTTCTTCAATCACACCTACTTGTAGTGTTTGGAGGAATTCACTGGGGAGCATGGCCAAGTTGAGTCCAGTATTCCTCAACATGCTGACAATGGCCTTGTCAGCCTCCACCTCCATGCTTAGAGCTCCATTTGGTAGTGCAACTGCTCGGAGATCCAAGTATCAAACCAACTCTACTGCTTGAGTGGTTCCTAGTGCCAAACTAGTTGAGGCTGCATTGCTCTACCCTGCACCTGCCTACAGTCTAGTTGTTTGGATCTGTAGCTTGCGCAAACTTGTATGTATGGAAATGAGTGTCTTCTTCTGCTGCTTCTCAAACTATTGTAGAAGTTCCATGATTGTATCTCTTACCTTATCTCCAATATCATCCTTTTCACCCTTCGTCAAGGTGATTGGATCGAGCAACGACTTGGAGGCCTTAGTCTTCTTTCGTTGCCCCTCCTTTTCTTGTTTTCTATGTCACCTTACATTAAAAGGAGTGCTCTGCAGATCGTTGCCTCCTTGTTCTGATTATTCGTCATCCTTCATTTGGGGAAAAGGATACTTCTGACTCCTCTCAGAGTCGTGCTCTTCCGACTCCTTTGCGGCGCGATTTGCATCTGTTTAAGCCTTCTCCTCAGTCTCATTCTTTCTCTTTTCTACCAACTGGTGCACCTTGAGTCGGGCCGCTTCCTTTTTATACTTCTCCGCAAACTTGGTAGTCCCAGTGGCTAAATCTGATGGTGTGTTCCAATTTACTGGCCATCACTTAAGGACTTCGGCGATGGCATCATCTGTAGCCAAGTAAGGAAGATCATACCACTTCTGATCTGGATATTTTAGCAGTCGGGTGTACACTTGGTGGAAATCCACTTTGAACTGCGCATACCCAGGTAACTACTCAAAAATAGTTGGAAACAACTGTGTCTTGTTGTTGATGCCTGTGCGGATGCTTGCCTCCATCAACACCCAAAATATTTTTCTTTCACTAACTATGAAACATCCTTTGTGTCCCATATAGAAGAAAACTTCGCAAGTTCTGGTAAATCTGTCTAAATCAGAGGAAACTGGCTGTCCTTTGGCAACTCCCACTCGACAAACACAATTGATAAGAGTATCCATGAATAATACAATGTCTTTCTTTGGTCCTATGCCTCCCTCCGTTTCGCAAGGAACTCAGTACATAGGTAGCACACCGAGTCGAACTGTATGCCCTCTGCACACTAGGCCGCTAGTGAAACCACTGGTGTGGGCACCTCGTCTACACGACACTCATCTGCACAACACTTTCTCATTATTTTTCCACCAAATTTTGGGTGGCCACCTTCACTGCAGGGTCAGTAATACTAGAGATGGAATACCCATGCGCTTTCTTGACAAGTTTGAACTTGTCCTTCATCTTCTCAGCGAGGTCGTGCTTGCCCGTCTTGCTTCCAAATTCCTTTACAGGATTCAGTCCAAAGTGAGGGAGTAATGTGATCATATGGATCAACATGTCAATTATAGAAATTGGCTCACCTAACCACAAGCACCCACCATGCACAACGCACAACAACTGCTTGATGATCGTCAAGTTTATGGGTGCGCGGTGGCAATGCGATACCCATAGCAAATTCAGCAATCTTGCCTTGTTCACCCCACGAATCCACTCCACCGGCTCCATCATAGTGACACCAGATTCCTTGTAGAACACCCTTTTCATAAACGTATAGGTAGCTAGGTGGGGAAACTGCTCAATGTCTTCCAAATCCCAATCTTCAAGCTGCAGATGTGGAATGCGCACCAAGCGCGGACCTTCAAACGTTATGTTTTCTGGAAGTAGAGGGGTGTTCAGGAGGAACTGTCCCTCATTTGGGTCCTTTGGGACCTTCACCTTGCCCTAGCGTGAAGGAATGTACTTGACAACTTTGAAATAGGGTCAACCCCCTCAACATATATATCCTCAATGCCCTCGTCAGCCTCCAGGATGACCACTTTACCTTTCTCTTGTGCAGTGGGTTTTTCCTTCCACTGTGCCTACATAGCTGCATGATTCCTCAGTGACTTGCACACTGGTAGTGTCTTCTTATGTTTATCCTTCTTTGGCTTGGGAGCCTCTCTCAGTGGTGTAGGCTTCGACCTAGGTGACCTCGGTGCCTTAGGCACTACTGCGAGAACCTCCATACTCACAACCTCAGGGGAAGCTCCCATAAAGTCAATAGACCATCCGACACTAGTGGTCTCAGCTGGTGAAGACATGAAGTTGTTAATGAGCTATTGTGTGGCCTTAGGTAACCTCTCAAATATAGAACTAGTGACCAAGTCATTAAAGAATGCACGGTTCATGCACACTAGACAGCACGACACATAAACTCTCAGAATACAAAGTGTTTCTCGCTGGATGGCCATTTGTAATTTATAGGGAATTTCGAATTCAAATTCGACCATTTCTCGAAAAATTCATCCATAGATGCAAGATTAGTGACAGATTTCCAAAGATTTCACAATTGATTTCAGCGTTAAATGCCTTAAATGCGACCCCCCACTCCTTTTAGCCATTTTCTCACTGTCAAATCATGAACAATGACGGTAATAATCACTTTTTGGCCATGATGTGCGGTCTCTTGTCCTATAGCGCAGCTCCCTTCGCACATCTGCTAACAATGTGACACCCTTCTATTCTACGCAGGCCCCTCATCGTGCAGCTCTACAACCCACGAAGTGTAGTTTATTGTCCCTCACCTCCTTGCAACTGCTTGGAGCGCTAAGACTGTGCTACTATCATATAGTCATCTAGCTAGATCCTCGGTGTATGGCTTCAATCTGCTCCCATTTACCTTTATAGCAAATGGACCTCCATTCAATTTCATAAGCTAAACTACTCCACCACCGGTAATCTCCTTAATAACATACGGCCCCAGCTAATGCATTTGAAATTTTCCTGGAAATTTATCAAACTTGTTCTCTTATAACAAAACTAAATTTTTTACCTTGAAGGTGCATAGTTTGATGTGTTGATCGTGCCATGCCTCAAAATTAGGAACATAGCTCGCAGTATCTTGTCAGATCCCATTTTATACAAATGACCTGCAATCACAAAGAAGTTTGTCACACGCACCACTAATTCCTTCTTATGTTGACTAGTGTATCCATCTGGAGCCATTCCCATAGTCAGAAAGTGGATGATGTCTGCAAAACGATTGTCTACCACGCGCACTACAAAGAGCTACACGTGAGACAGTCCTTCCTCCAAATTAGTGGGCTCCTCACCTGTTTCAATGCGTGAAAAATGATCTTTTCCTGCATTCAATCACCCTGGCTTCACAATTACTTCAGAATCATACTCCTGAAACAACAATAGCCATCTACATATCCCCCCCCAACATAGGCTTGTTGACCAGGTACTTTAATGTAGAATGGTATGTGTACATCTTAAAGTGTCCACCTAGCCAGTAGTGCCTGAACTTCTAGAGCGCGTACACCATATCCAACCCTTTGCACTCCATCGTAAAATATTTCTTTTTATCCTTAGGCAGCTTCCTGCTTGCAAAAGCTATCGGGTGATCTAGTTCTCCTTCACTAGCCTGTATCAGTACTACTCCTAGCGTAATACATAACACATCCACATGCATCTGAAACTCCTTCGAATCTGGGAAGATGAGGATCGGCGTGGTGACCATTTTCTCCTTTAACACATCCAAGCTCCACTGACATTCTTCATTCCAACAGAATGTAGCGTCCTTCTTCAATAGTTTTTCCATCGGCGCAGAGATCTAAGCATAACTCTTGATGAAATTTTGATAATAACCAGTATGACAAGTATTGCACACAGTTGTTTAACATTTCTAGGTGCCTCCAAACTGATTATATCCATGATCTTAGATAGATCCACCATTAATCCTTGTATCCACACTACATGACCCAGCAAGATTCCAAAAGGGACTCAAAATAAGCACTTTTTCACGTTTAGCGTGATCTGATACCTCCAGCACATATCCAGCATCAAGCGCAAGCTAGCTACATGGCACTTTACCAACCCAAACACTGTCAAATCATCAAATTATACCTCCAAAAACTTGTGAATGAACTCTTTGAATGCCGCAATGACTACGCATGAAACGAATGTCAGCACATTCTTCAGTCCAAAAGGCATTACAGTATACCGAAAGCATCCCCACTCGGTCATGAAGGTAGTCTTACTCCTGTCTTTAGGTGTGATCTTAATCTGATGGTACCCATAGAACCCATCAGTGAATGAATATGCTTCCTGTCCTCCTACATTATCCAGCACTTCATTGGTGAATGGATTTGGAAAAGGATCATGTACATGAGCATTATTTAGCTTCCTAAGAACTACGCATATCCTTATTTCATCCTTCTGCTTTATTTGTTGAACTACCATAGGACTGAACCAATCAGATTCCTTCACTGGTTCAATGACTCCTGCTGCCAACATCTTGTCCAACTCTAAGTGGACCTTTTCCTTATACTTAGGATTAAGGCGATATGGTCGCTGCTTCACAGTCTTCATGTCTAGTTTCAATGTTATCTTCATTACACCTAAATCACCTATTATCCCTTTCAGGTTTGAAAACTTTGTAGGGAACAAACCATGGTACTCACGAAGCAACTCAATGACCTTATCCACTGTAACATCATCCAAGTAGTCCCCTATCTTTGTAAACTTCGGCTCTGCCTCTGTCCCAATGTTCACTTGTTGAGTTTTCAGCAGCACGATGATATCTGGATTCTCTATCTATGGCCCCTCAACTTCGCAGTGACCTTATGTCTCTGGGATATTAATGTTCCTTGGATCCTCCTCTTCTTCTTCAGTAGTCACATTGTAGTACTCCATCGCATGGCATAGCTAGGTGGTCCAATCAGGTGTAATCAAATCCAAGGGATCTTGTAGGATTCTGAATATCGCTACTTTGACCTCCTAAAGCACTTCATCGATGCACTCAAATCCATCCTCAAAACTGAATGTCATTAAGAACCCCTGCATCAAAATATCCCATTCCTCTGTGGCGTGATGGAGCTCTGTCCAGGTACCAATTCATCAATATCACATCCAAAGTGTGACTATACAAATGTACCCACTCTAGTTGCAGTTCTGCTCCATAAGCATCAGTCCATTTCACCAATTGGTAGCGCGGACCACTCCTTCCATTGTATTTCTATATCAACTGCAACTTTGGGTGATCAAATCGCACCCTCATCAGTCTTCTGTATTCATGCCATCCATCGAAATTGTCTTTATACATACCCCACCATCTTGTAGGCGTAGTGCGCAGCGCCAAGTCCAAGGCTTGGAAGCGATGCTTCTATGGCACTTCCCTTTCAAGTGCATCCAATAATTTATCAACATCAGTTAAACAATGATAATAAGGTAGTCTTCTTACCTCCGAAGATACACAGCACAACGATTTTGTCATCACATTACATCATAGTGTAGATACTTCGTGCAATCTATTCTGCTAATGTTCCAATTCCTCATCTGAATCTGATTTGTAGGAGCTTTAGCGGTCCCATGAAATACGTCCATCAGCTGTCAGATTCATCCAATCCTAATCACACTTCATTATCTTATAAATTTTGTCCAAATCATTGCCACTTTCATACTCACAGATCGGTTCAGTATAGCATGGTCCTTCTGCAGGGTCCAGAGGTACTACTACGCGAAGAAATTTTATTTCAAATGACATTGTCCATTTCTTCAAATTGATCACCCCATTCATGTTAATAGCCCAGTCGATCCCAAGGAGCATGGGGTAGGAATTATTGTCATCGACAATCTCTATTACTTCGAAATCCACCAATGCGCTCGCACCTTCAATATCAAGTGTCACTCCCTGCAATCTTCCCATGGGGATAATATTTTGTTGATTCACCATCCTCAATTGAATAGGATACCACTACAACATAGGTCTCCCCATTGAATCTCTCCCATGTTTGTTTCGGCAAAACATTTGCATCTAACCCAAGATACAGAATAACTTGGTCCATTTCATATTCTCCTATTTACGTGGTGAGCATCATTTTGCACCCTAATCTTGCCTTATGCTTACCAATTTTCTAGACCACGCGCGGTCCCTCGGGAGCATTACCAACACATTTATTGATCAACTCCTGTAATCCTTTTACGGCCTTGATATCGCATAGCAGCTTCATACAGGTCTCCAAAAAGGTAGTAAGCATGGATGGGTCCATTCTTCAGATTGCTTATCCTGACTTCCTGAGGTAGAAGCCTCAACGAAGCTTTTCTTCACTTCCATAAAGGTTTATTTCACACAATCTAAATCAAAGCAGACCTCCTTCTCTGGAGCTTTGCAAACCCATTCACTTTCATTAGTTTTCCTTCCCTTATCTTTGCCAATCATCATTCCACTTCACCGCACAATATTCACATTAGGATCCTCTTCACGGGGTTCATCCCTCATCATATCCAGGTTTTGGGTGGGTTGCTAAGGTTGTGTCCCCTTTTCACGTATCTTAGCTATTGATATAGGGTAGCCTTTTGTCATGTGGTAAAACTGAGTACAGTATTGGCATGATAGGCGTGTCGGGTTCATACATTCATAATCGTAGTGTCCTAGGCCCCCACAATTGTAGCAAATAACTTGCTCCCGAACTCACACAGGTCCTCCTCCACCTTGGCCTTGTCCATGCCCCTGATATCCTCCTCATGCTCCACCATCACCATGATCTAGAGGCCAAGTTTTTGTCTGCATTTGATACTCAGGCATTCTCTCCCTCATTAGCTCGTAACTATGACAATTGCGCTCCTCATGACCTACTGATTTGCAAAAGTTGCAGAAGAACTATTTCGGTGTCTATAAAATTTTCTGCATCAAGTGGAAATTATCTATCGCATGTTTTCAAGCTACCTGACAGATAGCACACCACATCACGGGTCCTATACTTGGCCTAGCTTGAGCTTCTAGCCTCATAGGCATCAGCCCTCCCCCTGCAACATAATTCAGGAAGACAAGGCAATGATCTTTATCATTCCCTTGACTCTTACATTTCAAACACCAAACTTCTTCTCGCACTTCTGGCCGAGCCACTCTATCCTTCTTCAGACTTTGGAATTCTAGGCAAAGGTTCTTCAACTCTGCGTGAATCTGCTGAACTCCCAAATTAGCATCTTGAATTGGTGTCTCGTGCAATCTCATCACAATCTCCAGGGCCTCTGACTGGGTCCCAATATTTTGTTGTCATAAAGCAACCCTTAGATGAGGCAAGAGCAAAGCCAAAAACCATTCACGGTGCTGTCGATCCATAAGGTTCATGTTAGCTACGTGGATATTGCACATCAATCTTTGATTGAGCTCCCAAGGTGTCTCACCAGGCTTCATCATGATCTCCTTGAATCCAACAATCAATTGTGCTTCACACTTTGGTCTACAGAATTCCTTATTCAACGCAGATCGAATATCTTCCGACGCAGTTTGAATATCTTCCAACACAGCCAACGGGTTATCATTGCAATACTTAATGTACCACGTTAGCACATGTTCCTGTAAAGTAGTAACCAATGTTGATTCCTTCATCTGATCATCTGTAATGCCATGGGCTTCCCACACAGCCTTCGCAACAAACCAAAACTAGTCTGGGTCCTCATTCCCAAAGCCCTTGAAAATGGGAAATTTTACTGAATTCACCATGTTGAACAATGGTGGAGGTGGTGGTAGTGTGGGCAAAGGTGTATGCGATGGAGGTGAAGATGGAGGTGGTGTGGGTGGATGCGGTATTCGTGGGAACCCTCACCTTATTAAATTGACAGCGCTTTGCGAAGAAGCCTATGTTGCTTCTTCATTGTCACTCAGAGGGGCTCAATCAGCAGGCTATATTCAGGTCCCGTTTGATCTGATAATGAGATCTAAGATAATTAATAAGGTTTTACAGACTCATGTGCATGGATTTGTCTATGTTATTTTATGCAATGGATCGACAATATTGTGAAACACAAAGATAATGAAGCAGTAAACAAAACATAATAGACAACACATAACACATCAAATTTAATGAGTTCAACCAATACTCCTGGGCTACATCTCCTGGTCCAGCCTTTAGTGGTGGCCTCTTTATTATGTCTTCAAGCAGAGTTTTTACAATAGTATGAGCTTAGTTTGAGACTCAATACATAACAGATATAATAGTAAGAGTTTTGATTGAACCTCTCAAGCTTTATCTAAGTACACAGCCTCTCTGAATCACTCTCTCTCTCTCTGTCTTAACTATATCCCAACACTGCCTACTCTATCTTCTATTTGTTATGGCTTTAAAGCCAAAACAACATTGCTTGTTCATTTCTCCTACTCGACTTTCTGTCTCCCGAGCCTCTATTTTCTCGAATCCCTCTTCTAGTGTTACACAATCACTACATAATTCCTAAAGGGGAGGTGGCCACCTATTCACAACGTAAGAGTGCTTTGTCCCTTGAAATCCTTCAGAATCCCAAACATGATCATTTTTTGCTAACACAGGAAAAGGCATGCATAACTGTGAAAGTTTTCCAAAATGCAATTCGTTTCGGACTTCAGAAGTCCTTAAACATGGTCTATTCCCCTATTGGGTCCGTCCCCAATCGCTATTGCAAATCGCTTCGACCTCATTCCAAGGTTTCCCTTTGTATTTTTGAAATATGTTAAAAATTGTGAAAATGCATTAAAATGGCCTTTCTATGGACTTGAAACAATATATAATAGCCTTAAGGGACCCTTTTGGGTCTAGCTTATCGCATCGGCTTTCATCCTTCACATTTTGTTTGATAACCGAAAACTGCGAAAATGCATTAAAACTGTATTTTCTACAGATCTCAAATCTTATGAAATATTACTGATAAACCCGTCAGGTCTGGTTCATCGGATCGCACATAATGGTTCCTTCGATTGAGATATCCCAATCACTCATCGCAATAACCCCTAGGCCGTTGTAAGCACTCCTGTAATCTCCGATAGCGATCTTGCGATGTAATATGCACCCTCGATCTGCATGCTTGATCAATGGTCCAAATTAACTCCGCCAATCACCGTCGCCATACATATATGTTAAGTGATGATATCCCTGTCTGCGAGTGCCGATTGCGATTTCCAATCATATCTGGGCCGTTGATCAGCCAGATCTGACTACTGTGCATCTATTGTTCCACGCCTCCATACTCTATTTTTTTCACAGTTTTCTCTGGTTTTTACCTCTCGATAGTGTTTTTCAACCATTCTAAAGGCTCTTGGCATGCGGTTGTTTTGATCTTTGGCATGATTTTTTGAGTTTTTAACACTTAGAGAGTGTTATTGGATCAATTTGGATCACTGTTCCCCTTCTATCCTTGAATAACTTTCCACTTTGCATAGCTCCAAACATCAAGGTAATTTCATAACCACTTTTCTCACGAGCATTTTAATCCAAGTATTCAAAGACCTTAAATACTTACCTCGTGGTTCTTTGAAAAAGCATCGCTCTACTTCACTGTAGCTGACCGAGGTATCGACCATGAGCTCTATCACAAATCCCTCGAGGACATGATCAAGCCAATGATCGACAACGCACACGATCTTATCTTTAGATCCTTCCAAACTCCGCACTAACTCTAGGGTCCACACTATTTGACCATCAAGTCTCCACCTTACCTATCCATCTGCCAACTTAGTGATCTACTCGTACAATTCAACTAAGAAGGAACAAAAGAAAATTTCATGGATCTTTGTGTACACGTACCTGTCCAACCACTATTCTTTTGTCAATCGTGGATTTATGTTTTATTGTGTAAATTCATGGATCTTGCTATCTAGCCAGTCTTCAATTTCCTTCTTAGGTTGATTCCAGTGATGTGACATTGCACATCTCTTTATGCAGATCCTGGTCCTGGCAATGAAACCATTTTTTGGCTTAGTGGGTCCTGACTCAGGTTCATAGTTAAGTTTTCCAAACAAATCCCTACACTATTGTCCCTTTCGGCATCAACCCGTGAAGGGCAGACTGAAGTCTCACCTGGAGTAGTATGGGGGGATGCTGGAACCAAGTTTCCACACTCAAATATGGTTATTATGTCATTTTATACCCCTTATCTACCTTCATGCAGATAGATAAGCCCTTAAGGCTTATCAATATAAATTCCTCTTATCAACCTCTAGGCCTTCGCGAAAGTCTACGACTATCTTTTGCGGACCCTAAATAGGAAACAACCACTTACGCGCCTCTGTAGTCACTTCTAAGTTTGTTATTACCCAAATCAGATTAAGAGTCTGATATCTTTAGCATGAATAAATATATTCTTCGCATAAACAGATATTATTACTTGCATTCATATAACAATGTAAACCATGTAGAATTGAGCATTAATAAAATATTAAATCATAAACCCAATATTCATATAAACACATTATTCATAATAGAGACAAATGGATAAAACGTAGATATATCCATAATAGTCTCTTTATTGATACTTTAGATTTGCTTACAGACTCAAATCTACCCTACGCACTCAACTATAGGAGTCTACGCACACAACTGTGCACTCTACTCTAGGCCTCTACACACAGCTTCAAATCCTCTCCTCTACTCTAAGACTCTTCGCTCTTCACTTCTAATGACCCATTATATTAACTATGAACTTAACTAAACTGCCTTAGACTCTCTAAGACTCTCTTTTTATACAATCCCATGGTCCGCGGACCATGGGTAGATCTAATAAAGCTGACACAACTTACATAAAAGAAGGGAAAGACCCTTTATGAAACTTACTATCGACATGCTCCATGACCACAACTTGCAGAGACTTTACATTTTACATCACAAAAAATTGGTCTTTATGCACCAAAAATTGGGCTTTTGCCACAAAATTGACCGCAGGGGACTCGGTCCCAACATTGTGGAAATCCAATAGATTAACCTTAGGTCTAGGAAGGTGCTCTCAGATAATCACCCACCTTATCCACCTAAAGAGCTTGAAGAAGATAAGGATGATAGTTTACCTCAAGTCAATGAACCTCCTTAACCTGAAAGGTTGGTCCACCCTAAATAGCACACCCCAAAAGAGGCCAAAGCTATGGGATAATTAAAAATCTTGTATGTCATGTGTTGGGTCTTGAAATTATCATTCACTTCCATTACACTTTCACTATCATGTCCATTATATCACCTCCATTTCACCTTCATTTCACTACCATGTCACTACATTCATCTCACTTTCATCATTATTGGGTCATATTTATGTTTTTTCAAACTTTATTAATTCTTAGCATTTTTAAGTGATTTGTGGTTAAAAATTAGAAAATAATATGCATATGCTTATACCTAACATGTGGGATGAGATTGTTGACATGTGTAGGTCAAAAGGAAGCTTCTAAAATACCTTTATGTAGCATCCTAAGGCCAAATTCGAATTTGAGTGGAGAAGATCATGGGATCATGAGGATATGTGTCACATTTCCTATTTGTATTGAAACTCTAAGAAGACATTTGTCTTATCATTTCCTATTTTAATTATAACTGTAGAGGTATAGGGAGAGATTCATGGACTCTCATTAATGAGATGACTTCTCATCTTTTTGTATAAATAGGAGATATCTCTCCTTGATTTAAAAAACTTTTTAAACTTTGTTAGCTCAACTTGTTGTACTTTGTAATTTTGAAGAATTTGAATAAAGCTTTGAGGTTCCCAACATGGAAGGAGATGTGAAGTAGGAAATGTCACTGAGCATATTAGAATGTAAAGTAGAGCAGATTTTATTTTGTACTTTTGCTTTGATTTCATTCAAGTATGTCATTTTATTTTTATGATTGTTTTCAAGTTTAATAGTTTAGATTTTCCATTCATACAAGTTTAATTCATGCAAGTGTTTTTAACTGGTTGATTGTAGATCTATCTAACTGTGTAATCTATGCTTAACAAAATAGTCCAAGAAAGTAGTCCTCCTATTTTCCAATTGGTGCTTGGAGCATTAAAGCACATAGTAGATTTGATGTTAGTTTAATAACTCATGTTGTACATGAATATTTCCGAAAGCCCTTTCAGTTGATGGTTCATCTTAAAACTAAGTGGTGAACTATTTCATTTATGAATCAGTCTTTCTCTGCATTTTTATGTTTACATTTTCTTAGAACAATGAAGAATGGAGTCCCTCAAAATTTTGTCACGAGGTAGTTCTCCAAGAATTGTATCGCAGAGTGATAAAGCACTTCATTTAGCTGTTATAATAGATTAGTTGCAATTTCACTTTCAGTCTTAGTCTTTCATTTAAATTTCATTTTCAGTTTTAAAATAATGAAGTATTGAATCCCTCAAAATGCTATCACGAGGAGGTCATTCTCCCAAAATTGTGTAGCAGAGTGACACAACACTTCATTAAGTTACATGTTTTGTATTTTCATTCCATTTCAAATAGCATTATCATTTTTACTTTCATTTCATAGACATTTTTCCGGCTTAGATTAATCTAACTATTCAAAGTTTTGATTTGTTTTTATCTAATGTTCATTTCCTTTTCTCCCTTCTTTAGAAATTAAATTTTAACATTAAAAGTCATTAGATTTAGTTGTCCATTAACATTTAGAGATTTCATCTAGAAGCATAACATTTCTCTCTTAGATTAATTTCCTTAACCATAGGAAACAAAACCCCCAAAAACAACATAAACTATAAAACAATGAAGTAAGAGAAAGGTTAACTAAGCACATATAGTGCACTACACTTCATCAGTTTACGATACCCAGATTGATAATTTATGTAGAGCAATTTAGGACACTAAATTGACTAGACAATTTGGTGCCGTTGTCGGGGAAGTGTAATTAGGAGACCTTATTTCTTACATCTAAAAAAAATTAATAATTTCTCGAGTATGCTCTCCTCCTACACTTTGTGTGATCTGGAGGATTAGAAAAAGACTTTTTATGTTACAAAAACAAAAAAAATCATCATTTCATTTGATTCAATGAAAACTTTAATTTCAATAAATTGTTTTGTTTAATAAAATATATGTGTATTTTTTTTCTTTGAAAATATATCTATAATTTTAATAACAAATAATTAAAAAAATAAAAATAAAAAACTATTGTTTTGTTTAATGAAATATATATGTATATTTTTAATTTTTTTTGAAAGTATAACATATAATTTTATTAACAAATCAATTAAAAATACATTAAAAAAAAAAACCAACGAATAATACATAACCTATAAGGAGCTAAGAGAACACAAATAAAACATAACCAACAAATAACATACAACCTATGTTTTAAAAAAAAATGCACTGTATATGCGAAAAAACCAAGGGTTCAAATGTTAAACGACTAGGTCACAACGAGGAGATGAATGCAAATTTGTAGGTCCACGCTCACTCCATTGAGGGGGCCTCAGCATTTTTTCAACCTGAAAATGAACTCGACGAGTTACGAGTTCAATGCAGTTATTATTGCCACTCAGATTTCTGCCACCTGCCAAAAAAAAAACAAAAAAACTTGCAATGTAAACAATCTGAGCTGCGAGCTTCAGCAAAATTATTAAACTGTTGTTTTAAATATCCAAGGTACAAATTTGGATTAAAAAGAACCACTGCAGCAATTTTTTAGCAACCAGTTGGGTAGTATATAATTAGACCATTTGCTTTCCAGATTCACTCGTCATCACCATTGCTTAACACAAGTGTGCAGATCACCGAGAGCCTTACTTGTGGAGGCTATATCACCGAAAACACACCATTGGCTGGTTCATCTGCTGGTGCTATTGTTTGTGCTGTGATTGCACCTGGAGAAAGTTCGAAATTGATTTTACAAAAGATGTAATTGATAAAAAAAAACGTAGAACTAAAAAAAACATCAAATTTTAAAAGCAAATTCCAGCCAAATAAAAACAAATTTAGAAGAAAAAAAACCACATGTGTTTTTTCAAGAATGTGGTCAGTTAGATAACCCAGAAACGGTTTGGAAAATTTCACAACGGTTTGGGAGAATTTTTGAGTTCTTCATAGCGCCATTTGGCATGTTGTGTGGGGAAAAAACGAATTTCATTAAATGCGCAGAGCACTATTTGAACACGGCACACTTGAGGAAGGAAAATTTGATTTGAAAATTAATCATGCTCTGGCATTCTATCCATATGGCGAATCTAAGAGTCCAATTTGATTTAGACTGATGACACAATGCCTTCCAACCTCAATCCCAAATGGTCTAATGATGCAATCTCCATTTTCAACTCGTGCTTAACGAGACTTCTCCCACACACTTTTCAAGTGCCCTTTTGTGCATACAATCACTCTATTTTCATCCAAGTGCACCAGCTATGGTCCTAGACTTTCTTCCTAGTACTTGGACGCATAAAATCTCTTTTCCAATAACTTAAATCAGAAAACTGATGTCTTGGCTATCTTTTAGCTACAGAATGCAGCCACATTCTACAGCTAATCGACTGTTCCGCAACTACTTTCACTCTTTTACAGGTTTCAAGTGTCAAGAGGGAAAAATGACTACATGGGTAGCTTAGAAAACATTAGGGCAGGAATTTTGAGGTGTGTGTTATCACTATGTTGCTGCACGTTCTCCCTAACTTTAGGGAGCAAAATGAAAAACAAAACAAAAGGTTCACAAAAAAAAAAAAATTGAACCAATGAAATAAGTAGATTATTTGCTCACTTTTCTAGAAGGTATTGATTAGTTTTGGACTGATGATGAAAAATGAATAGCTAACTTTCTGTTCAGGATTTTTAGCTATAGAAACTATGAACGTTCTGCAGCTAGAGAGCCATTCTGTAGCTAAACATCAAGTCTGCAGCTGAAAACCCTCACTGTTCAAATTAGTCTAACTTTCTCATATGAAATCGGAATTCAATGATTCAAGTGTCATTGGAAAGATATCGACAAGATCTACGAAATGAGAAATCCATCATCAAAGTTTGAAATAGTCAAGAATGAATAAATTTCTCAAAAGATATAAAAGTTAACCTGAGGCACTAATTCCGAAGAAGGTATAAATTCTTTTGGTTTTCCTTTGTGAGCTTGTTTCATTAATACAAATTCTTAGTTTTGTGTGTAAATATCATAACTAGAGAGATTGATAACCTCTCTCTTTTGATAGTCTTACATTCCATTGCAGAAGAATTATTAGTTTTTTTGCAGGTTCTAAGAGGAAGGACAGATGACTACAAGTGGATAGTGTCTCTCTAAGAGACCAATTTGTTTCGTAAGAGGATGATCAACAACAAAGAAGAAACATCAATGCATGAGCACATGTTAATGCAAAATCAAATCCAAACACTTGCAAAACTTTCAAATATTATTGTCTCCATTACATCCATACTTCATAATAAACCACTCACTTCTTTTTTTTTGCTGAAGCAAGAGACGATCCTTCTATTCCAATAAACCAAAAGTAATGTTACATCATATACAAAACACCTGACTTCATCATGGACTCTAGAAATAAAAAGGGCATTCTGCCATATAAATGACCCTCCATTCTACAAAAAATTAAGCTAACCTCTCAAATAATACCTTTGGTTTACCTTTATTATTTTTTAACCCAAAGTTCAACTCCACTAACCTTCACGTCACTATCATGAATAGCCTGATAGGACTAGCGACCCCACAAAACACCATGGTCAAATCTAACCGTCGATTCCCTCTTAGAAAATGAATGGATCAGAGAAAAATCACAAAGCCAAGATGCTCGAGAATTGAAGCACGATGGAGGGTGGTATTCCTTACCACACCCTTTCCACATGTTGAGAGCCTAGTGGAATCGCTCCCAAAATAACAAAACCACTTACTAGTCAAAATCCATGTGATCGCCTGGAAACTTCTTTCTGTCTGGTTTTCCGTTCCGAAAGAGAATTTTAGGAGAATATCTACTGCTGGAAAGATCTAGCCACCCTTCCCAAGAAAGCTAGCTTCGAAACTCACATCGAATACTGTCGCTGACTAAAAATTGATTCCTATGTTGCAATTCGAAGGAAAAATGAGACTAGTTAACGTACACTAGGGGATTCTGCAACCGCTCTGAGTTTGCCCTTCTTCAAGGTACCAACCAAAGTACTGTATATGAAATTGCTTAGAAAGCTTCATTTCGTGCCTTTCTGTCTGGCCCAATGTCTAAAAATTTCTCTGTCCTCTACCACTTGTTCATTGTAGAGAGCTTTTAATCTACTTTGAGGCATCTCCTGCCACTTCATCTCAATCCTGCATTCTGAATTAATCACTCCTTGGTTGGCCAATATATCCGCTAGTTTGTTGGCTTTTTGTCAAACATGGTTGAAGCTAACAGTTCGAAGACTCAGGAGATGTTTTTGAATTCTTTGGTACACTTGTATTAGTCTCCAGTGTTCTGAGACCCTCTCTGGCGTTGTTCCACAACTGATTCTCTTAACCGCGTTTATAGAGATCTCTGAGTCTGCTTCTATAATGACATTTGAGCTGTGATTTAGTTTTAGAAGCTCTAAACATTGTTCCAATGCCATTAATTCAGCCATATTGTTGGTGGCTTTACCTAAATGGCAGTGGAATGCAAAGATTATGCTTCCTTCATCATTTCTTAACACCCCTCCATAACCTGCAATTCCAGGGTTGCTTTTTGAAGCACCATCAATATTGCATTTTAGATAACCTTTCGGTGGAGGATTCCAGAACTCCTTTTCCGTTTCCAAATCTTTTTCCTTTCTGCTTAGTCCATGGTGAATGATCTCTAGCATTCCCAGATGCCTGAGAGTTCTCAATTCATTCTTTGTGGGAGGATTCTTGGGATAATTGCGAACAGTGGTGGAAACTGTCTCCTTAATCTGTTTCAAGATCAGATCCATCAGGTGAAGAGGAGTAGTTTTTTCTTCCTTGAAAATTCTTTTATTCCTTTCTTTCCAAACATTCCAGAGAATGAAGCTTGGTGTAAAGGTCCAGGCCAAATTAAGGATCTCATTCTCCGAAAAGTTTTTTCTCCACTTGTTTAGGGTATTAATGATACTTCCCATGTCTCTGTTTGTCTGTTGAAAAATGATGTCAAAAGAATCCCACAGCCAAGTGTTATAGGTGCAACTGTTGAGAATATGCTCCATTGTCTCCTCTTGAGCTTCACATAACTGACATCTAGAAGGACCAATAACACCCCTTTTCCAAATATTGTCCCAAGTTAATATTTTCTTGTGATGAACTAACCACATCAAAAGCTTGATCTTCATCCACCCTTGGTGGCTCCAAAGTTGTTGCCAGGATTTCGCCAAAACACAGGGATCTAGGTTCAGGATAATTCTTTTTTCTTCCTTACTATTAAAGGTGCCTTCTTTATTGAGGCTTGATCTTAACTGATCCTGCCCATATGTTACCAAGATCTTCCTTTGTTTTAACATGCTCATGAGTTCCTCTGCTTTTATTTTTATGGGGTTTTCATCTCTACAGTCTATGCTTCTCTAGTTTCTCCACTTTTCGGAGTTATGAGGAAGATTCCAGAAATCTTTAACTTTGATTAATCCTTGGGAGTCTATTTCCTGCTTGAAGCTCATAAAGTCCTCTCTTATCAGTGTTGGTTCTTGTTTCCATTTGTCTTCCCAGAAGAGATCTATATCTCTTGCTCTGATTTCCCAGAAACTGTTGTTTTGTACTAGACTTTTGTTTTCCCAGGATTTATTCCAGATGTAAGAGCCTTTTATGTTTCCAGACATTCTTATAAGATCACTTGTTTGCAAGGAGCTTGCATATTTTTCTTTCCATGTTTTAGCCCATTGAGCTTCTGGTTCTTTAACCCATCTCCACCAGAGCTTGGCTCCTAAAATGTTACTCAGAATCTCCTAATCATCTAAGCCTAGACCTTAGTGACTTTTGGGTTTACAGATTTTATCCCAAGAAATAAGGGCCCATTTCTTCCTTGTTTCCTCCTTGCCCCAAAGTAGGTCTCTCTGGATATTCTTGAATTGTTGTAAGACCCCTTTGGGGGCTGGGAGGGCTGATAAAAAGAAAATAGGAATAGATTGCAAAACAACCTTTGTCAGAATCAACCTACTAGCTAGGTTCAACGATCTGAAAGTCCATTTTTTGACTTTGTCTTGCATCTTGTTGAGGACCAGTTCCCAAATACTTTTGTGCAATGGTGTATCTGTAAGGGGAATTCCCAAATACTTTGAAGGGAGGGAATCCCTTTGAAAGCCCAAAATTCTAGAGATATTTCTCTGAATTGCAATGTTAGTATTTAAGAAAAAGATTTTTGATTTGGAGAGATTAACTTCCATACCTGTAGCCAAGGTAAAGTCATTTAGGATTTGTTTGTACGCTGAAGCTTCTTTGACTGTAGGAATACCTTGCAGCATGGTGTCATCCACAAATTTTTGGTGAGTCATAGCCTGACCATTCTCCGTTAATTGGAGGCCCTTAATCTTTCCCAAGGCTTTGGCTTGTTTAATGGATCTGCCCAGTCCTTCCATCATGAGGATAAAGAGAAAGGAAGAGAGTGGATCTCCCTACCTGAGGCCTCTGGAATGAGTGAAGATCTCTGAGGGCAATCCATTCACCAAAATTGAAAAGCTAGAAGAAGGTACCAGAGCCATAACCCATCTAACCCAGTTATGATCGAACCTAAAAGCAATAACGACCTTCTTGATATAGATCCAGTTCACCTTGTCATATGCTTTGGAAATATCTAACTACATGATCATACCAGCCTCCCTTTTGTTGGTTAGCATGTGAAATACCTCGTGGGCTTGAATAATGTTATTTAGGATTTGTATTCCTTCCACATTACCAGATTGTTCCCCTGAAATTAAAGAAGGAAGAAGAGGTTTGAGTCTGCTAGCCAAAATCTTGGATATAATTTTGTATACCATATTGCATAAAGCAATGGGTCTGTACTTATCAGCAGTCAGGGCTGAATCCTGTTTGGGGATCAGGGAGATAAAGGAGGTGTTGAGGGCTTTCAGAATAGTCCTGTTTCTTCTGGAATCCTCTACAACATTCAGAATATCATGTTTGACAACATTCCAGCAGGCCTTAAAAAAATCTACATTGAAACCATCTGGACCTGGAGCTTTGCCATTCTGCATATCTTTGATAACCTCATTGACTTCCTCTTCAGTTACTAGTTTATTCAGGTTAAAGTTGTCCTCTTTAGACACTAGTTTAGGGATATTTTTTGTAATTTCCTTAATGCATTGTTCTTTGTCCAGATTATTTTCCTTAGTGATGCCTCTGAAATGTTGAACCAACACAGCTTTGATATTCTTATGAGAGGTCTGAAGCTTCCCATTCTCATTCAATATCGAAGAGATTCTATTGTGCGCTCTATTGGCCATGGTGGATCTATGGAAAAATATGGTATTTCGTTCACCTTCTTTGAGCTATTGAACTCAAGACTTTTGTCTCCAAAAGATTTCCTCTTGTTTGCATAAATTCTCCCATTCTTGGTTGTGTTTATCAGCTTGCTCACTTTTGACTTTATCAAAACCATTTGTGATCAATGCTTGATTTAGTTCCTCTAGTTTAATTTCCACTGATTTTTTGTCTACAAAAATATTACCAAAATCCTTCTTGTTCCATTCTTTGAGTCCGAGTTTCATGTGCTTTAGTCTTTTATGAAGGAGGAACATTTTAGTGCCCTACATCTGCAGATCTTCGGACCACGATTTTTCAATGTTGGTGATGAAATCTGGGTGGGAGAGCCAAATATTCTCAAACCTGAAGGGTCTATTCCTCGGAGAATCGATCCCCTTGATTTCTAATTGAATCGGGCAGTGATCAAAGCCTCTAAAGGGGAGAACTCTAGCCGTTATTTCTCTACTAGTGAGCATCAACTCTTCTAAGATCAAAAATCTGTCTAACTTGGAGGCGACCTGGGCCTCACCTCCTCTTTTGTTATTCCAAGTAAAAAAGGCCATTGTGCATTTCAGAGTCAACTAGTTTCATATCTTCTGTGAAGGATTGGAATGCTACGGAATCTTTACTTAGCATTCCAGTACCTCCTTTTTTCTTCGAAAGAGATCTAATAATGTTAAAATCTCATCCCATGATCCAAGGTATTTCTTCATGTCTATTTCTAAGATCTACCAGGGAGTCAAGAAATTTGAGTTTCTCATCTATTCTTTGAGGACCATAAACATTAGTAACCAGGAAGGTGTCTGAAACCCCCACTGGTTGAATGATTACTAATAAATAATTTTTTGATGCCTCTGCATCTATTATGCTGACTTTTTGGGGGTTCCATAGAGTGAGAATGCCCCCAGCTGTGTTCTCTGCTTTAACTTCTAGAAACTCAAATCTATTAAGCCATTTGCTATGGATTTGTTTTAATTTCTGAATGGAGCATTTTGTTTCCTGAATGAAGATTATGTCTGACATTGCTAGTTTCATTCCGTTACTTAGCATTCTTTGTTTTCTTTTACTACCTAGACCTCTGATATTCCAAGATATGAACTTCATAATTAAATATTTGTAAAGGAGTAACTAGTTAGATATTTCATCTTACCCGAATCTATCATTAGGTTTCCACACTCCATCAAGAGCTCATTTTTCTTTTTCCTGCCCCTCTTATTTCCTAGATTTCTGGTCGCTAATCCTGGAGTTGATTTCATTGTTTCCACCCCTCTGTGCTCTTGTTTGTGAATGCTTTTACCTTTATCCAGCCCCCCTTCCTAAGTTTTCCATAAAAACAACTGTTTTATTCTATTGCATTCTTCTTGAGGTAGTGAATCTATTCCTCCTTTGGTTCCCTGCATCAAGAATCCTTCCAGATCCAGGTTTTCCTTATCAAGAATTTCTTGTAGTTCATGATCTTCTAGATCTGTTTCACTTTGGGTCATTTCTTGGTCCATATCCATTTCTGTTTCACTTATCATCGCCTCTTTTTTAGAACCAATATCTTGAGATTGTTTGTTGTCCTCTTCTTTCTCTTTTTCATTAGGACCTCCCTCCTGATATTGGTTTTCTATTGTGATTTCTTCATTCTCTTCCAGCACTTGAAACTTGTTCCAACTGACCTTCTACCCCTCGTTATGTTGTTGCTTTAGCCCCTTTTTTCCTCCTTTTCCTCTACTTGCAACTTTCTGAAAGATTTTTGTGTCCTTCGTTGTATTAAGTTTACCTTTGTTGTCTGCTTTCCTTAGAGGGAAGTCTCTGAACAAATGTCCATGTTCATGGCATCTACGGCATCTGAATGGGATATGCTCGTAGTCCACTGTCTACACCCACTCCTCATCAAAAGCTTCCAAGATAACTTCATTCAGAAGCGCTACTAATAGATCCATTTCCACATATATCCTTGGAAAGGAGGAATATTTTCCTCTTCTTGTGGCTTCAAAAGCTTTGACAAAACGTCCTAGTTTATTGCCAATGGTAGCTAGCGATTGAATTTGCCAATAATCAAGAGGTAGAGAATAGAGCCTTACCCAAATTGGAATTGAAGAGAAAGTCTCCTACTCTGGGACAAATTTCATCCTCCAAGGCCTCATATAGAGACCGACTGCTACAAAAAAGTAGGGTCCTCCTTCGAATATTTTGTCTTTATCTTCAATGTTTGAGAACACCACTATGAAGAATCCCTTTGACCCAAGATGTAGGTCAATTCTTCCTTTGGGTTTCCAGTGATACTTGATCCACATCTGTAAGGCTTTTTCAATGGGTCGCAGTCCCATGAATTTACAGATAATGGCATAGGTCCCCATGTGCTCCCTGTGCGCCTGCAGAGCAGGATCATTTAATATTACTGTAGGAGTGATTTCTGCTTTTGGTTTGCAAGGTCCTTTTTGTTTTTTGTCTTTTGAACCCTGACATTTGTCTTCTTCCTCTTTGTCCTTTGTGTTGCTATTTTCCTTGGTCTTGGTCCCATCTATCTCCTTTTCATTATCCCTGTTCCTTTCATCCGCAAAACCATTTCTATTCACCATGGGTGATTTACCTCTGCTGGCAACAACGTCTTTGTAAGAGGGAGCCAAGCTCCCTCCACTACCGCCCTCCATTAGAAATGATCCCTGCAATTTTCTGTAACCTTGGTTGGTCGCTTCAGCTCTCCCTATTATTGTAGGTCAGTGGTAATCTCACCTAAATTCGAAGGAGGTTGTTCGATTATAGCATAATAAACCACTCACTTCATTTTCCTTCATATTTTCCATTTACATTCACATACACTTTCCATTACTTTTTGTCCACTCCTAACCCACAAATAAAAGAAAAAGGCTCAATTACATGCTTATTGCCATTGCCATTATTACTTTCCATTGCCATCTTCCATTTTCATTTCATAGATAAACCCTGCTTCAATGCAAATTATTGAGTCCATAGTCCTTTGAGTCTAAATTCCTTGCAAAAACACCTTGAGGCTTGCATGCCTTAATGGCAAGTCCTCATGCCGACGAACAATGAGAATACATTAATGTCCCTTGTTCATCGGATCTTCTAGGTGACTCAACATTGGCAAATTTATTATTATCTAGCAAGATGTGTTTGGGCATCTTGACTCTCATTGTCATCAATGGTGAGAGTTCTCATGTTGACTGGTGGCATCCATTAATGGCCACTAAGTCAACAATTTCCTATTGTGCTCAACATCATAAAATCTATTCACATAGTAGGAATTGTGCCAATGAGTTTTGAAGACATGAAGACTATTATTTTCAACATTTTGGAGCATATTCAACAAGTTTTAGTAGCAGCAATAAAAAGTCATCTTGAATCTTTTATCCATGACTCTTTTTGTCCAGCCAATTGAAGAAGATTATGATTAGAATTTTGTAGCCACCACACATACAAATCATCCATTTCCAATGGGTAAGTTAAGGTACTTTATTTTCTAACTTTTTACCATAGAATTCCATAAAAATATATAATGATAATTATTGGAAAAACATTTCTCTTCCTCATTTCATAAAATTGCCAATACCATTAGCTGGGGGGGGGTACATTCATATTCATATCTTACCATGTTCATATCATATTCAGAAGCCCACATACTTCCAAAATATATTAACTATTACATTATTATTATGGGCATACAATGGCTTTTCAAAATTGCTTAAAGGATAATTCGATACAAACACAATCATGGTTGCTACACAAGAACCAACCATGATGCAATCCAATAAAGATATACTTTGCAAAAATAATCAAATTATCATTATGCAAAGTTCAAAGATCAAAATAGAATGCAACAACAAAATATCGTTGTAACACAAGAACCAACCATGTTGCAATTTAAGTAAAACACTTTGCAGAAGTATGAAGTTATCAAATGATATCATGCAAAGTTAAGCCAAAGCTCAAGGATCGAAATAATTAATGTAATATATATAGCATGAGGACATGCAATAGCTTTAGTCGGGGAGTATGTTGGGTCTTGAAATTGTCATTCACTTCCATTACACTTTCACTATCATGTTCATTATATCACCTCTATTTCACCTTCATTTCACTACCATGTCACTACATTCATCTCACTTTCATCATTATTGGGTCACATTTATGTTTTTCCAAAATTTATTAATTCCTAGCATTTTTAAGTGACTTTGTGGTTAAAAATTAGAAAATAATGTGCATATTCTTATAACTAACAAGTGGGATGAGATTGTTGACATGTGTAGGTCAAAAGGAAGCTTCTAAAAGACCTTTATGTGGCATCCTAAGGCCAAATTCGAATTTGAGTGGAGAAGATCATGGGATCATGAGGATATGTGTCACATTTCCTATTTGTATTGAAATTCTAAGAAGACATGTGTCTTATCATTTCTTATTTTGATTATAACTCTATAGGTATAGGGAGAGATTCGTGGACTCTCATTAATGAGATGACTTCTCATCTTTCTGTATAAATAGGAGATCTCTCTCCTTCATTTAAAAAGCTTTTTAAACTTTGTTAGCTCAACTTGTTGTACTTTGTAATTTTGAAGAATTTGAATGAAGATTTGAGGTTCCCAATATAGAAGGAGATGTGAAGTAGGAAATGTCACAGAGCATATTAGAATGTAAGGTAGAGTAGATTTTATTTTGTAGTTTTGCTTTGATTTCATTCAAGTATGTCATTTTATATTTATGATTGTTTTCAAATTTAATAGTTTAGATTTTCCATTCATGCAAGTGTGTTCAAACAGTTGATTGTAGATCTGTCTAACGGTGTAATCTATGCTGAACAAAATAGTCCAAGAAAGTAGTCCTCCTATTTTCCAATTGGTGCGAGCATTAAAGAATAGTAGATTTGATGTTAGTTTAATAACTCATGTTGTAAGTGAATATTTCTGAAAGCCCTTTCAGTTGATGGTTCATCTTAAAACTAAGTGGTGAAGTATTTCATTTATGAATGAGTCTTTCTCTGCATTTTTATGTTTACTTTTTCTTAGAACAATGAAGTATGGAGTCCCTCAAAATGTTGTCACAAGGAGGTAGTTCTACCAAAATTGTATAGCAGAGTGATAAAGCACTTCATTTAGCTCTTATAGTAGATTAGTTGCAATTTCACTTTCAGTCTTAGTCTTTCATTTAAATTTCATTTTTTGTTTTAGAACAATGAAGTATTGAATCCTTCAAAATGCTATCACGAGGAGGTCGTTCTCCCAAAATTGTGTAGCAAAGTGACAAAACACGTCATTTAGTTACATGTTTTGTATTTTCTTTCCATTTCAAATAGCATTGTCATTTTTTCTTTCATTTCAAAGACATTTTGCTGGCTTAGATTAATCTAACTATTCAAAGTTTTGATTTGTTTTTATCTAATGTTCATTTCCTTTTCTCCCTTCTTTAGAAATTAGATTTTAACATGAAAAGTCATTAGATTTAGTTCTCCATTAACATTTAGAGATTTCTTCTAGAAGCATAACTTTTCTCTCTTAGATTAATTTCCTTAACCATAAGAAACAAAACCCCCAAAAACAACATAAACTATAAAACAACGAAGTAAGAGAAAGGTTAACTAAGCACATATAGTGCACTACACTTCATCAGTTTATGATACCCAGATTAATAATTTATGTAAAGCAATTTAGGACATTAAATTGACTAGACATCATGTTACCCCTTCTCCACACCATCAAAGATGTTCCCATTTACAAAAAGCTTATTAATGAGGAATATTTCAAAAGGCTTAGGCGAAGAAAAAGAGATAACCCCCATAATCAATGTTGTTGGACAACTATCTGATCTCATGATTTGGAGGGTGATCTGTCATAAATACTTGGACTCTAGTAGCCCAATAGTGGATGTGCACATTGATGCCATTATGGTCCCTTATACTTTGATTGATCTTGGAGCTACAATCAATGTAGTGACCAGGGAAACCATGCTAAAACTCAATCTCCAAGGGGTTTTGAGGAAAACAACTAGAGTGTTGCAGATTGCAGATAGATCCACAGTATCTCCTAAAGGATTTATTGAGGATTCCATGGTTTCCATTGACTCTTGGGATTATCCCACTGATTTCCTGGTCCTCCAGCCAAAATCCAAGTTTAATGACTATCCTCTCATTTTAGGAAGACCTTAGTTAGCCGCTATTGATTCCTACATTAGTTGTAGGGTTGGGTACATGACTATTAAAAACAGATATTTATCAAAATAGCCTATGTTATATGCCCCTGATTAGCCTTCTATTAAGCATGATTTAGGCTTATGGCTAGAGGAGGAGGAAGAGGAAGAATCTTATCAGACATCCCTCTACCCAATCTGCGCTATAGACACTATTATAGGAGGGGGGAATCTTGATGAAGATGACCTTATTGAACACATCTTACAGAATCATCCTCTCACTACCATACCATTCAAGGAACTCACAAAAGAGTCCAAGAGTAGTCCTTGGACTAAATTGTGCTTTGTTGACTCTAACCTGGAACCTATCAAGATTGTGGAGATTGGCCCATCTAGGACACTAAAGATCAACCCCGCTCTTTCTTCTGAGAAGGAAGAACAATTATTCAGTGTGTTGAGGCAAAAACTAGATTCTTTTTCTTGGGATTATAAGGAAATTAAAGGTCTGCATACCTCAGTCTGTACTCATCATATTTACATCAAAGAGGGATGAAAGCCTATGCACTAACCCTAGAGAAGGATGAACCCATCTCTTAAGGAAATTGTAAAAGAAGAGTTGCAGATGTTACTAGATGCAGGGATCATATACCCCATTTCAGATAGTGAGTGGGAGTCACCTCTTGTTTTAGTCCCCAAGAAAAATTAGAAGTGGAGGATCTGTTTTGATTACAGAGAACCTAATAAGGCTACAAAGAAGCACCATTTTCCTTTTCCCTTCATTGACTGTTGAAATATGGAAACAAGAATATTCCAATTTAATTTGTCCTTGAATTATATTGTGAATTAAAATCAAATTTAGTCTTAATATCTACTTGGAAATAATTAATTTATTTATTTTAAATTAATTAGTTGGAGAAATTCAAGTTAGAAGTCTTTCTGAAATCATGAAAGAGTTATCCCTAAATTAAGGAGATAAGATTGAGTTATATTTGAATTGTAATTAGTTAACTCAGTTTACTGAGTTAAATCTAGTTAAATTAGTTCCAAACTGTTTGAGGAACTAATAGTGAGTTAACAATTAGTTGATGCATTAATGCACTCAAATAGTGCTACTCCAGCTAACTGAAGATTCCCTCATAAAAAACTCATGCATGTCTATTCTGAGAAAGACCCAGTTGAGATTAATGTTCAAGGACAGTGTATTATCAATTGCATGTGTTTTCTCATGGACAAAACTCATGCATGCAGTCAAGGATTCATCCTTGAGGATTGCGTAGTTTTGAAGGCTGGTTTTTCCACTTGGTAAGAGGCTAATCATCCACAAGGAATAGCACAAGGAAATAGGAGCTTGGAGGGAAGAGAGGAAGGTTGGAGAGAAGCCAATATTGCCTATGAGCATCTGTGAGGATTGTACTAAGAGGTGGCTAGCTATGAGAGCTAAGGCTTTTCATAATTCCTATGTATTTCCACCATGTATGATAATACAATAGTGTGGGGTTTTTATCTGAGACTTTCCCCAAAAGTATTTTCATGTGTATTGTGCCATTGATTTTTCCTCTTCTGGTGATATTGCTCATCTCGATCTTTAAGCTTCCACAAATTGATAGTAGAAGTAGGTTATAGTATTCTGCTTTGATTTATATTGCATTATCGGGTTAACCTATCACAAATTTTCTACATGGTATAAGAGTTATGAATAGTAGATTGAGAAGAGAATTCAAAGTTTGACATTTGGGGTTGCAGGTGCAAATTGAATTCATATCATACTTCAAGGTTCGCCAATGGCGTTTTATGGCTTGAGACATAAGTATGCCTTGGAAGGTAGCTTAGGTTACATAGCATGGAAAGATAAAATGGAGGTTGTATTAGAAGACAATGGCTTGAAGGAATTCATTGATCAAGAAATCCAAAAGCTAGCTTCAACTAATGCACAAGAGTTGGCAGAGTGGAAGAAGTGTGTGGCGAAGGCGAGACAGGTCATCGTTGAGGGAGTTTGAGACCATATTGTCTTGAGTCTCCATGGGAAGGATACTCCATTTTCAATGTGGAAAACATTGAAGGACCTCTACCAGAACAGTAGCGACCAAAGGAAATTGGTGCTCAAGGATAAGCTTCAAAGAATCAAGATGGAGAAAGGAAACACTATTTCCATGTATCTAAATAAGCTCACTACCTACAGAGATGAGCTTGGCAATGTGGGAATAACTACTACCGATGATGATATGGTGAGCCTCGCTCTGCTTGGCCTTCCAAAGAGTTGGAATAGCTACCAGGACTCTGTGAATGGAAGGGAGAAATTGTCGAATTGGGAACGAGTGTTGTCAGATCTTATGTAAGAGGAGATCAAGAGGAGCACACAAGATGGTTCTTCATCCAAGAATGGTGATGAATAAAATATGGCCTTAGCAATTAAGGCAAGGAAAGGGAAGGGGAAGGCTTCCCATTTCAAATTGAATTCTTCTCATGGAGGGAAGAAGGGTGACATGTCTAAAGTAAGATGCTTTAATTGTCACAATATGGGACATTATGCGACTAATTTCCCATCGAAGAAATCCAAGAAGGGATCCTCGGAAGGATTGGAAGGTGAGGCATTAGCCTCTTAGTTCGAAATGGACTTTACCCTCATCACATGCATAGTGTCATCAATGATGGGTTGTGTCTGGTATCTTGACAGTGGAGCCTCATTCCACATGACCGGTGATAAAAATTTATTCAGTGCCTTGGAGGAGAAAGACCTCAAGATGTGCATAGAGATGGGTGATGACAGAAGGTACAGTGTTTCAGGAGTGGGCACGGTTGCTTTTTAGAGGGAGCATGGAGCTCCTTTTACCTTGAGAGATGTGATGTATGTGCCTGGACTGAAGAAGAACTTGGTATTAGTCATGATGTTGGAGGACAAAGGCTACGATGTTGTCCTCAGTAAAGGAAAGGCATTCCTAAGACACATAGCCACAAGTTAGACCAAGAGGATAGGGATTCGGGTGAAGAATCTCTATAAACTAGAGGTAGATGATTGTGCAGCATTGAGTACGAAAGCAGAATTGGTGCAAAGCCAAGACATTGGCGAGTTGTGGCACAGGCAGTTGGGCCATTTGCATCATGGTTCTTTGAAGATTATGCAGCAGATATCTACAGGACTTCCCAAAGGTAAACTTGAGCAAGTTGACACATGCAAGGGTTGTACCTTTGGAAAGTACACCAATACTTCCTTTCATGGTCGAGAGAGTTGAGTAGAGGCTATCTGTTACACTAAAAAATGTCACCTTGACTACTTACAGTTAGTATGGCTCAAATCAACAGTCATGCTACCCTCTTAGGCAAGTCTTATGCCTCTGTTATCCATCTCAAACTCAAAGAAGAGAGAAAGTCTTGTAAAAACTATGTTTATCTCTGGGGTCGCAGGTTCTCTCTAGCCTTACCTGCGGGGACGCTGACCATGTTCACAAAATCTGCGTCCATGGACGCTCTGTATGTTAAGGGACAGGTGCGTCCCTCTGTAAAAGGCAAAATGCGCGAGTTTTATCTTGAAAAAGTTACTTGTGGTTACTTCTAGAACATTCTAGAGGTCGGTTTGATGAAATGGATGCGCCTCCAGTTGGTTCATGTATCTCTATTAAGGGGGAACTTATCCCATCAATAAGGGAGCTATCCCACCCAAAGAGGGGGATGATCCCATTGATAGTGGACCTGAATAACCTCTTTACAGCACTATAAATAAAGGCATTGAGCCAGAAGGAGAAGAGGTTGGAGCTATACATTTTCTTTGGGTAAATGCTGCAGGATTTAGGTCTTCCATTAGAGCCTTTGTGAGGAGAGATTGTCTTCACTTGATTCTACTTGGGAGAGGGTGAGCTTTGTCAAAGTAGAGGAAAACCCTTGATGGACCCTGGGAGGAACTTGCACAACACCAAGGCCAGGTTGTAAGAGTTTCTTTGTTTCGTTATTAATACAAACTGGTTTATTTTTCTCAATAGCTTGTGTTAATGAGTTATTTCATGTGTTCCTTGGTCTGCATGTTGAATATATGTTTTATTATATGAAATGCAAGTGCTTGGTAATTGTTTGATTGTTTGTGGTTGCAGGAATTGACTTGAAGGAGGAGCTCATCCGGATCGTCAAGAACGGACTTCAACAACAGCATTTTGGAATAAGGTAAGCCTAAACACTTGTAGTTTTCATGTTGTAAAAGGTGTATTTAGAGAAAGATCACTCCATTTTGTCTTGTTTGTCATTAGAATGTCTTAGACTTCTAGGAAGGTCAGTCGTGTCCGCACCCTTGACAGATTCCGTGTGACAAATTGGCGACTCCGCTGGGGAATCCATTAATGAGAGAGTCTTTTCCTTTATATGAACTTTGCTTTGAGAAAATCATTTTTATTTTCTGGTTTTTGACTGTGAGAATTAGTATTTGGGTGGCTTAGCTTTAGATTTAGTTAGATTTGGTTTTTCTTCATTTTTCCAGAAGGACGCACCCACTGAGTACTGCACAGTGCGTCTTTGGACGCGCTGTTGCCGTCTGCACAGAGCGGGGCCGCACCTGTGACAACGGGTTGCCTGCGTCTTCCTGTAAAACTTAAGAAAATTCCATTTTTGCTTTAAATTGCTTTTAGATTTTGTTTTTCCTTAGTGTTTTCTGCCCAGATCCTTTAGTACCCTGTCAAGAATTTTCACCTGAACTAGTTTTGTGAGCTTTGAGTGTTTTAGTGGTTTTCAACGAAGTTTAGACCTAGGGTTTGATTTTTGGAAAGGCTTTGTAGTGACTTTGATAGTAGAAAGTTGTCCAGCCTTAGATCTCTCTGGTTAGTCAACCTTCTTAGAAGTCGGGCCTGTCGTAAAGTCTCCTTTTGTGAGCAACTTGCCATTTGAGTTGTTTTGGGTCAAATTTCGAATTGCTTGTTTATAAAGTATTGATTTCCATTTTACAAAAAGAACAAAAAGATTAGAATTTTGTTTTGACTAGTTTTTGGTTCTGCAATAAGCTAGTCCTTGATTTGATTGTGATCAAGTAAAACACCTTAGAAATAATCATTGTTAGTTTTGGCCTCGTTAAGATTGCTTAGAGTAAATTTGCCTTTAGTTTGCTTATGAGTGCATTTTCATAGATTTTAAGAGTTGTTAAGATTGATTTTTGGTTATATTAGATTTATTTGTTTTATTAAAAGAAAAATACAAAAACATCTTCTTAAAAAGTCTTGTTTCAAGTAGCTTTTTGTTTTCGAAAGAAGAAAAGAGTTTTTTCGTGCATGTAAAGAGAGGTTATGTTTTTATGCTTGGAAAAGACAAACGAATTGTTTCTTTGATTGTCTTCAATTAAGAAGTTGCTTTTATAAAGATTGCATTCTCTCAACTTTTTAGTTAAGCAATTCATCGAAAAAGTAAAGTAGTGGATAAATCATTCTAGGTGCATTTTGTAGTGGTTTCGAGTCGAGTCAACACACCACTAGTTTCACTTCCATCACCTTTTGACTTAAGAAACAACCTTAAAAGTAACGCTTAAATTAAAATCAATCTAGTAATCTTTATTTTTCTAGGGCTCTGAAGCACCAACATAGCTTAGGCTAGGGTCTTGGAGTAGGTGAGTACTTAACTCTCCAAGACTACAAAACCAAACAGATAGTCTATCTTGAGTAGAACAAATCCAATTGTTTCAGTTACATTCTGGGAAAGCTCCTCTTAAAGGAGAAGCACGAGCTCGTGTCCGAACCAGTGAGGGGATCATTCCTCCCTCGTTGGGAACGACGCCAGGCAGTACGTATTACAAACGGTAAACCTCGGATTAACCATTGTCGAGGAGCCAGGGGTCACTTATCGGTAAACCTTGGATTGTTGTCAAGGAGCCGGTAAGGGGATTGGAGCTTGCTACTCTGCCCTTGCGTGCTGTCGGAGTTTAGACTGTTCCCCCAGGTGTAATTGTTGTGATTGGTAACCTTAGTGGCCATAATATCTAGGATTCTACCCAAGGTGACGGTGGAGGGAAGGTCCCACTGTACCTAGAGCAGACGTCGGTTATACTCACTTGGATTTTCTGGGGGGTTCGCTTCACTTCGAGACGGTTAAAGTGGAGGAACTTGGTCCAGTCTATTCATTAAGCAGGTTGCCGGGGTAACTGTTCCACCCACCATTTCTGTACTGAATCCTGCGAGGTTGGGCCTAATCACCAACTAGCGTTTTTGGTCCGGAAGACTACTGTTTGTGTGTGGTTTGACGCTCTAGATTATTTAGGCGTGTGCTTCAAATTTGTTTGCTTCTTTAGAAGACTTTAGGTGGTTTGATTTGAAATTTTTACTTTGTTTTCGTGTGTTGTAGTTAAAATCTTTAATTGTGGCGGAATTACCGAGACAGTCCCGTAGACTTCGGGGCAAGTCTCCTGAGATTGTTACCGGAATAGATTTGTTAAGAAAACTCCGTAAATCGCGGGGTGAATCTCCTGAAGACATTCCGGGTCATTTAGAAGGGTTAAAGGCCCTTGTAACTCCTCCTAGTGGCAGTAGAGTAGGATCACCTGAAGAAGGAGAGTTTTCCTTGGTAGTCCATCCAGATTACCAAAGTTTAGAAACAGGTTACAATCCCGAAGCAGTTACAGTTTCCGAGCTTGCTGGTAGCTTTTCATCTGCCAGTGAAACAGGCGAAGAACCTGAAATTTCCGAACCTGTTACTCCAACTCCTAGTGTTCCTGATTCACCAAGAATAGAAAGAATTATCACCGAAAATCTTCCTGTTGGATTAATTGCTATAGAAGAACTTGTTCCAGAGGAAGAAATAGGCGTTTCTGATTCTGAAGATCTAATTACCCTTGATCTAAGGGAGCGTGAATCCATCTTTTACAGTCCTCCTAGAAGTGAATCTTGGTACCTTGCATTAACCAATTTTTTAGACAACTCAGTAGGTTTTTCTACACCTCGTACTCCGGTTCCACCTAGAGGAATTCATTCTCCTGTAAATATGTCTGGTCAGTCATCTGTGTTTTCACAAAGTCCTGAATCATTTTTACATGGCGGTCCTTCTGTTCCTACTGGGTATCAATCACTTTCTGGTACCTTTGCGGGAGCATCTCCTCAACCCATTGATCATGGGTTATTAGTTGGAAACAGTGGTAATGTACCATTGAGTATAGGTGACGTTTATATGATGTCAGGTTCAACTCCCATTAACCAACCTCAAGGTGGCCAATTACCGCCTGGGGGGCAACCTTCGTTAATGCCTGGGGGGCAACCTCAAGGTACTTCATTCGTGACTGGGGGGCAACCTCAAGGGTATCAACCCCAAGGGTATCAACCCCAGCCTCAATATGTACCCCAAAGTCAACCTCAGTATCAATATCAACCTCAAGGATGGCAACCTCAAGGATGGCAACCCCAAGGGTATCAACCCCAAGGGTATCAACCTCAAGGATACCAACCTCAAGGTCAAGGTCAACCCCAGTATTCGTATTTACCTCAAGGTTATCAACCTACGGGTCAATACCCTGGTCAAGGTTATCAACCACCTCAAGGGCAATCATATGGGACTGCACCTTACAGTTATCAACCCTATCCTCAATATGGCTATGGATCTCAGTATCCTCAACCTGTTACGAGTCAATACCCTGGAATGTTAACATGGGATCCGTCACAGGGTCAACAGATGTCGCAACCAAGTATACAGTCGGTACCTCAAGCAGGACAACCTGCAGTTCCTGGTCCACCCCAGCAACTGCAACCTGTCCAGTCAAGTGTTCAGACCCCTGTAACTTCCGTAGTTACTCAGCCGCCAATTGCACCTGGTACTCCACCTCACACGGCTGTAGCAACTACCGCTTCATCTACCATGCTTACTTCTGGAGTATCGGCAGCTCCGGTTTCTACTGTCCCTGTAACCACTCCTCAGACATCTGTACCGTTGTCTGGACCCACGGTTCAAACCACAGTCCAGATGCCTGTAGGACAACCTGGTACAAGTACGGTTGTTACTACTCAACCTCAATTTGTTCAACCTCCGTACCAGGGACAGTATCAACCTGGGCAAGCTGCCCAACAACCGGTTTACCAGTATCAACCGTATCCTGGGTACACTTATCAACCACCTCAGCAACCCCAGTACGGTCCGGTTAATCCTGGTTTTCCAGGAGGATATAATATCCCAAATGCGACTCCTGTTCCTAGTTATCCTGGATATCCTCCTCCTGGGGCTGGTATTGTGACTCAGAGTTTTAGAGATCCTAACCGGCAGTTACCGTTTATTGCGACTTTAGATTTACCCGACTTGACGCGCCTAACGAACGATCCAATTCAATATCTTCAGTTCTGGCCGCCAATGCCAAATAAGTTGCCCAGCGATATACCCAAGTTCGAAGGTAAGTCTGGAGAGGATCCGTCTAATCACGTGATGACTTACCACCTCTGGTGTGCATCAAATTCCATCTCAGATGATTCCATCCGCTTACGTCTTTTCCAGCGTACACTCATTGGTCTCGCAGCCAAGTGGTACATTGAGTTACCACGGGCCTCTTTTTACAACTTTAGCCAGTTAGCTACCTCGTTCTTAACTCATTTTTAGTTACCAGTCAGATACGATAATGGTACAGAATTATTAACTTCGCTAAAACAATCGACATCCACGTACATTTCTGATCACATTCATGAGTGGAGACGTCGAAGAAGATTAGTGAAAGTTTTTATCCCGGACCAAATCTTAGCTGAATGGTTTGTCAAATCATTATTACCAAGAATTACTGAAGATGTAGCTAAGGCCGGGGTAGTTACTGAGGAGCAAGTCATTGCTCAGGCACAATACCTTGACTTAGTTTACACTCAGTCGGGTACGTTACACGAGAAAATTCCGGATCTTCCAAAGTCAAACCAAATCGCTGCTGCTCCTTCGGGATCTCATGCCGCTGATGGTATGATTGGTATCGTGACTACGAAGAGTAAGAAGAAGTCTTCCAAGGCCTCCAATACTCCAATTATCACCTTGCCTGATTCTCCGACAGGAGAGTCTTCTCCTCCTGAACTTACCGCCGACATTCACACTGTAGAGTCATCTACGGCCAAATCAAAAAACGGTGGAAAGAAGAAAGGAAAGAAGAAGGCTAAAGCAGACAAGGCTCCAAAGGAGAAAACGGAAAAGTCGGAAACCAATGACGAAAAACGCAAACCTCGATATCCTTGTCTTATTTGTGAAGAAGATCATTTTACGCGAGACTGCCCTCATCGGGCCGAGGTAGTGAAAATAGTCAAAGGTTCTCCCACTCCTGCTGTGTTAAAAAATCCATTTCCAGAGCAGGAGAATAAAATGATAGGTTCTTCTTCGAATGCCAGTGAAGAACCCATTTTGATGATGTCTCATGTCAGGATTGCGACTCGATCGCAAGATTATGGTAGTAAGGCTCCTGTTGATGGTAAGGAAGCAGAATCTTCTCACTCTAACCCATCAACCTCAGCTCCTGGTTCCGATCCACTACAGATCGAAAAACCTAACCCAGACTTAGTGATTAAGCCGCCCGCCAAGGGTGTACTTCGAAGGTCTGCTTTCAATCCACATGCGAGAGCAGCCCAGAATTACAACATTGTTGAAGACTTAGCTGTTTCACCTTCAGCAATGTCGGCACTCGAAGTGCTGCAATCATGTCCAGCGCAACGAAAATTGCTTTTGTCGGCTATTGGAGCTGTCGATGTTCAGGACCCGAACCTAATGATCTTTGATCTAGAAAGTAGTACACCGCGTCTCCCCCATCAAATGGCTTTCCAAATTCCAGTGATAGTCAAAAACAGGCCTATTCATCGGACTGTGATTGATGAGGGAGCTTCTACGTGTATTATGTCGATTCAATGTTGGAGATCGCTTGGTTCTCCTTCGTTGAACCAATCCCCCACCATCCTTAAGGCCTTTGATGGCCGTGGGTTCCGTCCGTTTGGTATTCTACAAGAATTGCCTATAGGGGTCGAAGGTAAAACCGTTAGTCTGGATGTGGAAGTGGTTGATGCCCCTCTAGACTACAACCTTCTTTTGGGTCGAAGTTGGTCATATGCTATGACAGCGGTCGTGTCATCGGTCTTCAGAGTCATTAATTTTCCACATAACGGTAAGATCGTGACTATTGATCAGCTGACATACTTTTCATCCGACCCAACCTCTTTAGAAACTAAACGACAATCCCTTATAGGGACATTGGTGTAGGTTTAGTTAAGGATTCCGGTTTACTGGGAACTTTTCCTCTCCCTCCACTCAATGCAGACCCTTCGTTTGCAACAATTCATATGATCACGTCAGAAAACATTATTTATGATGATCCCTGGTATGTTCCCTCTGACTCTGAGCTAGACTCACTCGGTGATGTTATGCCGTTGAGTCCGTATGAGATTGCTTATGAAGCTCTTATGTCTTTTACCGACTTTCATTCAACCGAAACCGACCAAATGAATGTGGTCAGTGAAGAGTCACTTTTCACCTCACCCTTAGAACGGATAACGTTTCCCGAAGAAGTGTCATCTGACGAACAACTTCGCGAAATCCTAAGTGTAGATGATCTACCATGGGAAGATCTCCATCACAGATCTTCGTTTTTACCTAAGGATGATGCATTTGAAAACGATTTTTCATCTATCTTTACCGCTGAATATGTCAAAGACGCTCAGGATCCAACGAAACATTCTGATTCAGAGCTGAATTTAGGGAATATTTCTCGTACTATTCCCATTGATATTTCAGTGAAGCCCGGAATCGAGGAGAACATTCATATAGGTGCCGCATGTACTGAAGAAGAAATCCAAACTTACAAGGCCCTATTCCAAGAATTCCGCGACGTGTTTGCCTGGTCTTACGAGGAAATGCCGGGAATTGATCCTGCCATTGTTGTTCATGAAATCAAAACCTACCCGGATGCTAAACCCATTCGGCAACGGTTGCGTCAGATTCACCCTCGAAAAGCGGCTGCGATTAAAGCAGAAGTCGAAAAGCTGTTGAAAGCAGGTTTCATTTATCCGATCCCATTAACGGATTGGGTATCGAATATTGTTCCCGTCAATAAAAAACAAGGAACAATAAGAATCTGTATCGACTATAGGGATATCAATCGAGCTTGTCCAAAAGACAACTATCCTACGCCTTATATCGATCAAATCATTGATGATTGTGCCGGAAGTGAGATGTTTTCCTTCATGGATGGTTTCTCAGGCTATAATCAAATCAATATTCTACCTGCCGATCAACCAAAAACGGCATTCATTTGTCCATGGGGGACATTTGCTTATTGCAAATTACCTTTTGGGCTTAAGAACGCCGGCGCTACTTTTCAACGGGCAATGTCTTATGCATTTCATGACATCAAGCACATTGTGCAACCCTATCTCGATGATTTGCCTGCTCATTCTTTACAACGAGCTGATCACCTTGTCCACCTACGAGCAATCTTTATGAGGTGTAGGCATTATCGAATTCGGTTGAATCCCCACAAGTGTGTTTTCTGTATAGAAACAGGTCGATTGCTGGGATTTGTTGTTTCAAAAGCCGGCATTCGCGTCGATCCCTCGAAAGTCGAGGCTATCATCAAATTGCCTCCTCCTTCGAGTTTGCGCCAACTCCAAAGTTTGCAAGGGAAAGCGAACTTTTTACGCCGATTCATCCCAAACTACGCCGAGGTCACTAAAGGTTTTACACGGTTGTTGAAACAGAACGCACAATTCTTTTGGGACGAGATTGCCCAACAATCTTTTGATGCACTGAAACACGCGTTGACCCATGCACCGTTATTGCATCCTCCCAACTACAACCAGGACTACTTCTTATACCTCGCAGCTTCGCATTCCACCATTGGAATGGTGTTAGTTCAAGAAGATGAATTCAAAGCAGAGCATGTGATATATTATCTTAGTAGAACCTTAAATCCCACTGAGTTAAAATATTCGCATGTGGAGAAATTGGCCCTGGCAGCCGTTCAAGCTGTCCAGCGTTTTCGTCACTACATTCTTCTCCGCAAGACTACAGTTATTTCGGATTGCAACCCTATGATTTATATTTTGACAAAACAACTGCTAGGGGGCAAGTACTCTAAATGGATTGTTATCCTGCAAGAGTTCGACTTGGAGTTCGAGAAGTCCAAGTCTAAGAAATCTTTAGTTTTTGCGGAATTGATGTGTGATTTCCCGAGTGCTGACACAGAGACTGTGGCAGAGGAGTCCATTGTGGACGAATCTTTGTTTCTTATTAGCACTTTAGATCCGTGGTATGGGGATATAATCATCTATCTCCAAACCCAAACCTTTCGGCCTGAAGCTTCCAAGGAAGACCGTCGAAAAATTCGGTTTCGATCCCAACAATACAGAATTATTGGAGATACACTTTATCGCCGGGGGGCAGACTTAGTTTTTCGACGTTGTTTAACTCACGAAGAGGCTGAGAGAGTTTTGAATGATTGTCACTCTGGAGCATGTGGCGGTCATATGTCTGGGTATGCCACAGCTCAGAAGGTGTTGCGCGCTGGCTATTTCTGGCCGTCTATGTTTAAAGATTGTATCCTTGCTGTCAGAACATGCCACAACTGTCAAGTGTTTGATCGAAAGATGCGCGCTCCACCTGCTCCTCTCCACCCTATAATTGCCGCTGGTCCATTCGCCAAATGGGGCATTGACTTTATTACTTGTAACCCTCACTCGGCCGGGGGGCATGCGTATATCATCCTCGCGGTTGATTATTTTACAAAATGGGCCGAGGCGATGCCTACATTCGACGCAAGCGGCAAGACAGCTGCAGTTTTCGTATTCAATCATATCATAACTAGGTTTGGTGTCCCACAAGCAATCATTACTGACCATGGGAGCCATTTTCGAAACGTCATGATGACTGAGCTTACAAGCCAGCTTGGTTTGCGCCACGATAGCTCTACTCCTTATTATCCGCAAGCCAACGGTTTGGTTGAGTCAATCAACAAAGTTCTAGTCATCATGATTCGACGGATCATTGGTATCCATCGAACGAATTGGCATAACATGTTATTTTCGGCGCTATGGGCATATCGAACTTCAGTGAAAAATTCAACAGGTTTCACCCCTTTCCAGCTAGTTTATGGCTTAGAAGCTGTGTTACCTATTGAATGCGAAATCCCATCACTTCAAATGGCTGTCGAATTACTTCCAGCTACTTCCGAAGAGGAGAAACGGTTATTATACTTGGCTAAATTAGATGAGACTCGACGTGACGCTACTTTAGCTATCGAGACTCACGCGAAACGAATGAAAGCTCAGTACGATAAAAATGTAACCCCTCGAAGTTTTTCGGAAGGAGACCTAGTACTATTATATGATCAAGCTAACGATAAGCTAGGTGCCGGAAAATTCGTTCCCATGTGGCATGGGCCCTACATTGTAAAGCGAAAGCTAGCAAAAGGGGCTTATGAGTTAGTTGATTTTGATGGGGACTCTTTGGGTAAACCCAGAAATGGACTTTACCTAAAGAGGTATTATGCTTAAAATGATGGGTATGGAGAAATTTTTAGATAGGTTAGATTTCCTTTCTAGCTAGCAAGTGTGTTAGTTTAGTCAGTGTGCTTAGCTTAGCGAGTGTGGTTTTTCGTCATTATTCTGGCTTATCTTGGTTTTACTCTTGATATTGTAGATGTCGACGCCTCTCCAAACATACATTGGATTTGCTGATGGTGCTTGTCGTAATACACGGAATATCTCTTCCGCAGCTTGGGTTATCTATTCGCCCTCTGACGAGTTAGTTTCTATGCATGGGGTAAGCCTCGGTCAAACAACGAATAACATTGCAGAATACAGCGCAGTGGTTGAATTATTATCCGAATCTATTTCATTTGGAATTCGACGTTTGATAGTGAGGTTAGATTCTGAACTTGTTGTATTACAGCTTAATAGAGTTTATGCCATTAGAAATCCTGTGTTATTAAGGTTGTTTTTGAGAGTGCGTCTCTTGGAACGTGAATTTGATTACATTGAATATCAACATATTCCAAGGTCTTTGAATACATTAGCAGATGCAATTGCTTCTCGAATGTTGGACAGACATTTACGATAATCATGCAAGTAAATTTAAAAACATTTCATCACATATGTTAAACAAGATAAGCCGGTAATAGTGATATATATAGATAGAAGTGTGTCAAAAAATATATACATCGTCTTCGATCATAGGTTTAAAACACCTTATGATCGGCAAAATGATAGTACAAAAAGTCAAAAATGTCACATGTGACTACAAAAGTGACTAGTCAATCACTGGTGGTGCTCTCTGTACGACACCACTGCGCGGGCTACCTTACGCAAAAATCTCCTAAACGGTCCAGGGACCGCGACTACGAAGCGCTGAAGCCTGATAGGAATGTCGTCCATAGTAGTCTCAGGTATATCTGCCGTGAGACGCTCTAGATCATGCTCCAACTCAGCTAGTACTTCTGCTGTCGCATCCTGTGGGGCCGGTACCGGTGCAGCTGGATGTAGTCTATCATAAGGCCGGAGGTTGGCTGGACGCTGTGGACCAACATCTGCATTTTGAAAGATTTACTATTAATTTTGAGACGATATATATAAAAAATACAAAAAATACATAACTAGAAAACTTGTGAAAATAAAAAGTACCTCTGTCATCCCATTGTTCTCCCTGTGGAAGAACCATGTCCGGATCACCTCTGAAATCCATTCCGGCATACGGAAAGTCCTGTATCACAAAAAGCTGGCCCTCTAACCAGTCAAAATAACTATCTGAGAATCGAACTACTGTCGCGCCCTCGTCAGGATGCCGGGCCATCACCGCAACCCATCGTATCAGCTTTGGCTGCCGAGGACCCAAGATATCAACAGTGAGTTGCTGAGGGATCAGCATTGGAATTCTCTCCAAGGCAAAGCTCACGACTATAGGCCCATATCCAAAAGTCTTTAGTCGTCCGTTCTTTGCCTTGGTCAGTTGGCTCTTCATATGAGCCGACACAGCTTCACACCAGTTGAAAATGGTGCCTTGGTAACAGTCAATTGCCATCCGCATTTGGGATCCGGAAGCAATGTGTAAAGCGGCCGCGCCGCAAATTCTGGTAACCGTGAACGCTATGACTTTGAGTTCCGGTAGAGTGATGTGTTTTATCTCTATGCCTTTTGAATGGTGAGCCCCACGTGTGCACCAATCCTCGCGGAGACTATCAAGGGATTGGCCACCCGGCCTAGTCCCCGCAAGACTGAGTTGCCCACCTCTGTTTGGCAAGCCAGTGAGAAAGTATACATCCGAGGGCTCTATCTCGAGCTGGTGCCCTCCTATGTAAAAACATTGTTCTTGTACGTTCCATCGCTCAACCAGCCATTCCAAGAATCTTACCTGGCCCCTCATGCCCGGTATGGTCCAATATTTGTATAATCCGCATGCTCTTAGGGCATCCAGGGAAGGTTGATGATTTATTGCAGCTTCATCTTCCTCTACATGCTCTCTTTCTCTCCAGTCTAACATGATTAATGCCCTGCATATCAAAAATAGCAATTAGAAATTGATTTGGGAATTTTTGGTGGTTTTTTGAGAGAGTTGGGGTTTTGAAATGCGCGTTTCTCGGAGGACGCACCCCGGCTTTGTAGCACAGGGCGCCCGGACGCAGCTGGCCTAAAGGCGGGCTGCGTCTTCCGACCGTTTTCCCGTATGAGAAAAAGTCGGGGGACGCAGGTCACCCGAAGGGCACCTGCGTCCGCCGAGAGGCGCATTCCAAAACCAAAACCCCCCAAAAAATGAAACTAAGACCTAAAAATTGATTCTAAACGGATAGAAATGCAGAGTAGGATGTGTAAAATACCTGGATGAGACGGCGTTCGATTCCGACGGTCAGATTTTCCGCAGCGACCACGGGAAGTTTCTTGTCAAAAGCTCCTTTTTCAACCTCAACAGTGAAACGGTAAAAATGACATGGTAAAAGGTCTTTTTATAGGTTTTTTGGATGAATTAGTTCATTTTTTACCATGAAAAGATGTTTTTGAATGTATTTTTGCCTATTTTAAACAGGTATGAGTAATGTGTTACTTTTGTGCAGGACAAAGGGATTTCGAGGGAAATTGTAATTTTTCACAAACAAAAATATCAGAGTCATCTTTTAAGCCCTTTTCTGACTCCTAAAACATGAAAAGATCGCCGAGTGTTTCTTTTTCACTCGTTAAAACGGAATTAAAAGACGGTCCCCTTTTAGCTTTTTTCTGACCGCAAAATCAGGAAAAGATTGCCGGGTTTTTGTCGTTTCAAACTCGATAAGGAAATAAAACGACGTGTCCTTGATCGCTTTTTACTTTTCAGGTTGACGACACTATTATGAAAGTACTCCTTGGTCGCAAGATCAAGCGGTTCCCCCAGGTATTATTTTATACTTTTTCGGGCTTGAGGGACACAAATATACGAAAAAGTTCAACGTGGAGTCTCCTTTAGTTTTTTCAGACTCTCTAAAATTGAAAAACGCCGAGTTTCTCCTATACTGGGCTCGTTAAACTTTTACAGTAGAGGACCTGTTCAATTACAAACAGGAACGAACCACTCCTTCCTAGGGTTCGAATTTAAACTAGGTTGGACTCGTCCGAAGGATGAGCTTATAATCAAGCATATGTTATCCTCCTCAAGCTTGTTAAAAATAAAGAGGTACTTGCCAGAAATGGTGGGGGAAAAGAGAGAAGAATGAACCTGTTTGTCACCTTTTGTCTCAGAAGAAACTTTATTACCACTCTTGAACACGACACTTTTCATTCACCTGGGTTGGGAAATCTTTTACCTCACAGTTGACCAAATCACTTTGAAAGTCTTAAACCGGGTTTCGGGGATTAACTTTGAGTTATTCGTCACCAAGCCATCTGTTGTGTCGTTATGTGTTCAAGAGGTCTGCAAGCAAAACTTTCATCTGCAAAATACTTGTCATCCATTTGACCATCCCTGAGTCAGTCCTTACAGCAACATTTCTTCAACTTGAACAATGATTTCGTGTTGCGGGCTTGCCTGCAACGGGTCACTTTCTATCGACATCGACACATTATCTAGAAAGATGACTTAGGAATCGACAGTACCTTGAAGTCTGCATGCATCAATGGCAGGTTTCTCGCCTTTGACGTCAGTTTACATCATTGACTTTCGATCAGAGGATTCCGTGAAGTGTTCGACATCAAAACATCTATTCACATTTCACGGGTTGTGCTTGGTACTTTGAGAACCATTGACATTACTGGTGGTTTCTCTCACGCTTGTTAACAGTTTACATCATTGACTGGTAATCAAGTGGTTTCTACCATGTTCGACATCGAATCATTTAATCACATGGCTAGAATCGTACCAATTCGGGAAGTAGAAGTGAAGACCCTGGATCTAGTTTCTACCATCCAGGCTGCGAGGAGTTTTGTATTCATTATCTATGTAGACTAATCATAAACAGATGGCTGCGTCCATACTGTGTCTACAAAAGTCTATTAAAATGATGTACTGCAAGATCATTCCTGTATCAGAATAGTTAGTCCATTAGTTAAAGTTTTGAATCTGAGTATGGGAATGCCTACCTCAGTGATGATATAATCTTATCCATGTATTTTGTGTTGAAAATTGCAGGTTCCAACCAGGCCATCCACAAGGCAATCCTTGAAATGATAAAGCGCTTCACCCTTCCTAGAATTACAAAACCCTATTCTATTCCAGGCTTCGCACTTTAGGGGGCAATCTGTTACACTAAAAAATGTCACCTTGACTACTTACAGTTAGTATGGCTCAAATCAACAGTCATGCTACCCTCTTAGGCAAGTCTTATGCCTCTGTTATCCATCTCAAACTCAAAGAAGAGAGAAAGTCTTGTAAAAACTATGTTTATCTCTGGGGTCGCAGGTTCTCTCTAGCCTTACCTGCGGGGACGCTGACCATGTTCACAAAATCTGCGTCCATGGACGCTCTGTATGTTAAGGGACAGGTGCGTCCCTCTGTAAAAGGCAAAATGCGCGAGTTTTATCTTGAAAAAGTTACTTGTGGTTACTTCTAGAACATTCTAGAGGTCGGTTTGATGAAATGGATGCGCCTCCAGTTGGTTCATGTATCTCTATTAAGGGGGAACTTATCCCATCAATAAGGGAGCTATCCCACCCAAAGAGGGGGATGATCCCATTGATAGTGGACCTGAATAACCTCTTTACAGCACTATAAATAAAGGCATTGAGCCAGAAGGAGAAGAGGTTGGAGCTATACATTTTCTTTGGGTAAATGCTGCAGGATTTAGGTCTTCCATTAGAGCCTTTGTGAGGAGAGATTGTCTTCACTTGATTCTACTTGGGAGAGGGTGAGCTTTGTCAAAGTAGAGGAAAACCCTTGATGGACCCTGGGAGGAACTTGCACAACACCAAGGCCAGGTTGTAAGAGTTTCTTTGTTTCGTTATTAATACAAACTGGTTTATTTTTCTCAATAGCTTGTGTTAATGAGTTATTTCATGTGTTCCTTGGTCTGCATGTTGAATATATGTTTTATTATATGAAATGCAAGTGCTTGGTAATTGTTTGATTGTTTGTGGTTGCAGGAATTGACTTGAAGGAGGAGCTCATCCGGATCGTCAAGAACGGACTTCAACAACAGCATTTTGGAATAAGGTAAGCCTAAACACTTGTAGTTTTCATGTTGTAAAAGGTGTATTTAGAGAAAGATCACTCCATTTTGTCTTGTTTGTCATTAGAATGTCTTAGACTTCTAGGAAGGTCAGTCGTGTCCGCACCCTTGACAGATTCCGTGTGACACTATCTTAGGGTGAGTTCATAATGATTTGTGTGGACCATTCTCGACATAATATACAACGAAGCAAAGGTATTATGTGGTTCTCATTGATGGCTATTCTTGTAAATGTTGGATTTATTTCATGCAGAAGAAGGACCAAACTTTCACAATGTTTTGTGAGTTCAAAGCTTTGGTTAAGAAAGAGTCAGGGAAGAATATCAAGGCCTTGAAAAGCAACAACGGTGGAGAATATGTCTCTCAAGAGTTTAAGGACTTATGTGCAGTGGAAGGAATTAAACGAGAGTTGACAGCACCTCATAACCCACAACAAAATGGGGTGGCCGAGAGGAACAACATAACTTTTATATGGGCAGCATGGGAAATGCTGCATGACCACATCCTACCACTTTAGTTGTGGGCTGAGGCATGCAACACAACAGTCTATTTGTAGAATAGAAGCCTGCATCGCATACTTGGGATGAAGACACCATATGAAGCTTTCTCTAGTAAGAGACCAGATGTGGGTCACTTCAGGATCTTTGGCTCATCGGTATATTGCCATGTGACAAAGGTTGCACAGAAGAAGATTGAGCCAACAATAGAGTTGGGGATATTTGTGGGATACACTGATATACCTCACAACTATCGGATGTACTTGCCTACCAGTCGGAGGATAGCGGTTCATAGAGATCTCAAGTTTGATGAGTAGAAGGCCATGCGAGTTTCCCTTGAGAGGGAGCTCCACGTACAGGATGTGGAGGAATTGTTGGTTCCTAAGGAGGAGGAGCCTCAGACTGATGTAGAGTAGCCACATGCAGAGGTTCTAGGAGTGGAGAAATCCACTCAAGTAGGGCCTTCCAGAGATGGACAAAAATGCACAAGAGAAGCTGTCAAATTGTTGGAGGATGTGAGAGAGAATGTGGGAGCGCCATTTTCACAATGCAGATAGAGGAAGTCACCTGAGAGGTACACTAGATACATGGCCCTTACTGGGTAATGTGTTGAGACCAAGCCATCTTCCTTTGAGGAAGTAGTGCAGCAACCGATTTGGGTTGAGGCTATGGTGGAGGAGTATGACTCCAGTATTTGGGATGTGGTTCCAAGACAAAACTAGATAACAAGTCAATTGTGAGTTATCGTTGGCTTTACAAGGTAAAGCAAGCTGCTGATGGTAGTGTGGAGAAGAATAAGGCAAGATTTTTTTCCCATGGCTTTTCACATGCGAGGAGGATCATGTTGCTACAGTATATTTCGACAAAGGAGCAAGATGATGACATTTTGGCAAAGGCATTGTCAAAGCGTAAATTCAAGTTCCATAAAGACAGGATCGGGGTGGTAGAGAATCCCTTTTTTGTTGAGAGTGAGTGTTGAAATATGGCAAAAAGAATATTCCAATTTAATTTGTCCTTGAATTAAATTGAGAATTAAAATCAAATTTAGTCTTAATAGCTACTTGGAAATAATTAATTAATTTATTTTAAATTAATTAGTTGGAGAAATTCAAGTTAGAAGTCTTTCTAAAGTCATGCAGGAGTTATCCCTTAAATTAAGGAGATAATATTGAGTTATATTTGAGTTGTAATTAGTTAACTCATTTTACTCAGTTAAGTCTAGTTAAATTAGTTCCAAACTATTTGAGGAACTAATAGTGAGTTAACAGCCAGTTGATGCATTAATGCACTCAACTAGTGCTACTTTAGTTAACTGAAGATTCCCTCATTAGAAACTCATGTATGTCTATTCTGAGAAAGACCCAGTTGAGATTAATTCTCAAGGACAGTGTACTATCAGTTGCATGTGTTTTCTCATGGAGAAAACTCATGCATGCAGTCAAGGATTCATCCTTGAGGATTGCACAGTTTTAAAGGTTGGTTTTTCCACTTGGTAAGAGGCTAATCATCCACAAGGAATAGCGCAAGGAAATAGGATCCTGGAGGGTAGAGAGGAAGGTTGGAGAGAAGCCAAGATTGCCTATGAGCGTCTGTGAGGATTGTACTGAGAGCTAGCTAGCTGTGAGAGCTAAGTCTTTGTACAATTCCTATGTATTTCCACCATTTATGATAATACAATAATGTGGGGTTTTTATCTGAGACTTTCCCCAAAAGTATTTTCATGTGTATTGTGCCATTGATTCTTCTTCTTCTAGTTATATTGTTCAACTTAATATTTAAGCTTCCGCAAATTGATAGTAGAAGTAGGTTATAGTATTCTACTTTGATTTATATTGCATTATCGGGTTAATCTATCACAAATTTTCTACATTGACCAAGTCCTAGATGGACTTGTAGGAAAGGAATTCTTCTCCTTCTTGGATGGATTTAGTGCACACAACCAAATCTAGATCAACCATGAAGGGAAGATAAGACCACTTTTACATGTCCTTGGGGTAACTTTTCCTATAGATTCTTGCCATTAGGTTTGTCCCATGCCCTTGCTACTTTCCAGAGGGCAGTTCTAAGTATGTTTATTGAACTTGTTCATGACTCTATTCATATGTACATGGATGATTTCACTCCTTATGGATGTGACTTCCAGGAAGCTCTTTGTAATCTGTGCAAAGTCTTAAATAAATGCATTGAAATTAATATTTCATTGAATCTTGAGAAATGTGAATTCTTGATGAATACAAGGACTGTCACTTGGCCATTCTATATCCAAGGAAGGGATACAAGTTGACCCAAACAAAATTTCCATCATTAAAAAGGAACCTCTCCCTAAAACACAGAGAGATGTCAGGAGTTTCCTTGGATTATATGGCTATTATAGAAGGATTATCAAATATTTTAGAAAATTGGCTTCACCCTTGTTTGGATTGATGGCTAAAGATTTAGATTTTTGTTGGACAAACAATTGTCAAGAAGCCTTCCAAGTACTGAAAGAAAAGTTGACCATTTCTCACATACTTAGAGGTCCCACCTGGGCATTACCTTTCCATAAACACATAGATGCCTCGGACAAAGTTGTAGGGGCGGCCTTAAGACAAGTGGAAAACAAATTTCCTTATGTTATCTATTTCATCAGTAAAAACCTTTCTAAATGTGAGTTTAATTATACCGTCACTGAAAAGGAACTATTGGCAGTGGTAAATTCTTTGAACAAGTTCAGGCATTATATCACTGATTATCTGAATTTTTTTCACACTAATCATGGAACCATTAAGTACTTAATGAATAAATTTTATTTCCATGTGTTGAGGCCTCAAAATTCACTGCAGCAACATTGGGGAATGAACACCCAGTCTGAACCTTAAAGCAGCTCCTTTTCCGTTTGGAATGGTGGTTCCAACTAGTTCAACTAGTTCCAATTACCTTCTCTCAATCTCCAAAATGGATTACAATATGACTTTCATCCACCAATGGAGAAGAGATATCAGATCAATCCTCTTGCTGATCAGGCAAGAAATTGATCCTTAAGCTGATCTAGGGCTCAACCAAGCCACAACTAAAGTTTTCCTCTTTGGGAAGATGACTTATAAGAATGAAAAATTAAATATAAATGAACAACTTATTCTATAATGCAAGAAAAATGAACTAAATCCTAATCGTATCTCAATTAAGTAGATATATATCTAACCCAACTGAGAGAAAGATAATTAAATGATTGGGATTTAAATATGTCTAGCTTATAATTAATATCAAACTAATGAAGTAGTTCAATTAACGAATATTATGTATACCAAAACATATTCTGTTTAGAGAACTCTTAACTGAAATAATAAACCAACAACATTTAGGAAGAAGTTCACAAAATGATATTAATTGTTTAATTAGTAATTCAAATAATTAAACAATAATATGAGGAAGCAGTTCACACCATATCATTATTTGTTAAACCAGTATTAAAAGGCGCATTTCTGAGTAAACAATTACTCAGAAATCAAGATTCAACTCAGAAGAGCAGAGATAAATAATATCATATGATTGAGACAAATTACTCATATTGACAATAGTGCACAAATATGAATAAAGTGACACATTTCTTCAACCATAAAATGAAACTAGTATGTAAAATAGTAGTATTAGAAGTACCAATTTATTGAATCCATTTATCTGGCTCTGGTCTCCAGTAGTCCTTTACATTGTTTGAACTTCTGTTGTTACAACAAGAGCTGCAGAAGTGCAAACTCTGCCCATCATACATAATTCAGAATATGAAAGAAAAATCCTCAATAATCCCCAGATCTAAGATTTTCTCTCCTCCCACCTACAACTCTAAACTCCTATTACAGAAGTGCTTTTAGAATTCCACAATTGCAGAGGGGAGAAGCCTTTCTTACATTCTACAATCTATTATTTATAATAGTTTAAAAACCATTCTTAACAAAAAAGTTTGTTGAAGGAGAAATATGTTTAATCAATTTTCATTGGCTCAAAATTTTATTCTTCTATTGTTGGAGCCTTCTCATTGATTGAGATTCTCTTCTCTTGATCTCTTCAACTTCTTTCCTGCAAAACAAATCAAAACAAAATTAAAATACAAAAATAAAATCAAAATGCTAAATTTGGAATTAAAAGAAATCCTATCAAATTCAATTAAATAAATAATTGAAAAGGAAATATGAGTTTTCTATTCATTCCTATGATGATTTAATTAGCCAAGGAGATTATTGATGAATGAGTCTGCACTCAGAAGAAGTCATGGGCAAATAAGAATGCAAAAATATGTCAGAAAATTGATTTTGTTAAAAGTTCGGAGCCTAATCTTTTGCTGGATTGTAGTCCCAATAAATGATAAAATCTAGAAATGAAACCACTTCATAAATTTTATCCATAATTTTATCTTTCCAATGAGCTGTCCTCAACCTCATTTGGCCAAGTAAAACTCCATTTATGAGCTTCCGAAGTTGGTATATTAAAATTGCCAAAATTCTGGAATTTCTATTGCTTAGGCTAAAAATCATAATTTTAAATTAAATTCTAACTCTAAATTAGATTACAATTATTATTTAATTAATGCTAATTAATTGTGATTATAAATTAAATTAATTATTTATAGAAATTAATTTAGATGGAAATGATTTAACAGAAACTAATTAAAATGTAATAATATTATATTAATATTATAATTTAAATTATATTAAAATTATAATAAATATTATAATTATAATAGAATTATTATAATATAATATAATATTAAATTAAAAAATTTATATACAAACCATTGAAATCAATCCAAAATCCATACAAAACAAACCATTGGAATTAATTTTTTTTCATTTATTACATGAGCGTGAAGAGGAGTGATGGAGTAGGGAAGTGAGTGGAGGGTGGAGTGAGTGGAGGATGAGGTGAGCATGAGTTAGGATGAGGTAAGGTGGAGTGGAGAAGGAACCTTATGTTAAAAAGTTCTATCCTCTCATATATTTCCCAAAATCGTACATCACACATTTTTAAGGGACGAGTTTGTGGTGCTTTAGATTTTTGCGATATGAGATATGCAATATCATAATATCACATCGCAAATTTTGATCGCATTTTTTTCTTAGATCAGAATTTTTGGAGGAAGGAAGTGATATGAAGTGCGGCCCACATGGAATTAATAATGCTACAAATTGGACTATAGTTATTCTGCAATTTTGTGAATTCGGTCTTGGCAACTTGTTTTAAAATAACAAATTGAAGTAAATTACCAAGATCTCGAAACATGTTTTTCATTTATTGTACAACTTAGCTAGGTCATTTTGTAGGACTGTTAGTGAAAAAATAGTAAAAATTCCCTAAAAGTTAATATTTACAATGAATGATTATTGAAATTAATTAGCTATGAAAAATCAAAATATTATACATTTTTTTACATTTTCAGTCCAGACGAGAAAACACTCAAACTTCAAAGGAGTTCCTTTTACAAACCGGTTGATCAAATGAGTCAAAACAAGTATTAATGGAAAACTTGTGAAAAAATGAATTCAATAGAAACAATCAAAATAGAAATCCGATAAAAATGAGAAAATTGTAAGACAATTAACTTAAATTAAAATCATAAAAGATGCTTACTAAAACATCTTATTGTTAAAGACAGTGTTTCACAATTAGTTGGTTGTTGTTGAATACTACTTATAGGCTTACAAGTGGGAGATTTTGGTAGAATGTTTCGTAATTGTTGTTGAATACTACTTATAGGCTTAAAAGTGGGAGATTTTGGTAGAATGTTTCATAACTTATCTTTGTCTTGGAGGTATGCATGATGATTTTGAAAAATGTACAGCAAAATTCAACTTTATAAGAACCAATGGGATTCGATATGATGATGTCAACAAGAGATCCTCGTAGACATGAAACCCTAATTCTTAGCAAAAATGCTATCTCTAGAAGTTTATCTTTTCACACACAATATGGATGTCTCTCTTTCCCATCATAAAACTCTATTTTTCCTCTCTTGTTATCTCTACCAAAATATGTTCTTCCTTTTTCCTCAAATTTCCCTTCTTCCTTATTCTTGCATGTGTGTTGGGTTCTTACAATTCCCTAAAAATGATTGTACTCAACCCATGTTGTCTTACATAATTGAGATAACTCTCTCACCCACCTCTTACATATATGCTCCCATGCTTCCATCACTGGGTGATATGACGATTTCACCAACTTCTTACTGTTGACACCTAATCCTCAACGGATGGGTGAACTAGAACGTGAACAGTCATCAAGAAGATGAACTGTTCCGTCTCCTTTTTGTATATAAACAATAGTTCTCTAATGAAATTACATATTAGTTTTTCTTCCGCTCATTCTGGAGTTACCCTGGCCTGACATGGTATCAGAGCACAGGTCCCAGGTTCTAAAAATAGTTGTAACTCCTGCCTCTGTCTTGAGCGCTCCTCAGTCCTGAGCGCTGCTCAGTCCTGAGCGCTGCTCTGCCCTTTCCACGCCAGTTTTCATTGTCTGTTGCTTGTCTTGCTCATTACTCTGACGCGCCCTTTCCATGCCAACCTGAATGCGGTATATGGTATTTTCTGCCCTAACAGACTCAAAGCCTGCTATGTAGTAAGAGGGCCGACGGTTTCTTCTGAAGCCTTACGGAAAGAAGCACGTCCGCTTTGTGAATTATCTGCAGACCTCCTGGAAGACATTCGCCGCCATGGTTGTTGTACAGCTCATCTCCAAACAATTACGATGATTACAACTGTAAGGAACATGCCAATGTAAGATATCCATTTATCTAACTGATGTCGTCTTTCGATTATCTTCAGTACAGAATTAGACAAACCAACAGTATTGAGAATGTCTAGAGCTTTCCGCTGTGCTTGCTTCAAACGATCTCTTTGTTCTGCATACTTTGAAAGAACAACCACTCCAGTAGCATAAGCCTCATCAAGCATGTATGATGAATTACGTGCCGACTGCCTGGCTCGGGTTTCATCGTCAAAAATTTGCATTACATGAGCAGAGTCCCCATTTTTTCTGTGCATTCGTTACTGTATTGCAGTAATCTACCCCGAGATTTGAGAGCTGTCTTTGTGTGCTGTCCACGCATAACTTCTTCGTCGACATTCTCCTGCGCTCCCTCCATCTGCCGATTTAAAACCCCGACTCCATCCAAATCGTCTGAGCTTGTGTCTCTTCAAAGAAAACCCTCTTTCCTTGCGAGCAGTGGTCTTTGTGTGCTGTCCACGCACCCGAAGGCCCCAGTAGTGACGAAGACCGCGGTGGTTCCTGATCTTCTTCAAGCGTTCCAAGTCATCCCTGAGTTTCATGTCAAGAGCATTGGATACCACCTGAGTGGTTCGGCCTGACATCGGCCTTCTTGCATAGAAGGTTGGCCAAACGTCGACCAATTCCTTTGATAGAAGTCAGGGCAAACATGATCTTCTGTCGCCCATCAACATTGGTGTTGAGGACACGAAGAATGTGTTGAAACTCCTCATTTACAATCAAAGACATTTTCGCAGAACGCGAGAAGCCTCAACAGTTGCCAGTAACGTTGGGTATTACAAAGACTGCAAGGGCTTTAGTATTATGCAGTTGATTTTTTAACTTCAGTATGGCGGTTTCTGTATAGCGTTGAGCAGTTTGTTGAATTCATGATATACGCAGTTTATATGATTCAAAGCGTTCAAAATATTGCGGTGTTTCCAGAATGTTTTGTAGTATTGCATGATATATTGAAGTGATATATTGAAGTGATCCCTTGCGCATTTTTTCAAACATAGTAGTATTGCAGTGATATGTACAATGAAATGCTGATGCTTTTAGCAAATATTAGAGGGATTTGAAGGCTGTAACGTAAAGTTTTTTTTTAGCAGAAGTAATTTTTTATAGAATGCATTCAATCATCTCTATGGTAGGAATAGTTCTCACTGGCAAGGAGAACTATTCTGAATGGTCTCGGATGGTAAAACACACCCTCATCTACAATGAGTTGTGGAAATGAGTGTGTGTCGGAGAAGAAGACAAAGACCCTGTGCAGCCTACATCAGATAAAGAACTTGTCATTTGGGAAAACAAGAACAGCAAAGCCTATGCATTGATCACAGCATCTGTAAATGAAGAAGTAAGTCGTCATATTTCATCCTATTCCACTGCCTTTGAAGCTTTACAAAAGCTGAAAGAACTCTATGATTCACATTCTGCACTTGAAGTTGTTCAGCTCATGATTAAACTCTTCACTCTTGAACTGAAAAATAATGATCCCCTTGCTCTTGCATCTGAAATAAAGTCTATAATGCATGATATTAAATCCACTAAGGTTGAGCTGGATATCTCTCTTATTGCCTTTCTCAAAGAACTCTATCCTACCTACTCCAATTATCTTGAGTCTTTACAAGCAAATGGAAATCTTAAAGACATAACCTTTGAGTCTCTTGTGAAAAAGTTTGCTGAAAGAGAGAAAGCATTTGGAAAGAAAACAGTCCCTGAATCTTCTGAAGAGACTGTTTGCCTTGCTCATAAAGAAAAGCATCCTGCTCAAGATTCTACAAGAGGAAGAGGTGGACGAAGAGGAAGAGGAAGATACTTCAGAGGCAGGGGGGGCAGACATTCTCAAGGAGAAAAGGCAGATCTGCATTGCATTCGCTGCAAACGAAATGGATCACATGATGCTTCTACATGCAAGCTACCATGGGACAAAATTGAGCAGAGAAGAAACCAGCAGAAAGGTAAAACTGATGACAAAGAAAAAGGTAAAGCACTTGAATCCGCTCACTATATTGAGGCGCAATGTAACATTGGAGTAAATGAAGATTTGTTTAATGCTTCACTTGCTTCTTCGAAAAATGATTGGTTGCTTGATTCAGGAGCAACCTGTCATATGACTCATAGGAAAGATTTTTTTGAAGATTTCACTGACAATGTTGATGGAGCAGTATACTTTGCAGATCAGTCAAAAATCAAGCCATCAGGGCTTGGCACAATCAGGCTTAAACTGCCTGGTCTTCCAGACTTTCTTCTGGATCATGTTCTATATCTCCCACAACTCAAGAGAAACTTGCTGTCCCTGGTCCACATCCGCCAGCAAGGTCACTCCATTCATATGTTTGATGGCAAGCTTGAGGTAAGAAAGGCATCTGACCACTCACTTGTCATGAGGGGTATAGAAGAAGCAAGACTTCTTAAACTGCAAGGAACTTCTGCTCATGCACAACATCTCTCATATATTTCTCATCATGAAGAAGGTACACTTCCATCAAGTTTATTATGGCATGCTAGATTTGGACATTTAAACTATGACAGTCTCCACTTATTAAAGAAAAATGGTGTTACTGGTTTGCCTACAATTCCTAGAAAACATAAGCAATGTGATGCTTGCATTCTAGGAAAGCATAGCAAATAGTCTTTTCATGATTCACATTCAAGAGCACATAGGAAGCTTGAACTCATTCATTCAGATTTATGTGGTCCAATGCATGTTCCTTCTGCAAATGGAAATAAATATATCATGACATTTATTGATGATTACACCAGAATGTGTTGGGTTTATTTATTGAAGAACAAATCTGATGCTTTTCAAACATTCAAGAATTTTCATAAGTGGATTGAAAATGATGCACAATCTCATATTGGGTCTATTCGCACTGATAATGGAAAAGAATATACATCAAATGAATTTGAAAACTATCTTCGCCAACATGGGATCAAACATCAAACAACTGTACCTTATAATCCCCAACAGAATGGTGTAGCAGAAAGAATGAATAGAAAAATCTTGAATATGGTACGATCCATGCTTTTCTTCAAAAATGTAAAGATAATGTTTTGGGCTGATGATGTTCTATGTGCTGCATATATAAAGAATAGATGTCCATCTAGTGCTATAAGAAACAAGACTCCTTATGAATTGTGGTATGGACATGTTCCTTCGGTAAAACATCTCAGGATTTTTGGTTCCACCTATTATGCTTTAATACCAAAGGTACATAGAAACAAACTTGGTGCTAGAAGTCGTAAGTGTATCTTCCTGGGGTATTCAAACACCTCTAAAGCATACCGTCTCTATGATGAAGTAAATAAAAAGTTTGTTGTATCTAGAGATGTCATTTTTCTTGAATCATCCAAATCTGACAGTGTTGTTGAGCGGCAACTTGATCGCTTGGATAGATTCACAAAAACAAAATCATTTCAAGAGTTTGATAATCAGATTCCACATCTTGAAGGGGGGATTCCTATACTAGATCAAGATGTGGAATCTTCTTCTGAAGAACAACCTCCCTTGCATGAAACTCCAACACCGGATGATCCTTTAAGTGATGTAATTGATAGAATTGGGAGACTCAATCTTCATTCAGTCCCAACTCAATCAACAGAGCAGCCTGGACCATCTCAGAAAGGTCCCCCAAAGTGGCTGACAAAGACACTTGAAAGTGTTCATCCTGATGAAATTGGAAAAACAGGAACCAGAAATACAAACCGACAAGATGGAGGTGATGTAGATGACTCTAATTCCCCTGTTGATATGGATGTTACTTATGATTGTGAATTGAACTTGTCTACAGATTTTGAACCAACTTCCTTCAAAGAAGCTGCTTCTCATGATGAATGGAAAGAAGCGATGCAGAAGGAGTATGATGCCCTCATAAAGAATGGCACTTAGAAGCTGGTTGATCCTCCATTTGGAAGCAAACCAATTGGCTGCAAGTGGGTCTACAAGAACAAGTACAAAGCTCATGGCTCACTTGACAAGCACAAAGCTAGGCTTGTGGCAAAAGGTTTTGCACAGAAGGAAGGGGTCGATTATGAGGAAACTTTTGCCCCCACAACAAAATGGGCCACCATCCGGACACTCTTTGCACTAGCTGCTCAGAACGGTTGGAAAGTCCATCAAATGGATGTAAAAACTACATTCTTGAATGGAGATCTAAAAGAGAATGTTTTTATGTCCCAGCCTGAAGGATTTGCTGTGAAAGGACATGAACACAAAGTATGCAAACTTGTGAAGTCCTTGTATGGCCTCAAACAAGCACCACGAGCCTGGTATGAAAAACTAACTGAGCATCTTCTGAAACTCAACTTCAAACATTTTGATCTTGATGATGCAACTTTATTTGTCAAGAAAGTTGGCAAAACAGTTGTATATCTTGTGGTATATGTAGATGATCTTTTAATGACAGGGAACAATGAAAGCTATATTGCATCCATAAAGAAAGAATTAGGAAAAAGTTTTGAAATGACTGATTTGGGCTATGTTCATTACTATCTTGGCATTGAAGTAACCCAACATCCAAAATCCATATTTCTTTCTCAAAAGAAATACATTGGAGATTTGTTAAACAGATTTGGCATGACAGAGTGCAATCCTCTTTCTACTCCAATGGAACAAAACTTGAAGCTCACATCTATTGAAGGAAAGGAATTTGAGGATGCAACAAAGTATAAACAGCTTGTAGGAAGTCTCATCTACCTCACTACTACCAGACTAGACATTTCATTTGCTGTTGGAATCCTCTCCAGGTTTATGCAAAAGCCTTGTGAGGGACATTGGTCTGCTGCAAAAAGAGTTCTAAGGTACTTGAAGGGAACTCAAGACCTTGGAATCAAGTATACACAGGTGGACGACTTCAACTTGATTGGATACTCTGATTCAGACTTCGATGGAGACAAAGAAACTGGGGTATCTACTTCAAGATATGCTATGAGTCTTGGATCAGGAGCTGTCTCCTGGAGATCACGCAAACAATCAGTACCAGCAGATTCCACAACAGAAGCAGAATACGTGGCAGCAGCTGAAGCAACGAAACAAATTGTGTGGCTCAGGAAAATTCTTGAAGATTTGCAGGTAAAACAAATAAAATCAACTCCACTCATGATTGATAACACCTCTGCAATAAAGTTGGCCAAGAACCCAAAGTTCCATGATCGTACAAAGCACATCAATACTAAATATCATCTGATCCGACATCATGTTGAGGGAAAAACAATCCATCTCCGTCATTGTTCCACAAACGAGCAAATTGTAGACATCTTCACCAAAGTGCTTGGAAGAGAAAAGCTTGAAAAATTCAGAACGATGCTTGGACTCACCAACATCCCTTCAGATTAATGGGGGGGAATGTTGACACCTAATCCTCAACGGATGGGTGAACTGGAACGTGAACAGTCATCAAGAAGATGAACTGTTCCGTCTCCTTTTTGTATATAAACAATAGTTCTTTAATGAAATAACATATCAGTTTTTCTTCCGCTCATTCTGGAGTTACCCTAGCTTGACACTTACATACATTCAACAATGCTTGGGCTTCAAAAAGTTAGAGGGGTAATTAGATAATGATGTTATGCTTTATGAAAGGTGGCATAAGACTCCAAGCGCATGAGAGTTTTAGTGGATCTCACCTTTAACTCCTTTTACAGAATCTTAGCCCTTATACCTCTTTCCTTAATTACCTATATTTACAAATATACATTGCTAATATAAATATTAAAAATTGAAATATTACAATAAAAGAATACAAATAAAAATATAAAATAAAATACCAAAAAAATAAAATATAATGTGAATGTTTTGGCTCAAACTAGTAGTTGAAACAAACTTAAGTTTATATTAACACTAAATTTATCGAACATTAATAATCACGAAATACCTAAGAAAATAAGACTTCACTCAATTATTTACGATTTAAAAAAATATACTTTTTATTTAAAAAAAATCTTTTTATTCTGAATAAAACCAATCTAAAAATGTACAACTCCTATTATTTGTTTTAGCTACATTTACTTATATAATATAGTTTTCCAACTCCTAATTATGCAAGGACAAATTGTCACTATTCAACGTAAGTGTATTCTTTATTAATTTTTATTATCATTTTTTTATTTTTAGTTTTATTTACATTCATTAAAATAGAGGTTGTCTATTGAGGTGTTAAATTTATCTAGACTCTTAAAAAATTTTGGAATTTGGAATTTTTATAGACGGTAAGAGTGTTTGAATGGCGTCCTTAATTAAATGGTATACGTTCCCCGATCATTCCCGGGTCGAGATGTATCTGTATGCCTTTATGGTACACTTCTATCTTAAATTTAGTGGTTATAATTTAATTTTAAATTTGCCTTATATAAATATAAAAATAAAACAATCATTTACCGCCCACCAGAATTCAATAATGTATGTATACGAAATTTTAAAGAAAGAAACTTTCCCTATACATCACAAAATTATTATTTATTATTAATATTGCAACCAGGACATATTTAAAGTTGATAGTCCGTTTACTCGTGAAATGTAAAAGTAAGATAGCTACAGGCCAGCCCTACATATTATTAACGGGCCTTTATTTGTGAAGCCACGAAAGAAGATGTAAGCAGATGTATCTTTCAGTAAATATAAGGATTAGATATTTAGGTCTGCTGTTCGGAGGAGCAGATGTCGTAGAGGTGCGAAGGTAGGCGAGGTCGGGCCATTGCAACGAGAGGGTGTGTTTTAGGGGTCGACAGCCCAAACGTCTCGCCCATATCCAAGTCCTTGGGGTTCTGCCCATCAGGCAGGCACCAGTGGAATCCATGGATGAGATTAGCTAAACCCAAATGAACTACTTTCAGTCCCAGATTATATCCAGGGCACATCCTCCTCCCCGTCCCAAATGGCAGCAGCTGGTAATCTCTTCCCTTCACGTCCAACACGCTCCCTTGGAATCTCTCCGGTCGGAACTCGTCAGGATTCTCCCAAAAGCCGCTATCCCGGGCGATAGTCCACACGTTAACATGCAACCTTGTGTTCGCAGGAATGTCGTAACCGCCGACCTTGCAGGCCTCCGTGGAGAGACGGGGAACCAGCATGGGAGCCACCGGGTGGAGCCTCATCATCTCCTTCACGATCGCCTGCAGATACTCCAGCCCACCAATGTCTTTCTCCTCCACCCACCGCTCTCTTCCCACCACTCTGTCCAGCTCTTCCGCCGCCTTTTCGATGGTTTCCGGTTTTTTAAGAAGCTCCGCCAATGCCCACTCCACCAGCGTCGCAGAGCTCTCGGTGCCCCCCGCTATGATGTCCTGCACACACACAATTCAAATGGTTCAGAGAATTATTAGAAAAGATTGGTCAAGGCGAGAAAGGTTGTAAGTGCATACCTGTGTGAATGCTTTGACTTTGACTCGACTCAGATTCAGCTGGGGATCGTCGGCCTGCTGCAGCAGAACGTCCACCATATCCTTCGCCACATAATTCTCTACGCCCGCCCTTCGCCTTTCGTGCTCTTCTATCACTTCCTCCAGGAAAACATCCAACCGCTTGCTCAACTTCTTCATACGCCTCACGTAACCCTGGAGATCCAGCCACGCCAGCCACGGTATAAAGTCTCCAATATTTAAAACCCCGTTCAGCACAAACAGCTCCTCCCACATCTCCCTGAACGCCGCCGGCTTTATCTTGTTGCCGGCCTTGTCGTCCAAATACCTTCGTCCCAAAACCATCCGAGAAATTATATTATTGCTAACATTTGTCGTCTCTTCCCTGATTTCTACAGGGAGGCCCCGCCGGCATGTCTCGAACACGGAACGTATCATTCGGCCCACCTCTTCTACTCTAATGTACTCGAAGGATTCGAGTCTCTTGGCACTGAAAAGCTCCATGAGGCAGAGTTTCCTTCCGAGCCGCCAGTTCTCTCCGTAAGGAGACCAGGTGATGTCGGAATAGTTGTAGACGGTGTATTTCCCGGCTGCCACACGGGGGCGGGAAGCGAAGATGACGTCGTTCGTCTTGAGAAATTCTTGGGCCATCTCAGCCGTGGAGGCGACCACGCAGGGAACGGATCCGAGTCTCATATACATGAGTGGTCCGTACGTTTTGCAGAGTCGATCCAAGGACCTATGAGGCAGTTTCCCCATGAGATGCAGGTGCCCGATTATGGGCCAACCACGGGGACCGGGCGGTAACTTCAAAGAGGGGCGAAGTCGCCTGTAAATGAAATAAGCAGATACGACAGCCACTGTAAGATAGCCGAGAATTCGCATATCTCCAGTGGCGAACACCCGCTGCAAATCCATGGCAAAGTAGAAGATCGGAACTCCCAACATTAGAAAATTGCTGCAAGAACTGAGTTGCTCTCCGTTGTGGTGTGTGATAACCCGGGCTAGCCCCATGGTTATATAGTGGAAAAATGGAATAATTTGTGTACACGTATAGCTCCATTTTCATTCCATCACTTTCTCTGCACTTTCCATACAGCTTACATTTCCATTCAAACTATGCACTTCAATGGTTGAAGACACGTGTATAAGCCTCCTATAATACATAGGTGGGTTAAATGTAGTTTAGTGTCGACAAATCACTGGTTCTAATCCTGTTAAACATTAATTACTGTGCATGCTGTTACAGGTTTCGTCACATCACATCACACACACCTTGTCACTTGTGTGACCAAGTTGATGAGAATGTATCACCTCCTGTGAAATCAAAATATCTGCCAAAGTTGCGCCTACGAGTTCATTACGCTTTTCTTCTTTACTGTACATCCAAAAGCTCACCTCTGAAAAAAGCAAGGCATATGCAAGACCAGAAAATTTCGGGGGAGGTATTTTTGAGGTGATTATTGTATATTCTTCTTCCGCGTAAAGCAAGTGGATGATAGGCCCATGCTCAGACCTTCCATCTTCAATACTCCAAGTTGCGAAAGTCTTCCTGGAGTCGATATACAGCCATTGTAAAGGGAGTCCAGTTATGTCAAATCACCATTTTTAAATAAAAGTGGTGGGTCTTCGTTCAAAAATGCGAAAATTTAGCACCGATTTAGTAGGCCTTGACCTAACATGGTCAAATTCGCATTTTACAACGCCGCTAATGTGGATTTTTCTTGAGGAGCATCTCTTCCTTCTCTTTGTAAGGGCTCTTTAATTTTTCTAATTTTTGGGCTTTTATTCGGATTTCTTTTAAAAGTGAGATATATAATTTTTTAAAATAATTTTTAAATATATAAATTAATTTAAACTTTTGGTTTTCCTTAATATTAAAATTATTAAATTATATAAATCAAATTTATTATTTCAATGAATTTGATTAGTTGTTAGATAAAACAAGGGTTGTTCTTGAGCAACAAGGACTTGGGCAAGTTAAATTTGTAAGTTTTTGAACTTTGACAAGTTAAATTCAACATTGCATCCATAAACAATGTTATCTCGCAGTAGCATGGACAAAATATGTGTCAAACATTCAATATAGAAGAAATACAATTTGGAAACAAAGCTAGATTGAGAACTATTTCATGTTAAGCAATAACTTTTAGCTCATACTAAAAAAAAATCTATCCAGAAAATGTGAAGGGGAAGCTATTCACTTGGAGGGTAGCTATAGCAACAGATGCGACATCACCTAATGAAAATCCTATAATACAATCATAAGTTCATTTAGCAGTAGATCAGAGTGACAATAGAGAAAAAAAGAAATGCATGTATGGTTTTGGACTTACCTTGAGTTTTGAAATGATGATATCCAATGGATGTGAATAAACTATTATATACTCTATGAACATGTTACATAACCCACTGATCAAAGAACACAAAATGTAATCTTCTTGATAAACTGTAGTGTTTACTTTTGTTGACAAAACAAACCCATTTGAGTAAGAGATCAAAGACTATTGGTATTGAAGGACTCCAAGATTTGAACATTTTTATTTTGCGGATCATAGACATGGTATCAATTTTCAGAGTGCCCAAGAGGAATAAATTGATTCATTTTACCAATTCTTTCATTTTCTCTTGCAATCTGGAAGTTGCCTTTAGGGTACAAGTCCCCTGTGTTCCCTCATTTCTCGTACTAAAATATTGTCCCTCACTCTACTAATAACATGACCAACAATTCCAGTGTCATGCCTTGTGGATCATGGCCAACAATTTCATTGTCATGGCTTATCGGTTGCCTTTGGCTTGTGGCAGTGATGCATGAGATGTTGCATGCTATCTTATTACAGTGCTATATCCCTATGTTGGGGTTTAGTTTTAGATTAATACAACAACATATGGTATTTTGTTTCCTCGGTGACCAAGGATTTGTAGAATACTTTGAAAGCTAATCTTTGATGGAAAAATGAGGTTGCAATTTTGGATAATATATGATGGATGTAGTGTTTTAGGTTTATGATGTTTGTGATTAATTGTGTGGCAAATTTTTACCCTCCACCTAGAGGAAGGCTTGTTATCCAAGCACATCATCCTCAACTCCTACCTAGAAATAACACAGTTGAAGAACGAGTAGTGGACAAGGATAACTCTCCACCTGGAGGAAGGCTTGTTATCCAAGCACATCATCCTCAATTCCTGCCTAGAAATAATGCAGTTGAAGAATGAGTAGTGGACATGGATAACTCTCTTCTCGTTCGAGATCTTGTCACTTTGCGAGAGCATGTTTTGCTTCTCTTGAAAACATGTGATGGATGTTTTTCCTTACAAAAAGATGAGTTTGAATGTGTGTATGGTGAGAGCCTCCGAAGTCTCGCCATCTAATATTGATAATCTTGTATGTGTTTTTGGTTCCAATTTGGACACCAATATACTTAATGCCAGGAATTTCAAGAAATGGGACACCATGGGTTTAGGCAGCAAGGTTTTTAAGACCAAAGTTTTGGTGGCTTCTCAAGAAGTGATAAGATGTGAGAAGCCTAATGGCTTAGAAATACAAGAAATTCAAGGGTTGAAGACTTATGTACCATGGCTATGTAGGTGTCCAGAGGTGGTTTATTTATGATAGCAACAGTTATGAAAAAATAGAGGAAGTGATAACATCCTTGGGTTCTTTCAAGGTGAGTAGAAATATGTGACCATGTATTAAAAACCAAGAGGTTGGATTCTCCCATTGTGCATTGTGAGCTTTGCAGGAATGTGAATGGGCGACATTCATGGACGTAGATGAATTTTTGAATCCTATAGAATATATTTAGAATGAGACTATGCCAATAGATTCTACTCAAACAGGCCCTACAGTCATGTAAAGGCTAATCAATAATGCAACATCTGCATATCCATGCTTATTCCAAATAGGAGAAATCAAGTTGATTACCATAGATTTGTCCCATCTGGATTGAAGAAAAGCCCAAATAAAGGTGTGATAGAAGGTTACGCCTAGAGGCTGAACAAAACATATAGGCATAAATCTATCATTCTCTTATTTGCATTAAACCAAAGACTGATAAACACAGTCCATCATTTTCATCTCAAACAGGGCTATCATTACATGAACCTTCCTATAGGATTTGTAGTGTTCAATCACTATAAATACCAAGTTTAGGACACATTCAAAGCCAAATTCTTCATAAGGGTGGAAACTTATGTAAAAGACTGGCAAGAGAATTAGAATGAAATTTCCAGGGACCGAGCTCCTAAACTTGTTCTTGCCAACCTTTGCCTGCAACAAACCAAAACTGATCAAATACTCTAATCAAAATATACACAAAATATTGGTTTACAAGTCTCAAGTATAACGTACAACTAAATTAGTGAAATTTCTTAGATGCTCGATTTTATATGTAGTATTATGTATGTTATGAATCCTTTGCTATTGTCCAATTTGTTATATAAATGTATCGTAGCTTAAATTATAATTAAGCATCCATTTTAGATGGGACAAGCGACATGGTAAAAGCATACAAAATGACCAATCTTAGACAATACTTTTCAATGTAATTTAACATTATTTCTTGCCATAATCAAAGCAAATGAAATAAAAATACTCACCAACCATCTAGGGGACTCTAGAATAAAGAAAAGGCCAAATATCACAAGAAAGCATGGGATAATCCCTTCCAATACAAATAAAATATAAGTACCACTGCAGCTGTCCCTTGAAATACCAAAGATACACCCTGATTGACATCAATATGATTAATATCTAAATTCATAAGCTCTTTGGTACAAAATTGTACTAAAACTTGTTGTGGAGGAATAGAGATACATCGAGGATAAGATTAGGGCTACAAAATCCTGTTAGGTTGAGGTGTGATGTCCAATAAACTCAAGTTTCTCTACAAATCATAGTATGTGAAAGCCAACCAAATTAGTGTTACATGAAGACTGATACTTAATCCTTTTATTGTATTTTGCAATTATCATGCATCACTAACAAACTTGAGAAGCCACCAAAACTCATGATGTGATTAATCTGAAAGAATTTATCAAAATGACTATTACTGTCAATGCTTCATTGTATTAGCTCAAATTTCTAGGGACCTTTTTACAAGACAAAAGGGCGAAAAGTATGAAAAGCTAGATTATCTCTAATTCCCTCTTTCCTAGAAAATAAAGCTCACTCCCATTGTTCAGAAACATCATTTTACAAATCATTAACAGTTAAGGGCACAAATTTAGACCATACAGGGCTACATACCCTATGGAATGGACATTATGATATAGAATGTACCACAACTCCATACACATGGCAATAAGCTATGGCACAATGTTTCTTATTTTTATTAGTACTCTCAGATAGAACCTCAGTTCTAAATCAACTCAGAAAATGAAAAAAAAATCTTAAAGTGTAACATTTGAAGGTCAATCAAAGACCAGGTTAATCTTCTAAAACTTGTGGCTTTTCCAAGTTGATAAGATTCAGGCTTCTGCCAAGTGATAAGACTTGATTCATAATATTTGTCTATGTGCCTAATTTGTGATGTTTGTCTCGCAATAGAAATCATTTTTGGTTCTGCAAAGCAATACGGCTTTGAAGATGCAACAATATGGAAACCCTTAGCAAAGGCAGTTTGATTCAGGTTCTCTTGGAATGCCTAATAGATAAGTCACTGAAAGGAATACCTTAAACTGACTGAAACTCTTGCAAGTTTACTGTGATGGATAGATCTAACTTTGGGGATCCCTATTTTCCTAGCTCTTATTCCATAGATACTCGTAGACACACAACAACATGCATGGACCACATGGAAACTTGTGGTACCATATGGAAACTTATTAACCACCGCTTTGAATGAGTTTAGTTTCCTGCACTAACCACCATAGCATCTAATATTTGCAAACTAATGCTAGGATTAGTTTTCTCTTGTGAAATATGAACGAACCAAATCAAACATGGTACGCTGGAATGTAGTCACCACATGACAAAGCTATAGTTAAGACATAGTGACTAATAAAAACTCTAACTTAAAGTAATGCTATAAAAACCTTTCTGATTCCTATAGCCCCATGCTAGACGACAAGGATTAATTAACATAAAATATAACAAAAATGACTATAATTTTAAAAAATTAAACTATCACTAAATTATATATTTTTATTAATTCTATAATATTAAATTTATTTATTTATTTTACATAAAATAAAATATGGAACTATTGACATATATCAATTTCAAAAGAGATATGATCTAAAGTATATATTTTATAGATGATATAGTGATACATTATATAAAATTATGAAAATTAAGGAAAGTAAACTATTCTGTTTATGCTAAGTTAAATTAGACAAGATTTATGATGATTAATATATATTTTATATATCAGATACATTATGTAATATTATGAAAACTTAGAGAAATAAGCTATTTTCTTTGTGGTAGTTTAGAATAAGGTTTTGTAGATCTTAGGTAGAAATAGAGAATTAAATAGATTAATTAAATAATATTTATAAATTTCGTAATCATTGAAATGTTGAAACTAAGGAATTTGTTTTTGGTCACTTCTATTATGAAATATGAAGATAATTTCACTAGCAACTTCAATCTTAAGGATAACTCTTTACATGCAAAAGACTTAAAAATTTAATCTTATACTCTTTAGCCACTCTCCCATTTTTTTATTTGTTAGAGGTTCACTTCATTCTTCTCAATACTCCTTATCTACATGGAGTACCAAAAACTAATGATTAATAGTAGCACCCGTAAGTTTAAATCAACGTGAACTAAAAAAACTATCATCACTTCATAGCAACCCCACCAACTTATCATTCTAACTCCACAAAAGTAACTAAAAACCTCTTAAGTTTTAAGTAAAAGCAATATTGTCAAAAAAAATAAAATAATGCATATCCATTTTTTTTTAACAATTTTTTACCATTCAAATCTCTTCCTAATTAAACTGAAATATTAAAAAAATAAATATAAACAACCCTAATTTCGTTTAGCTCTTTAAATTTCAAATTTAGATTCATCTCCACAAACTCAAATCTATATCATTAAAATTTAAGAACAATATCTATATTGCTGATTTGCATCCTTACATTCATTAAACATTTTTCAATTTATACATATTAATTATTTTATATTACTTATTTAAAAAATCAATAAAATAATAATGCCTAACATTTTTACGAAAATGACCATTTTTATAAAGAGCCAATAGAATATACGGAAGTTTCCTCCGCATTCCAGCTGAATTGCAAATTATATATTATCCCACTTCCGCTTTGACTTCAATATAAGATCATATATAAAATCCGGGAATGGCACTTACATAGATAAGACGGTGTTGCCTTTACGAGGCGAGATGTATAATTTTTTGTGCGACATTCTCGGTAAATGGTTAGCTAAAATATTTTCGTAGTTAATAAATAGATGGATCCACAAAATACATAAAGAGCAATATATCTCACAATATTAGCAATTGTTTTAAAACGTGTAAAAGGAAGTTGATAAAATTGTTAAATTAGAATTGTTGAATTGGAAAAGTTGTATTTTGATTTGAAATAATAATTTTTGTATTAAATTTAGGTTATTTAGCAAGTTTGTGTTATGCTGGTAATACACAATTAAAATAATAATTGAAATATTGAGATGATAAAAGTTAACTGAGGTATAACTTACCACTTATTTTACTAATAAAATATTTAAAATCGCTGTGAAGAAATATTGATTTTCTAGAATGGGCAATTTTTATTAAGAGGAAACAATAGGGACACATTACCTTTGCCTCATTTTAGGCATTCTATACGTTTTATGAATGACTTTTAATAAAAAAAATTGCCTATGTCTGATACATCGACATTCAAAATGTATGTTGTATTCTTATTCTCATTTGTATTCCCTATTTTTAATGATTATCTCATTTAGGAAATTATCTATAATTGTTCTTATCCAAGACAATGTATTATTACTCTCCATCAAGTTGAATTGGACCCAAAGGATGACAAATTAGAAGAATCCTACTATTGTTTTATATTCGTTGCTTCAATAGTAGGTTTTAGATGACATTTTTTGCTTAAAGAGATATTTGTTTAATGGACCACAGACAATTTCCATAGGTTCTTTCATAGTGCATAACATTCTACATATGCATTTGTGGGGTAACTCACAAACAATATAGAAAGGAGGAGAGAGGAACAAAAAGAGAGAGGACTTAAGAGAGAGAGAGAGAGAGAAGGAGAGAGGAAGGGAGAGGGAGATGGAATTATAGGGGGAGAGGGAAGGAAAAATACATAAAAAGAGAATGGTGGAGGTAGAGAGAGGGAGGGAGAGATGGATCCAACCTAGACAAGGTATTATACAAACCAACCTAGATCCATTTTAATCTTGGATCTATTGATAGAGATCAAACATCATGAGGTGCAAACCTCCTTTTTTAGTGCAAAAATTGAAGAAAAGTTTGTACTTCAAAAGATTTGATACCTCTCGGTGCTTGATAAATCTAAGGTTACGATATGGATCTAAGCTGGTTATTTTAAGCATTTAATATCCATTTTTAATTAAGAATTTAACTACTTTTATAAAAAATTATCATATGAAGATGCCTCCTCATTAAACAAATTGTCCACATGTTAGTAAATAATTTAAATTTAAATTATTTAAGTTAATTTAAATTTAAGTTAGTTATCAAATAAATTACCAACCTTCATAGTATTAAACTATCATATATTATGATATAGAAGATGTTTTTTCATAAAATTGTCCACATGTTATTAAAATGATATTAGAATTCAATAAAAACAATTATTAGAATTCAGTAAAAACAATTTATGTCTACATTATAGTAAAATAATATTAAAATAACTAAAACAATTTTAAAAATAAATAAAATTTAGACCAAATCATTTGAATTATAAACATTATTAAAAGATGTTTTTATTTAAAAAAAAATCATGAATATCTACATTACACCCAATCAACAAATAACAATTAAAAATAATAATAAGAATCGTAAATATCCAAATTACGCCCAATCAACAACTAACAATTAAAAATCATAATAAACGTGTCTATTTTTTCTATCCAACATCCATTCTTCAGTTAACATTTCTAATTTGAAAGAAAAACCCCTTGGCATCAATCAAAAAACAACCAAGGAGATGACAACAAAATATATTTCGTACTTCATTTGTATTTTACATAATAAAGATGTGGCGGTGCCCACATATTCCGGACTTCATGTCTACTTTGCCCACTTTCAAGAAAGTATGGGCATTATTTTCAGCATAAATCAACCAAAAATATGTAGTTGGGCACATTCAATTAGAATTTTCACATTGTGAAGTCTATCTGGTGTATCACTGTATGAAGTCCAACCAGACACACATGAAAAACCCAGAGAGGTTCTATGGTTGGAATTGCTTCATATGACACCAAACACACAATCACCATCAAAATCTAAGCCTACAAATGTGGTAGTGACACACAAAAAAAAATATTTTGGAAAGAAAATAGCCACTACCTTACCCCAACCAAGACTGGTTTATTTCAACAAGAATAGAAACAATGGTTGGTTAGTGCAATTTCCATGGTTTTCAAGTATGTAATATCTTCCATAAAACTTGTAGTAGCAAAGCCCAAATTGTATGAAGGTGCAAATATATTTTAGTCTTTTATTGAGTTGAGTAGGCAGAGATATTGGGAACATTAAGAGAGCATAATGTATATGTGTACAATTCGATGCATTTGCTCGAGGCAGAGAAGTTTTTGTCTGAGACTGAAGAGTTGTTGTTCCACTTCCATTTCCTCCCATTCTAAACCCAAACTATGAACAATCTGCACTGATCGAACTTGTAAAAAAAGCGGGGAAATCGGCATGGGATTCGAACAGGGGACCTTTGAAACATGAAGACAAGTATAGGGGGGAGCAATTTACATGGTCTGAGGCAAGGTCCTGCTTTCATATTGAAAATATTTTCATAGCCTTCATTGCAGTGACACTTGTTGTTGAACTCAGATTCGTCGACACAGGAGCCCTCTCCACACACAGAAATTTCAGATTTAGATGTTGCAAAGTGATTTGATTTAGTTGGATGGATTGATTCTATGGAGTGAAGAGAAATTAACAATGGAACTTACAGTTTAGAAGGTCGGGTGAAGAATTTCTAGATGGAGAATTAACAGGTAAGGGATCCGAGGAAGGGGCTTTACCCCCACAATCCACTTTAATTATGCTTGCAAATAAATAGAGAACACATTATTCAATTTGACTGTTGGGTCCCTATAATACTAGTGATTACCCATTACTATTGTAGTTATACCCCTTATTAATATTGTTGTGCCCCTATTGCCCCCATATTGTTATTACTGTGCCCCATAGAATCCCTCTATTGTTATTTTTGTGGCTTTATATTATTATTGTTAGGTCGGCTGGATTATATTGTGACTCCTTAGACTCCTATATATAGAAAGGAGGCTTTGTCATTTGAATCATCCAAGAATTTTTCATTTATGTAATGTAAAGGAGGTTTCCCCCTCGAAGAGGATGAATTCTAAGGCGTTGATCTATCTTTTCTTGAGCTGCCTTCATAACATTTGGTATCAGATCTTTGGATTCTAGGGTTTAGCTGCTCCAAACAGGTCTTCGTGGAATTTTCGCTATAACTTTTTTTCTGCGACGTTTCAGAAGTTGCAAAAATAACCCATTTGAGAAGAAATCGCGCTGAACCTCGGGTCCGAATTGCAAAGCTTTTCATGCTATATTTGCGGAGATATGATCTGAGGAAGTTGGTCTTTTTGCAAACTCCTGAATTACATTCCAAACAGGTGACTTGGGGAAACTCATCATAACTTTCTCTTTGGGGATCGGATTGAAATTTCGTAAGAAGGTATAGAAAGAGGACGGATTTTAGTTTCTTGTATGCATTTTTTAGATCCAAAGGTCGAAACAGTGACTCGTGGCACGTCGTACAAGTTCGCTCTATTGAACTAGTCTATAATCAAGTCACTGTGGGAGATTTCGCATAACTCTTCCTTGGAGAATCCAATTTGGGTTAGACTTGTGGCATTGGAAAGAGGGCACAAAGGGCTACTCTAGGTCACAAATTTAGAACTAGATGATCGGAAAGCACAGAGATACATCAGAGGCAATATCAAGCTCCTACAAAGTGAAAAAAAGGTGTGTAGTTTTTTAAACTTTTTGCATAAGATTGGTTTGAAAAATTAGTTTGAAGGAATTCGAAGGGCATAGTAAAGAATTATTATTGGTAATTGATGCCCCGAGGAAAGAAAATGCAAACACCTAGTAGGCAACCTGAAAGCTCTAGCATGACCCATGAAGAAGAGGAAGAAATGCAACATGATATATCAAAATTACGAGACCAAGTGCAACAATTGTCACTTGCACAAAATGAACAGAATCTAAGATGGATGGTTTAAAGAAAGATGTAGAAGCTAAGATGGATGGTTTAAAGAAAGGCGTAGAAGCTAAGATGGACGATTTGAAGATAGATTTGAAGACAGACATGGACGAATTGAAGATAACTATGAATAAGTTGCTACAAGAAATGGTCACTAAGGGTGAAAGGGTACTAAAGGAAACTCATGATGAGAACAAAAGAAATGTTAATCATTATTCCATAGACTCTAATGTTGGATCGAAGACTCACCATATTCCAAAAATCGATATGAGGAAGTTTGATGGAAAGGATCCCATCACATGGATATTACAGATGGAGCAATTCTTCGATCTCAATAATGTGCAAAACACACAAAAGGTACTTATGGCAACTTTATATTTGGAACCAAATCAGTTTGTATGGTATCAATGGCTTTGCTCTTGTAAACAATTTATCACTTGGGCAATTTTTACGGAAGAATTGATAGCACATTATGAGGATACAAAAAGCAACACTTTTTTTTAGCCAATTGATAAGTCTCAAACAAAGGGTTCAATAATGGAGCACATTGAGGAGTTCCAAAAATTGAACATAAGGGTAAAAGATATTCCAGAGGAGCATAGGATTGATGTGTTCATAGGGTCTTTAAAGGATCATATCCAACATGATGTTCGCCTTTGGGAACCTGATTCATTAGAGAAGGTATTCAGGTTAACAAGAAAAATGGAAAGCAAAATTATGGCAACTAGGAAGCATACCACTCACAACTATAAAGACGGAAGTGTTGTTGCCCCTAGCCTTCCACAACCTATAAGGTTGACACCACAAAAATTGGAAGAAAAAAGAGCAAAAGGGCTTTGTTATAGTTGTGATAGAAAATACACTAAAGCTCGTAAGTGTGATGAGAAGAAATTATTCTACATAGATTGTGAAGAGGAAGAAGAAAAGGAGCAAGAAAGGTCAAAAGAAGAGGATATACTCCAGGAACAAAGCCTAGATGAAGAACAAATAAATCCAACCATATCTTGTAATGCATTGGCGGGAATTACCACTCCTCAAACTATCAAGATAGAAGGACAAATCAAGAAGAAAAAGGTAATAGTGTTGATTGATTCAGGAAGCACCCACAATTTTATTCATTGTAAGGTAGCAAAATAATTGAATTGCTTCCTATATCCAGCACGAGAGTGTCAAGTGATGATTGTAAATGGAGGAACAATAAATCGCTCTGGAAAGTGCCATAATATCAAGCTATCCATGGGAGAATATGTATTGACTAGCCATATGCTTTCCATTCCAATGGGAGGTGCTGATGTTGTACTAGGAGTCCAATGGCTACAATCCTTGGGTACAATAGCTTTTAATTTTCAAGAACTTTTCAACAAATTTTCTACGGAAGGAAAGGAAGTTGAATTAAGGGGTATTGCAGGGAAACCAGGAAAGATAATCAGCTCTAATGGTATGACAAAGTTTCTAAAAAAGGAGCAAAGAGGTGTAATTGCACAATTATGTTCACTAGATGTTTCCACATCGGAATCATCTATTTCTCCAGATCTACAAAAATTCCTGGACAATCATTCCAAGGTATTTGAGACTCCCAAAGGTCTCCCACCTATGCGTAATCATGATCATGCTATTCATCCGATTCCAGGAAGTGTTCCTCCAAACATCAGGCCGTACAGATATCCCTATGTCCAAAAGAGTGAAACTGAACGTATGGTTGCAGAAATGCTAGAGGTTGGTATAATTCAACCGAGTCAAAGTTCTTTCTCTGCTCCAGTAGTATTGGTGCACAAGAAGGATGGATCATGGTGCATGTGTCCGGATTATAGGGAGCTCAACAAGCTCACTATTAAAGATAAGTTCCCCATTCCTGTCATTGATGAATTACTGGATGAATTGCATGGATCAATTTACTTCACCAAGTTGGATCTTCGTTTAGGATATCATCAAATCAGAATGAAGACTGAATACATTCCGAAAACAACATTTAGAACTCATGAGGGTCATTATGAATTTTTGGTCATGCCTTTTGGCCTTACCAATGCACCTTCAACATTTCAAGGTTTGATGAGTTCAATTTTCAAACCATTCCTTAGAAAATTTGTGTTAGTATTTTTTGATTATATACTAATCTACAGCAAGTCTTGGAAGGATCATGTTGAACATGTTGAGAGGGTGCTACAACTATTGGAGGAGAAAAAATTATATGCAAATAGATCCAAATGTTTCTTTGGAGTCCAGGAGGTGGAATATCTGGGTCATATTGTATCTCATGAAGGAGTTACGGTAGACCCTAGCAAAATTAAAGCCATTAAGGAATGGAAAATCCCCACATCCATAAAGCATCTGCGAGGATTTCTCAGGTTGATAGGGTATTATTGCAAGTTTGTTAAGAATTATGGGAGAATAGCAGCACCTCTAACAACATTATTGAAGAAAGATGCATTTTCATGGACTCCGGAAGCAACAAAGGCCTTTGAACATCTTAAAGAGGCAATGTGCCAAGCACCGGTCTTAGCTACACTGGACTTCACAAAAACCTTTATTGTGGAATGTTATGCTTCAGGAAATGGAATTGGTGCTGTTCTAATGCAAGATGAAAGACCCATTGCTTTTGAAAGTCGTCCAATCAAGGGAAATTTTTTAAGCAAAGCTATTTATGAGAAGGAAATGTTGGCAATACTCCATGCACTTAAGAAATGGCGACCCTACCTAATGGGAAGACACTTCAAGGTAAAAATGGATCATGATAGCCTTAAATACTTTTTAGAACAAAGATTATCCTCTGAAGAGCAACAAAAGTGGGTCACAAAGATGTTGGGTTATGACTTTGAAATCATCTACAAAAAAGGGAAGCAAAATGTGGTGGCAGATGCACTCTTAAGAAAGGATGAGGATGTGGAAGCATTGTTGAGCGCCATTTCGCCATTTCTATTATCCAACCAGATTGGATAAACGAAGCAAGGGAGGAATGGAAGAATGATGAAGAAGTGTGGGCACTTATTCGAAAGTTACAACAAGATTCCAGTACGTCTGATACATTTAGCTGGCAAAATGATTCGTTATGGTACAAAGATCGCTTATACCTCTGTAAGAATTCCCAGCTAAAACAAAAGATTCTTATGGAATTGCACACTTCTCCCTTAGGAGGGCACTCAGGATTTTTAAAAACTTACCACAGGGTTAAGAAGGAATTTTTTTGGGATGGCCTTAAATCAGATATTCAAAAGTTTATGGTGGAATGTTTGGTTTGCCAACAAAATAAAGTTGAAACAATTAAGACACCGGGTCTATTACAACCTTTATCCATTCCAAGCCAACGTTGGGAGGAGGTTTCAATGGATTTTATCACAGGTTTACCCAAGTCTGAGGGAAAGAGTGTCATCATGGTGGTAGTTGACAGACTTACCAAGTATGCACACTTTTGTGCATTATCACATCCATTTAGAGCTAGTACAATTTCTACTGCATTTATGGAAACAATTCAAAAGCTACATGGAAACCCAAAGATTATTGTAAGTGACAGAGATCCCATTTTCACTGGAAATTTTTGGACAGAATTATTTTCTTGTCTTGGTACTCAGTTAGCTCATAGCTCATCTTATCATCCTCAATCTGATGGAAAAACTGAGATATTAAACAAATGTTTGGAAGGATATCTTCGTTGCTTTGTATCTAATAAATAGACACAAGGGGTCAAATGGTTGCCTCTGGCTGAATGGTGGTATAACACTTCCTTCCATACAGCAACAAAAATGACCCCATTTATGGCACTTTATGGGTATCAACCACCATCCATCACATCATATTTAAGACAAAATTCTAAGGTTCAGGCAATGGAACATCACATCAAACATCAACAACAAGTCCTCCAACTCTTAAAGGATAACCTCGTGTTGGCACAAAATAGAATGAAACAACAGGCAGATCAACATCACAGCGAAAGAAGTTTTGATGTAGGTGATTGGGTATTCCTACGGCTACAACCATATAATCAAATGTCCCTCAAGCAAGCTAAGAAGGATAATAAATTATCACCAAAGTATTATGTTCCGTACAAGGTGTTGCAAAAGATTGGTACTATGGCATACAAATTGGAGCTTCCTGCAGCTTCTCGATTGCACCCAGTTTTCCATGTTTCATGTTTAAAGAAGGTTATAGGCGACAAGCTCCCAGTTCAAACAATATTGCCAGAACTTGACGAGGAAGGAAAAATTATACTGGAACCGGAAGCAGTCACAGAAACAAGAACTCGACAACTACGAAATCGATCAATTTCAGAGTATCTTATCAAGTGGAAGAACTTATCCCCTGAAGATTCCACATGGGAGGATGAGAATTTTATGCAGAAGTATCCAGAACTACTCAAGCATTGAGGACAACACTTTTTTGAAGGAGAGGGGCATGTTGGGTCCCTATAATACTAGTGATTACCCCATTACTATTGTAGTTATACCCCTTATTAATATTGTTGTACCCCTATTTCCCCCATATTTTTATTACTGTGCCCCATAGAATCCCTCTATTGTTATTCTTGTGGCTTTATATTATTATTGTTAGGTCGGCTGTATTATATTGTGACTCCTTAGACTCCTATATATAGAAAGGAGGTTTTGTCATTTGAATCATCCAAGAATTGTTCATTTATGTAATGTAAAGGAGGTTTCCCCCTCGAAGAGGCTGAATTCTAAGGCGTTGATCTATCTTTTCTATCTTTTCTTGAGTTGGATTCATAACATTAACCCTAGTGCCAATTGCAGCATGTATTATTTAAAATATAAATTAAACCAACATGCTTACAGTTGGGTATAACATAGGGAAGGAAGGAGAGAAAAAACCCAACTGAGGGTTGCTTCCATCCTGGGTCACATTTTCAATTCTCTCCTTTGGTTTACAGGTTGTTAGGTCCATAGTTGCAACCTCCATCATCTAGACAACAAAACCGGTTTGTGGTAGACATTTGTTGTGCGTAAGGTGAAAATTTTTGTCCTGAGATTTGACGGATGGTAGAAGGAAAAAGGACTAAGGTTAGTCTCATTTCTTAGGGCTTCTAATTTGGATGGTCCCAAGAGGTTCCTTGCTTATATGAAAACATGGCTACTGCCTCTAGTATTCCACTAGTTGACCCATCAAAACATGGCTACTGCCTTTGGAATTCCACTATTTGACCCATCAAACCTTTGTGTAAGAGAATGAAAGCTGTAAAAATTCCTGTAGTGTAAGAAATTTGTGCCAGTAAATAACATAACAAAGATGCTTATCAGAAGGACTAATAAGAAGCACATTTAAAACCATGGTCCTAGTAGGAGTAGTGGTCACATGCTAGTAAATCAAAGGTCCAGACTCTCAATCAATGACCTCTAAAAAATTGTATGAAAGGACAAGGTGAATATAAATATGAAGACACCATCATAAAACTAATGCAAATATGGAAATTGAAGAACAAGAGTCAAAGCATACAACTATAGGGTTGGAATAGGTTGCAAGCCAATCCAAGCCATAGTACCATTCATTAGTATATAATTTTTAAAGTCATCAATATCTTAATTCTCTCTTGGGTGTCTCTTACATAAGTGTTTTTGCTGATATAAATTATTTAGTTTCTAAAGTCAATTAAGAATATCAGAGTATTTAAGAGAAAAATCCCTAGTGAAAATATTATCCTTGAACCTCTATTGTTTGTTGAACTCAAAATTATAAAACTAAAACATATTCAAATGAACTAAAATATCAAATATCAAAGCTCCACCATTAAAATGGCGGAATCAAAATCCATTACAAGAATGGGGCAGAGGTCTACTTGGTCCTTTTTTGTCCAATTTGTTGATCGATGCACCAATACATGACCATCAATTGATGAAAACTGAGTGCAATAGAGTGCTAGTCACTGGAACAAAAATGTGGACCAGGTGATTTTCCTGTGAATGCTTGATGGCTGTTCCTATTTGTACAGGAAGGAAATAAAATATGAAACCAAATGCATGATCATTATAAGAGGAAATATATTGCCACATGTCACTTTTCAATGCTACAAATCGCACCAGGTTCCTATATCCTAGGTCATATTCATTAAAAACACAGTGGCTAATGGATGGAAATGAAAACACTTCAGTGGAAGGGGTTAGTTATTTAGAAACTATTGCCACATGTCGGTGAATCTATACGAGGTAGCTAAAGTGGCACAAATATCAGGCATAAATGTGGTGTGGTCATATGGTGCACACATGTCACTTGCAAAGGAAAAAGGTAGACAATATTCTAAGGTGAATTGATTCAAAAGAAAGGCCTATCAGACTAAATATTTTATATTAAATTTAATTATTAAGATTAATAATAAAAAAATTAGTTCAAATTTAATTATTAGTTATAGTAATTTATTTGCCTATGTATCACTATTAGGTTAGCTTGACCAATGCAAATTATAATGTTTAATTTTAGAAATGAATAAAGTATTTATTGGGTGAAAGTATGGTGTTGGGTTACACTTTTTAGCGAGAGAGGACATGTTTGGGTGGAAAAGACGATAACTCAATCAAGCCATTTAAGTGCTCAAGTGAGCATTTTTTTAAGCACACGATTGAGTTACTCGAGTGCTAAGAGAACAGTTTCATCGAGCATTAAAACTAACTCTCAATCGAGCTCTTGTGTAACCCCAGGTTGGGAGCTCGATCAAACTTTAAATCCCTAAAGCTCTATAGAGCCTCAAAGTTGGAAATTTTAAAATTTATGTAAATATCAATAATGATATGCAAACTTTAAAATTGTAAGTATTGGATAGAGAAAAAAAAAGCCCAAATTTAATTACTAATTACATTTGAATAGGTAATTAAAAATGGTGTGGATTAATTGCTCAGTGAATTTTAGTGTTTTAGTGTATAAATTTGGAAAAATATTCCATCCCACTTGCAATTGAAATTGTAATACTCCTCTTATATTTATAATTTGGTAACTTAAAAATTAGTTTTGCTAGATCTAGGACTTTTGTGATCCATAATGTAGATAGATGTCTTTTAGATTAATCACATAATAATGAAATTGTAAAACCCTTATATTTATAATTTGGTAACTTAAAAATTAGTTTTTAATATGATTTAAATTTTCGATGTTATAATTGAAATAATAAATTTATTATAAATAAATTTAAATAATAAATTGATTAAACATAAGAAAAAAGATCAGTTTGATTTAATAAATATTATAAATTTTTTATATAGATAAGTATAATTCAAAAATGTGAATTTGAGGTTGCTCGAAATGTATATTTTATAAAATTCATTGAAACGTTAATAAACACTATTCCTTAAGTAATAATCATATCTATTAAAATGAAACTTTTTGGAAGAATCTTCAATGAAAATCACATAGAAAAACTTTTGTCGACGCGTTTCGAACCAACCAGTGTGGTTCATCGTCCTGACGATGAACCACACTGGTTGGTTCGAAACATGTCGACAAAAGTTTTTCAATGTGATTTTCGTCGAAGATTCTTCAAAAAATTTATATGGATCACAAAAGTCTCAATTCAATAATAAAATCAAACTTATATATGTGTGTGTGTGTGTGTGCGCAGTAATAATTAGCGTAATTGTAATAGTTGTAAGTTATAATTAATATAGTTGTAATGGATACAATGGTATCTGCAGTTATAAATCTCTGTCAATCTATAAAATGTGATTGCACTCAATTTTGTCTTTAGTCAGCACAAGTGAGAAGTATATATATAGGAATTTTTACTATGACTTAAGTTTGCAATATATATTTTTAAAATAATAAAAACATAAGGAAATCATAAATTTTAAAACATTATTTGACTAATTTGATTTTAAGTAATCTAGATTTAAATGTGCTTATGAAATTAATTTTAACACAATAATATTATAACATTTAGTTTAGTTTAGTTTTTTCTATTTATTTATTATGATTTGATTTATTTTTATTGAAAAATTCTACATAAAAAGTATAAAATAATTAAGTATACAAATATGTTATATTTAAAATCAAGACAATAAACGAATTACCATTTTTATAATATTATTATAATTATTTTCTTGGTAAAATAAAATAAAATTTGGATTTATAATTAAGGAAAATTAGAATTTGGAATATATTTGAATATTTATAAAAATTAATTTTGTGAAATAAATAATTTTTATAATTGGCTTATAGACAAGTTTTGAAAGGCTTTGTTTTTATTTAAAGATAGTTATGATAGCTTGATCTAGCTCGATCGAGCCTTTATTTAACAACGTTAAGCGGTCGATCGAGGCTTTAAGAAACCCTCGCTCGAACTATTTGGAGTTTGAGTTTCAAACACTTGATCGAACATTTTAAGTGCTCGATTGAGTTGTTGAGGGCTAAAAAATACAGTTTTAGCTCCTCTTCGGCAGATTTCTCTGCAACACCATTTTGTACCATAGTGGACTCCAGACAGAATTTGTCTTTAAGTGGCTGAGTTGATTATGCTGGATTTGGGAAGGAACCGTCTATCCAATGGTATATGAGTTTGACATTTTCGAATTCATATGATATTTTTTATATAATTTCTCTTAAACATAATGCTTGAAATTGTTTTGAACAATTTTAAAGAGGTTGAATAAAAAATAATACACAACAAAAAAATTTCAAAAAATACCACTATCTTTGTTTACGAGTCCTCTTCAAAAGAGTACTCTTAGTTGTTCAATTTATTTAAATAGCTGAAAAAAATCCTATGTGAACACGTGCCTGCGAAGTGCAATTGAAATATTACTTCGCAAACTTTGAAAAATAATAAAAAATATAATTTTGCATAAAAAAAATATTTTTAATATGAAAAACTTAGCTTCCTCTCTATAGATCATGCTCATATATATATATATATTATATATATATATAGACTAAGTTATACTACGTAAACACACACATACCTCTTAAGATGTGTGAAAATTCACAAGGACAAGCATTTCATTTAACAGAAAATTAACATATTATAAGACATTAAATATTTTTGCAAAAAATATCATTATGACAACGACATAATTCTCCATAATTTGTATTTTTACTCCAAATCAAAATTCACAGTTCTTATATGAATTTTGAGGGCTTCAATTTGATAAAAGAGGAAAAACTTGAAATTTCATCCCCACATTTGGCCCAAAAGTGTAACTCATCTTCATGCTTCCACCCTATTATTATTATTGACGTTAACATATAATTGGACAAAGATTTGGATCTTGTATTTCACACTCAGTGCCATTTGTCCCATGCCATCGATATAATTTTTTAACCTTGAGCTTTCATTAGTATTCACAGGCATCATGCTTTTGGCAACAACCTTTTCACGAAAATCTTGTAACCCGAGTTCTGGATGAAAGCCTACAAAGTTTTCTAAATCTTTTGGCTGAGTAAACCTTTTGTTGAGTTTGTTAATCTATTTGTTTTCTATGTTCATTTATGAGTTTTCTTTTGGTTTCATCTCATCTTAAATATGATTTTGTTTGATGTTATGCATCTTACACTTTTAATATTGTGCAGTTAATTTTAATTTTTCTTTATCATATATATATATGACATTGCCAACTCAAAGCTATAGTGCCCCACTCTAGTTGACTGACCTTGATATGTAATTAACATTGATTTAGCCTTAAGGCTTACACGCTATTCTTTGAGGACCTAAGGTTGAGGATCCGAACACTTGACTCTATTATTAGTGGATGTGATGGTTATGTTTTCTGGTTGATGTTATGATGATGACAATTGTGATGGATGTGTTTATTTCCTAGTCGGTGTTATGATGATGACAACTTTGATGGATATGTATTTTTTCTACTAATATTATGATGATGATATTTGTGATGGATGCGTTCATTATGTTGGCTACATACATTAGCTCTAGTTCACGGTGAACAATGTTGTGAATGATTATATCATGTTAATGATTTGATTTAACATATGCAATTATGTCAATGACTGACACTATGAAACATTATTATTTATGATTATCGAGTATGGCGAGAAACCTCTAGATGCACTTGCATGTGACGAGTCAAAAACACCTAGTTTGATGAAATTGAATATTTTGTCTTTGAAATTTTAAAGGTCCATCTGAATTTTGCTATAAATTCTATTACATATTAGTGGTTGTAGGCACATCTTAGTTGCTTGCACGAATGACTCACATATGGGTGATGGGGCTATGCAGATAGATGGAACTTCATGCGAGGGTGTGATAGTGTCCCAAATTTCACCTACTAGCACTCCTGCCATGACTTGGGATATAAGGGTTGGGATACTTTTTCCTTGAAGATCATGATGTTGTGAGGGCAAACCCCATATTGCGTCACTCATGAAGATTTTACTAGGGGTGTGCATCTAGGAAGATTCCTCGATACTTAGAACCATTAGCCTCACTATAGAGGGAAACACGAGAGATGATAACAATGTCTATCATTGCACCTATAATTTCCCCCTCCCAGTCACTAGATGCTTGAAGGGAAAGCGACATGACACCCTTGGAACTTCGAGGGAACTTCTTGAAGGGCATGAATGACTTGGCACCCTTGGCATCAATAAGAAACTATCAGGTATGACACCCTTAGAACTTTAAAAGGAATTTCTTGAAGGGCATGATCGACTTGACACCCATGGAATAGAAAAGAAACTACTAAATATAATCAAGATATGAAAATCCTACCAATTCAAATCATGTGATAAATGAGGTTAGAACCAAAGAAATTAAATAAACAATAAAACTTTGGGAAAAGGGAGAATAGGAAGAAATAAAAATATTGTACCGTGAGAACTCTACCCTTCCCATGTTGGAAAATATTAGGTAGATAATGTACATAAGTATTTTAATAGGTAAAAAGGGGGAAGAGGGAAATAAAGTTAATTATAAATATTAATCCTAAAATAATTAAACTTCATTAAGAAAAAGGGTGGTGAAGTAAAATAAAGATTAATAAATTAAATTAGAGAAATTTAGAGAACCTCCATGTGGCAAGATCCAACATAAGAATATCCATCTAAGAGAAAGATTGAGTTAGATTAGGAAGTATTTAGGGGATAAAATATGAAACTTATTAGTTGACTTTAGTAATGAACATAAATTAAGGAGTAAAACAGGGGGATCAAGAGACAACTAGAAGAACAAATAGGGAGCCTTGTTGGGGTGAGGAAAATATTATTTTGAATTAAAATTGAAGTAAATAATTTTGGAGAGCCTTGGTGAGAGGGTGAACCATGGGTGGGTTGATAATCAAACTTTTGGATTAACAAAAATAATTAATTTTGTATGAAGCACCAAGTGTCATCTATGAAGCCTCCTATAAAAGGGGGGCAAGCTATGGGAGAAGGGACCTTTCATTACCACATTATTGGATGGATGAGATTATGTCATTATGAGTAGCTACAAGCTATAGTAAGTTTGGTCAGGTGGAGGTCTATAGAAATGGGACTCTTGAGCCAAGAAGTTCTCACCTCTATCAGCTAGCACATTTATTCTATTGTATAGCCCCATTGCAGCTTGGGGGTCCCACTACAACAAAACAAGAAACAGTGCCTAAAATAGCTCTAGAATTTAGTGTACTTTAGTTCACAAATTAGATACATTTCCTGGTGCAAAATGGGGCACAAATAGGGATGTTTATCATAGCGCTAGATTTTGCGCTGGAAATAGTGCAAAAAATAACGCAGGAAAAATAGTGCTAGAAATAGCGTTAGGAATTGCGTCAGAAATTGCGCTAGAAATATTTCTAGGCATAGCACCGGGAATAGAGCTAGGAATAGTGTTATTTTATCATCGTGATTTGCTTCCAATTTGGCTTCATGTTTTTCCATGCAGTTTTAATTCACACTTCTCTACTATTGTGGCTTCCAATTTTGCTTCCAATTGGGCTTCCATTGTTGCTTCTTTTTTTGCTTCCAAGCAATGGGAATAGTGCTAGGAATAATGCCAAGTTTAGTGCTAGGATTTGTTTCCACTTTGGCTTCCTATTTTTATTTTCATTTTTCTTCTAGTTTCGCTTCCCTTTTTATTCTCTTTTTTCTTCTAGTGTGGCTTCCGATTTTGCTTCTTTTTTTGCTTCAAAAAACGATTACTTTTTTGCATATAGTTGAATTAATATGTTTTATTTAGATTTAATTAGTTGAATATATCATGTCTCTTAAATAAGTTATATAATTATACAGTATGTCATATGAATGCATTTGAAATATTTTATAGGATAACGTTAACAAATAATTTTTAGGGAAACAAACATCCACACAAATTAACAACATCATTATACTTATTAAATCTCCATCAAAATAGAATCTAAAACATATAGTACATATAAAATAATAAGATAATTATTGTAACATGATCATCATCTCTAATTACAACAACTGAGTCAAATATCAATAATTTAAGTGAATTTGACAACATCCATCATGAGAAATAAATCAAAAACATCACGTGTAATAAATATGCATCCAAATCATCAACCACTTTCCATATATAAAAATTGACATGTCAATACTAATAAGATCACCATCATATATAACTAAAACAATTGAAATTCACATATACTAGTAGATCAATAACTTGTGAAAATGAAACATCTCCAACATTTGACATAAGTCAAAATGATACATCATGTACAAATGATATAAATAAAAATGATATATTATGTAATCTAAAATGATACAAGTCAATATGATACGTTATGTCCAAATGATATAAGTCAAAATAATACATGTCAAGAAGATACAACTCAATAATATTGTACTGGAGGCTATGAAAATGATACATATGATAATAAATATGAAAATAAACATCATAACAATATATAAAAAATGATCAATGATGGAATCTATAGGATCATGAATGTGATTGGATGCTACCAAAAACTACCTCATCATCATCATCACCATTGTGATCATGACCATAATGATCATCATCATCACCACTTGTATCAGCATCAGCCTCATTGTCATCTGTATTTGTGTCATCATGAGTATTGTAACAAACCTTGGTTAAAAATCCATGTAATAAAGTTAATAAAGGAAAAATAATACCAAGGTCATGGGACACGTATTCCAAGTTGAATGTTGGGGAAAACATCCTAGTGGGTGTTCATTTGGTTTATTATAGCTAAGGAAATTAGCAAAGGCAATTCAAAAGGATTTGGAAAGGCAAGATGCATTAATTGACATTTTATTTATGAAAATAATGGAAATTAGGAGAAAAGGGAGATGAAAGGTCACAGGTTTCATTTGAGGAGGAAAATGAAGGAAAAATAATGGAAATTGAAGGAAGATAGAGGCCTCATTAATAAAAAGGCTTATGAAGATCAATTCATAACCTTTTATTAGTTCAGTTTTGTTGCTCTCTCTATTCTCTCTACACTTTCCTACTCTTGCACACTTAGAGCATTTTTGGAGCACTCTAGCATTGGAGGAAGAAAGACAAAGTAAGGAAAAGCAAGAAACAAAATGAAAATATCAAGAAATTAAGAGTTTGTTCAGTGTGGGGCCTGATTATATTCTTTATTCAAAGGTATCATCACGTTGGATGCCAATTCCTAACAGGGCGACAATGCCATCCGTTCAGGGGGGACTCAGGGGTAGCGCCCTCGAAGCAAAGAAAATGAAATTTTCCTTGTAAAATATTGTAAATTCGTAGTCAATCTAAGTTGTTCATTAGGCAGATGATATAATGGCAGAAGTTTTGTTAATTTAGGGTTTTTTCTACTAGAATGAAACCCTTAGTTTATATGAGGGAATTGTATTGCGTGTATGTATTATTATTCAGAGCGAGAGAGAGAGAGGATATTGTGTGAGAGCGAAGAGGAAACTCCAACAAATCTGCTGTAGGTTTTATCTCTTTATTTTTCTAGATGATATAAAGGAAGGAATGGCTATTTCTCCATGGACATAGCCCAAATTGGGTGAACCATGTATAATTGCGTCTCTCTTGTTTTATGCATTTTCTTTGTTTGTGTTTCTGTAATATTTTATGTTGTCCATTGCTCTGTAATATATAATTTTCTAACAACTGGTATCAGAGCTAAAGGTCTATTTGGTTGATAAACTCGTAGGAGAGAAGGGTCTCTAGTTTGAGTGGGAGCAATGGTAGAATGTTATGAAACCAGCTCAAGAAAAGATAGAAAAGATAGATCAACGCCTTAGAATTCAGCCTCTTCGAGGGGGCAACCTCCTTTACATTACATAAATGAACAATTCTTGGATGATTCAAATGACAAAACCTCCTTTCTATATATAGGAGTCTAAGGAGTCACAATATAATCCAGCCGACCTAATAATAATAATATAAAGCCACAAAAATAACAATAGAGGGATTCTATGGGCACATTAATAACAATATGGTGGCAATGGGGGCACAACAATATAAATAAGGGGTATAACTACAATAGTAATGGGGTAATCACTAGTATTATAGGGACCCAACATGCCCCTCTCCTTCAAAAAAGTGTTGTCCTCAACGCTTGAGTAGTTCTGGATATTTCTGCATAAAATTCTCATCCTCCCATGTGGAATCTTCAGCGGATAAGTTCTTCCACTTGATAAGGTACTCTGAAATTGATCGATTTCGTAGCTGTCGAGTTCTTGTTTCTATAACTGCTTCCGGTTCCAATATAATTTTTCCTTCTTTGTCAAGTTCTGGCAATATTGTTTGAACTGGGAGCTTGTCGCCTATAACCTTCTTTAAGCATGAAACATGGAAAACTGGGTGCAATCGAGAAGCTGCCGGAAGCTCCAATTTGTATGCCATAGTACTAATCTTTTGCAACACCTTGTACGGACCATAATACTTTGGTGATAATTTATTATCCTTCTTAGCTTGCTTGAGGGACATTTTCTTATATGGTTGTAGCCGTAGGAATACCCAATCACCTACATCAAAACTTCTTTCACTGCGATGTTGATCTGCCTATTGCTTCATTCTATTCTGTGCCAACATGAGGTTATCCTTTAAGAGTTGGAGGACTTGTTGTTGATGTTCGATGTGATGTTCCACTGCCTGAACCTTAGAATTTTCTCTTAAATATGATGTGATGGATGGTGGTTGATACCCATAAAGTGCCATAAATGGGGTCATTTTTGTTGCTGTATGAAAGGAAGTGTTATACCACCATTCAGCCAGAGGCAACCATTTGACCCATTATGTCTGTTTATCAGATACAAAGCAACGAAGATATCCTTCCAAACATTTGTTTACTATCTCAGTTTTCCCATCAGATTGAGGATGATAAGATGAGCTATGAGCTAACTGAGTACCAAGACGAGAAAATAATTCTGTCCAAAAATTTCCAGTGAAAATGGGATCTCTGTCACTTACAATAATCTTTGGGTTTCCATGTAGCTTTTGAATTGTTTCCATAAATGTAGTAGAAACTGTATTGGCTCTAAATGGATGTGATAATGCACAAAAGTGTGCATACTTGGTAAGTCTGTCAACTACCACCATGATGACACTCTTTCCCTCAGACTTGGGTAAACCTATGATAAGATCCAT